>VTFQ01000018.1:662500-1155000 GCA_036281575.1 Ancherythroculter nigrocauda
GATACCCTACCTTTAGGGACTACCCTTTCTGAAGGGTCTAGAGACTAAAGAAAGACATCACTGCGCTTCTGGAGAAGCCCTTATTACAGATATCACTTGATTTTATCAATAAAACACTTCCTTAAAGACCTGACACTTTACCTTCACATTGGGGACAGTATTTTATATGTGTTGGGGACATACACAAACTCTGATCTAGTCATCCTTTGAGGACTGTCGAGATACACAGACTCTGGTTAAGGTACACTTTAGACTTTGTTGTAACTTGTAATTTTATATTATTTATCCTAAGAAGACACAGAAGTGTAATATTACAATTCAAAGTTTCAATACTGGGTACTGGAATCAAGCTAGAGCAAGAAACTAGTGTGAGAGACTAAACTGGGCTTTTTAACTTCTTCAAGATCACTGAAATGGGTAGCATACATTTCATTTGATTTGCAGCTTGAGATCGAGTGCCTTTGGATTGCTCAGTTGGGAAATGACAATTAACATTCAGAAATATTATTGATCGACTGTATTGACTATCAGAGAACAAAAAATGAACTGAATTAAGCTGAATAATGACATTATTGTCTTCTGCAGAACGTGTTTACAACTCAAATATAAGTCATGTCAATTGTTAAAATTTGCAACAGTTATTTTAAGGTGTTTTGAAGTTAACTGTATAGTATAACACACTTTAGAAATAAGTTGTCTTGACTTCAAGGCAGAGAACACTTCCCTGACCACTGCCTGCATCCCTCTAGTTATTTAGTATTGACTGCAAATAATCATTACCCCAAAAACATCTTAAGATGTTTTCCTCACCAGAGTCATCCTCTGGCTACTCACTGGGGCCTTAAGACATTAGGCATGTTTTCTGTAAAATGTAATAAAGTCAAAAACTATATGAATAAAAATAGTGATACACACAGTCCATAAAATGACTCTTTGAGGACTCTAGTGATACACACACTCCGATAAAATGACTCTTTGAGGACTCTAGTGATACACACACTCCGATAAAATGACTCTTTGGGGACTCTAGTGATACACACACTCCGATAAAATTACTCTTTGGGGACTCTAGTGATACACACACTCCGATAAAATTACTCTTTGAGGACTCTAGTGATACACACACTCCGATAAAATTACTCTTTGGGGACTCTAGTGATACACACACTCCGATAAAATTACTCTTTGGGGACTCTAGTGATACACACACTCCGATAAAATTACTCTTTGGGGACTCTAGTGATACACACACTCCGATAAAATGACTCTTTGAGGACTCTAGTGATACACACACTCCGATAAAATTACTCTTTGGGGACTCTAGTCATACACAAAATCTGATAAAATGACTCTTTGGGGACTCTAGTGATACACAAAATCCGATAAAATGACTCTTTGAGGACTCTAGTGATACACAAAATCCGATAAAATGACTCTTTGGGGACTCTAGTGATACACACACTCCGATAAAATGACTCTTTGGGGACTCTAGTCATACACAAAATCCGATAAAATGACTCTTTGGGGACTTTAGTGATACACACACTCTGATAAAATGACTCTTTGGGGACTCTAGTGAGACAAACTGATTAAATGAGTCTTTAATATTAACAATATCAACACATTGTGGCGAATAACAGAAATTCAAAAAGATTAGAAAAAAAAAACAATTTACAAAGGACAACAATGCAAATGCAAAACTGGCACTAACTTGGAGGCTTCCGTACTTCCTCCATTCATCCGTCTTTAAATTCTCTCTAACTTCCTCCTTTACCTTCACCCTCCTCCTTCCCTTTACATTGACTCGCTCTTTTCATCCCCTTTACATTCGCTCCTCCCTCTTTTCATCCCCTTTACATTCGCTCCTCCCTCTTTTCCACAACCTTTACATTCACTCCTCCCTCTTTTCATCCCCTTTACATTCGCTCCTCCCTCTTTTCACAACCTTTACATTCGCTCCTCCCTCTTTTCATCCCCTTTACATTCGCTCCTCCCTCTTTTCATCCCCTTTACATTCGCTCCTCCCTCTTTTCATCCCCTTTACATTCGCTCCTCCCCCTTATCCCCTTTACATTCGCTCCTCCCCCTTATCCCCTTTACATTCGCTCCTCCCTCTTTTCATCCCCTTTACATTCGCTCCTCCCCCTTATCCCCTTTACATTCGCTCCTCCCCCTTATCCCCTTTACATTCGCTCCTCCCCCTTATCCCCTTTACATTCGCTCCTCCCCCTTATCCCCTTTACATTCGCTCCTCCCCCTTATCCCCTTTACATTCGCTCCTCCCCCTTTTCACCTTTACATTCGCTCCTCCCCCTTATCCCCTTTACCTCAACAATGAAAACGGAACATTGAAAATAGGGCTGGGTGATATATCGTATGTGATTGTCACGCGCATTTCGTCAGTAAAGCCGGTTCCCTGATTACCGCTAAATCGCCATCACCTGCTTTCAAATGGAGCGGCATTTAATAGACAGAGCCGTAGATCACTGACAAGCTACGCAATATCACGTTCATTATCGAAGGCGATTCATCTGCAATAATGAACGCGATATTGCGTAGCTTGTCAGTGATCTACGGCTCTGCCTATTAAATGCCGCTCCATTTGAAAGCAGGTGATGGCGATTTAGCGGTAATCAGGGAACCGGCTTTACTGACAAAATGCGCGTGACAATCGCATACGATATATCGCCCAGCCCTAATTGAAAATGAACTATTCTTTCTTCATTAGCGTTCTTATACTCTGTCTTTCTTGATATTCTGCTTCATTCCATCCTCAAAACAATTTCTACACCTTTATCCTAATTTCTTTTCATTTTCCTCCATTTCTTACAAAAAGAGAATGTGCTTAAAAGTGTTAAGATGGCATGTAAAATATATTTATAAGAGCTAATATGGGATTTTACTTGGGATAAACGGTACAGATTAAAGAAAAGTATTTTTGATTAGTTTATGCAACATCGCAGTACAGTCTTCTGCTAACAACTTTAATGTACAGCACCTTCAATGAGCTGGTCACTAGTTGAGCCACTCTCTTCACACAAATAAGTCAAATAATACTTTTAACACTTTCCACATCATATTATATTTTTACAGTATTTTTATATATTATATATTTAGTATTTTTTTACAGTAAAGAAGTTATAAAAGGCACTGAAGTGTTTTTGTGTTTGTGCCTCCTCACAAACCACCCTTTCTTTTAAGAGTCGTGATCCTGTTCCGCACATAATTTTTCACACCAGTCCATGTTCGCTGCTTCAAAGCTTCTGGCTCTGCGTGAATGCATCTTTCACAGTCTTGCTTACCAGGAACTTTGCATGTCTTGATAAACTTCATCATGTGTCTCTCTACTGCTTTTACCTCATTGTCCTCCCATTTCTTTTTTGGAGCATTTGAAGAACCTATGGAATAATTAAAAATGTAATTCTCATAACTAAATCAGTGAGTATGACCAAATCATACATATGTCCTAATGTGTAGATTTTTCTGAATTTTGAAAAGCCTTCGGATGGCTATTGCTGCTTGGAGCTAATTTATGGTTATTTGATGATTATTGTGTGTGTAGTTTAGAGATTTTTCTTACCTTGATCCTCTTGTGAAACAGATTGATCAGATTGAACAGGTGGATCAGTCTCTGCTGGTGCTGTTGTCTGAGATACGTCACTGTAATCCTCCTCATCACTTGACATGGAATCACCTTGAGCCTCAAGTTGCTCTAAACAATTGATAAAAAAATCAACAGTTTATTGATTATACTTAGCATCTGTAACATATGATAATGTACAGTTTTTGCAAATATATACAGCACAGACACACACAGACCGTTCAAGTATACTCATACCATTTGGGTCAATTTCAATGTTGTCAAGTTTCTTTCCTTTGAAGTCAGACAGTGTTCCTTTCTCCATGGCCATTAGGACTTTACTCATTTTTGCCAACTGCAGTGTCCCCTCTGGTAACCGGTAATACGGTGACTGTGATGAGGTCATCACAGAGGTGGACACAGCACAGGGTGCCTATGAAGAGGATGCATCAGTTGCAGACGCGACTAAGGATGACTGTAACAGTTTGAAAATATAATTTGAATAAAAACATAAGGTCTACAAGCAAAAGAACTAAGGAAACTATTAATTCATATTAAAATAATTAGCTGTTAATGGACTGAGGTGTTGATCACAGAGTATTGTGATGATGTTGACATATTACTCAGTGGTGGATCCGAAATGGTCAATATTCATATTCATGCATTTTTATTAATATTTATGTTAATCATTTATGGCTTATGATTTATCAGTTTCTCTTTTGATTTCCTATATTTATGTACTCATACTTTATATACATTACTTCTTATCATATTTTCAAGTATTTACTTGTTATTGTACCGTTATGGTTATTCTTATTTTATATTTAAGAGTATGCTTGTTATGTTCAGTTGTTCTTCAAGTGTTCCGGTGTGACAGGTCATGCTGACACGTTTGTGGTTAGACATTGGACGCCTGCCAAGTACTGCAGAAGTGATGTTTTTAACATTTGAAAAAGTTCCCTAAGGGTTAAAACAACATATTTTTGACACTGGACCAGTGGACGACGTAATGGGTGAAATTAACCTTTTTCATTTTAACAGAAACATCAGTTTGAGGGGGTTGGGAATTTCCCTGTATGCTTATAGTATAATATGGACTGAGTTATTGATAATTTAGCTTTTTCTCTCCTTTGCTATCCTGGGCTTCTGCTTCTTCTCTCTTATCTGCAAATGTCTTAATGTTTTAATTCTTTTTGATTTTCATCTATTAGATACAATATTCTGGATTTTACAATACTCTAAATTTTATTATTAACTATTGGCTACTCCTTTATGATCGTTATTTTCCCTTTTGGTTTTATTAAATATTTTCATTATCGATCAAAGTTTGCATGTGAGGCAAAATTTAATTGTAATGAATAAATAATTTTTCATCAACTTTATCTACTGCTTGGATCTCATTTTCCCAAATTTTTGCATCACTCACCAAACAATCTTTTTGTGATAGCTGTTTAGCAATCTTATTGCGTTCATTTTCAATTTCTGCTCTGTTAAAACGTTCATAGCAATCTTCATTATGTTTTCTTAATTTTGCCAGTCTTGATTGAAAACACTTCTGTGGATATATAAAGAAGTATTTAGCATAAAGGGTTAGTTCACCCAAAAATGAAAATATTGTCATTTATTATTCACTCTCATGTCGTTCCACACCCCTAAGACCTTCGTTAATCTTCGGAACACAAATGAAGATATTTTTGATTAAATCCGATGGCTCAGTGAGGCCTGCATCCAAAGCAATAACATTTCCTCTTTCAAGAACCATTAATGTACTAAAAACATATTTAAATCAGTTCATGTGCAGCTGCCGTCACGTCGTGTTCAGTTCTAGCTTGGTTTGTTTATATTGCGCTGCCTTTCTGCTAATGATGTTAAGGACAGTATTTTAATTTTCTGTCATGATTGTGAAAAATGTCGCCATTGTAGGTCATTTATGCTGAATCGAGAATTGTAACAGGAACTCACGATATTGTTCGGGGAAAAAAAACTTGATGGTAATAGGCTACAATTTTAGCCTTGGTTGAGAAGGTGAGAAAAGACGACTTTTAGCAAATGTAATAATGTCACTAAATAAACCCACTGCCTTTCACTAAAAAAAAATTATAATAAATCACATACTTAGCTGAGTTTTGTATTTGGTTTTTGTGTAATAATAATAATAATTAACATTATGTTTGCGAGTATGATCACTCGTTTGTGAATGATTATAACTTGCACACACAGCCACTTCAAAACTGTTCATGAGCTTCTATGGGTTTGATTTTGGTCATTTGTTGAAATAAATACAAAAATACAGCGTGTCGGTGTCCATCCCCTGATCGTGACCCTCCGATTCTCCTTCGTGGCCATATAGGGAAAGTGAATATTTACAAAAACAACATTAAAACTAGTTACATTTACACGCTTCCAACAAAGAAATGCATCGACTTCTGTCAGCTTGTTAAATATTTATTTTATTTGGACATTTTCTACCATACGACGGCTGAAGCGGCAGCGCGTGACTGTTTTCATGGTAACCAGATCAACATTGTGAACAATTCTACAAAACTGAAGGGAAAACACCAAATTATCATTAAATAGGATAAAATATCTTCTCCTCCCTGCAAACGATAGCATGAAGAATGTTACTATTTAACCGAGTCAAAAACAAAAGGTAAGTATCCATATTAATTTCAGAATCAGCAGACGCAAAACGCTATAAAAGGCGACAACTTTTAAAGTTAAAAAATGAAATAAGTTATAAAAAACGGTATAAGTTATAAACGATATAAACACCTTCTGGGTTCTCGATTTTAACGATTTGAGCAACTATAAACAATGCAAAACCTTTTGAGTTTTTGATAGGATTCCTATATAGAAAAATCACTCCCTGCCCTCCAGACTCATTCGCGCTGCTGCTGTGACGTCATGTGCAAACAACCCATTCATAAAGCTCCAAAGCAGTGTTTTGAAATCGGCCCATCACTATATTGTTGAAAAGTCGTTATTTTGTTTTTTTGGTGCACAAAAATATTCTCGTCACTTTATAATATTAGGGTTGAATCACTGTACTCACATGAACTGATTTAAATATGTTTTTAGTACCTTTATGGTTCTTGAGAGAGGAAATGTCATTGCTTTGAATGGAGGCCTCACTGAGCCATCGGATTTAATTAAAAATATCTTAATTTGTGTTCTGAAGATTAATGAAGGTCTTACAGGTGTGGAACGGCATGAGGGTGAGTAATTAAGGACATTATTTGAACTAATCCATAACTTTTGGTGCTTGAACGGTTAATAAACAGAACTGCATGTGTCTAAAGAACATTGTAGCTGGAGCTACTTCTCTCTGTTTATGTCTATGACGAGTCACACAGATACTGTGCTTCTCCGCAGTGGTTCCTTCCAGACCGGGAAGGAACCAATTTAACTTTTTACATTTCTTTTTACAGAAATTACATTTCTGACAGAATATTATTTTGTACCATTTGGAGCGTTTACACAAAGTGTGCTGGATGAAGTGGACACGCACCTACAATCAACTAAAAACAAACCTTCTAATGCATCCTATGGTCTGCCAGCGATAAAGATCTTTTCTAGTTGAACACCTGTGCATCACCAGTTAGTAGTTGCCTGTGTTGAATAGGGTGTTCAGTATTTTGGGGGCGGAGCAATGAAGGGAGGGGTGTGGTGGTTTGGGTGTCGATTTCAAATATCAACAGTTTTTCCCAAAAATCATCTAATAGTTGCTGCATTATGAGATAGTTACCGTTTTTCTTGATGTTCTTGCTTTGCCTGACTCCTTATGTGGACCACTGCTGTTCACCTCGTCCAATCCAGGTGAAGAAACAGGAGCAGCACAATGGGGCTGGATGCCAGAAAAGGAACCAGTGAATATAAAAATCAGAAATGTTTGTATAGAACAGAAAAACTAGTAATTACTCTAGCTGTCCTACAGTAACTTTATCTATCACTCCTTTCCTTCTGTTAACACGCTCCTCACAACTCTGTGCTGAAAGAGTCAATAATATAGAATAATGATACAGATGTTTTAAAGTGGACTTACCGATCTCTGCGGACCCAAACTGATGGATGGCTTTTTATCAGAGGATTCAGTTGATGCTTGATTCAAAGGCTTGAGAAATATGAGACCACAATCACATGGTAACTAATCAGATAGTAAAAGATTATCCTGAATTACTGATCAATCTTTCTATCATTTTCTTGATAGTACCTTGACTCGCCATGGCCAATCTGAGTATCCGTAATTGTAAGTGATTTCTTCCCCTGGTAGAATGTCTCGCACAGCAAAGAGACACAGGTGAGGTTTCCTGCTCACTTCAAGGGTTCTCATTCTGCAAGTAAGATTTCTGTGTTCCTCATTTACAAGTCTTCCCAAGGAACAGTCTTCTTTAGATGCATCCATGCTATAAAGACATAAAATTATTACTCAATACTTGTAATCTTATATATGCTAGACATGTAGAGTTATTTTTAAGTGGTTCTGAACTCAAGCTCTGGAAACCCACCGCTCTGCATAAGTTGTATGTCTCGTTTTTTAATCTACCTGATTCAGACCATCAGCTGATCATCAGGACACAGCTCTATGAACTCAACCGAGTGTGTCAGGTTAAGGAGACAAACAGAATCTGCAGAGAGGAGGGTCTGAGAACCACGGATCTATCGGATAGTGTATGGCAACATCCTCTCAGCAGACAAATGCATCTGACATTCACCATTTTGTTCTCTTTTGGGAATACGGTTAAAAACGAATATTGATGACTCAAAGAAACTGCACTCAGCAGCCTTCAAGTCAGTTCATGGTTAAGTTTAAGTATTAAGGGTGTGTTCACACTTGGTATGTTTGTTTGTTTAGATTAAAATGAACCCTGGTGTAGGGCTGCACAATATATCGCATGAGATTGTCACGCGCATTTCGTCAGTAAAGCCGGTTCCCTGATTACCGCTAAATCGCCATCACCTGCTTTCAAATGGAGTGGCATTTAATAGACAGAGCCGTAGTTCACTGAAAAGCCACGCAATATCGCGTTCATTATCGAAGGCGATTCATCTGCGATATGAACGCGATATTGCGTGGCTTTTCAGTGATCTACGGCTCTGTCTATTAAATGCCGCTGCATTTGAAAGCAGGTGATGGTGATTTAGCGGTAATCAGGGAACCGGCTTTATTGATGAAATGCGCGTGACAATCTCATGCGATATATCGTGCAGCCCTACCCTGGTGCCATTGCTCTTTTATGGCACTTTCTCACTGTGTGGTACGACTCAACTCGGCTCGGTTTGTTCTTCCACTGCAGTTAGTACCGCTTCAAAGTGATTGGGATTATAGTCTGATCATTACAGTTGTGCTGCCACCTCGTCTACTGACCACGATAGAGGCATTTCTTTTTTCAAGTTGCATGTGATGGTCATTTAAAACAAGTCAATTAAAAAACAAGAGACAGCAAACCCGCTAGAATTAAATCTTGCAGGTTTGCGATACAATCTAGTGTCTCTACTACATCAATCCAACAGGTCTGTACTCACCACCAATTTCTGCCACGCCACTGAAACTCAAACAGGAACGCGTTCTCGGCCTCAGTGTAGTGTTCAGCTCGGTCAAGACTCTCTTCTGAACTCAGTTCACCTCTGTATTCAAGAACAAAATCACCTCTGAAAAAAGCTCTAGTGGTGAAAACTCCACGCCCTGAAGAGGAGAAAAGCATTAGATTCAGCAGTTTATTAAAAGTCAACTATCATTTTGATCATTACTTAAAGTTCTCTGCCATATGATGTACATTATATGTAAAAGGGAAATTACTGAATGAAAATAGTCAATAGCCAGGCAAATTTCTAAGTATGCTGTGCTTTTTATACATTACATTATACTTTAAAGTCTTAAAATTATACAGTTAAAATTGTTATACTCTTTCATACATAAGCAATATTATCTTAGCTTTATATAGTTTAGAATAGAGTGCTGCAGCAATGACGTATTTTTGCAGGTGATCCGGTAGTTCACATCCCCCTGGTTCCCTCAACTAAAACCCTATATGTTGTTTTAACTGGCTTTTGTATTGCTGCAGAAACTAAGCTTAAGTTTGCCTATTAAATACACCACAGTTGCAAAACTTCATCGTCCTCATGATTAAGCTTCAACAACTCGTCTAGAACGTGTCTGTGTTGCAATATTTTTAAAAGAAAATTCTGTTTAACATGCATCGCTTCTGGATAGTTTGTCTTTGTGGTGTATGGATGTTTATGGATGGTTTTTGGCTTTAGATAAAGAGTTTTTTTGTTGTTGTTGATAAATGTGCCTCCAGGAACTGTAAAACTTTAAAAATCCATCTCCCTGTTTAATAAGTATAATGTTTTGCATTCTTATAATGTATGTTTGAATGGTTGTGTACAGTGTACATCCCTAAATCTACCTCTAAACACAACGAGGCTGTGAAAGTGACTAGTGAGTAGATGACTTTATCTGTTCAGGTGACGATTTTTAATGTCCCAGACAACCTCTGTCTCCCATTTAGACACTTATTAGCAACTGCCTTTAAAGTAAAAGCTTTTTTTTTTTTTTTTTTTTTAAATCACAAGAGGGTATTACTGATGTATATTGTGTCTTAGAAAAAAAAAAAGTGAAAAAGCAGCCCTTACTTCAGGAATTTAACCAAAACCCAATAATTAAAAAAAAAATTTAAAAAAACATTGATCATGTACATGATCATGCACAACGATATACTGATAGCTCCAAAAAAAAATAATCACCTTATTGAAGGTCTAACGGGTATGGAACGGCATGAGGGTGAGTAATAAATGACATTATTTGAACTAACCCTATTATAAAAATGATCCATTGTCCTGGTTTACATACAAACCAATAACCACCTAAAAGTTCAGTTCACCCAAAAATGAAATTCTGTCATTTATTTCTCACCTTCATGTCGTTTCACACCCGTAAGACCTTCATTCATCTTCAGAACACAAATTAAGATATTTTTGATCAAATTCAATGGCTCAGTGAGGCCTGCATTGAGAGCAAAATCATTTCCTTTTTCAGTGTTCAGAAAGCTACTAAAGACATATTTAAAACAGATCATGTGACTACAGCAGTTCAATACTTTTTGTGTGCCCAAAATCACCCATCACTAGATATTATTGAATAAAGTGGTTATTTTGTTTTTCTGTGCACAAAAAAATATTCTCATCACTTAATAACATTAAGGTTGAACCACTGTAGTCACATGACTGTTTTAAATATGTCTTTAGTATATGTCTTTAGTCTCAACGAGCCATCAGATTTTATCAAAAATATCTTAATTTGTGTTCAGAAGATGAATGAAGGTCTTACAGGTGTGGAACAACATGAGGGTGAGTAATTAATGACAGAAACTTCAATTTTGAGTGAACTAACCCTTTAAACTACAAGACTTTATTTGTAAAGCAGGTTATTCTGCATTAATGACATCAAGACCTAACCATTCGTGTATCTGCTTAGTCATAAATACTTGCCTTTATATTTGCTGATGAACTGCTCTTGAAGCCCAGGCTTATCAGTTCTATGGGTCATGTGATCCTCTGCATCCTGCAGAGGTGTTTTACGCCTTTTGCTTTTCAGCATTATTTCTGGAAAAAAAGAAATAAAAAGAAATATAAGGTGAATGGATTAAATAAGCATTTTTAAAAATCTTTTTGATCTTACTGGAATTGTTCACCCAAAAATGTACATAATTATTGTACTAATCCTCATGTTGTTCCAAACCTGTGTTGTGTTTTTCTGTGGAACACTAAAGTTTATCTTTAAATGTAATACAGAGCCCTATGCAATGACAGCACATGTGACCAGTCTAAAACAGGCATTTAGATAAAAAAAACAGCAATATCATTGATGCCAAAAACCATTGTGACCAGATGATTGATGTCAATCCATATTCATATTAATTTAAAAGCTACAGATTTTCAGTCAGTAACCTGATAGATTCATATGGACTATTTTGTCTGCTTTGGAGCTTGACACACAGAATAAAAAATACTATAAAGTGTCTATGTACTGTCATTGTGCAAAAAAGCTCTGTGAAGATAAATAAAAAAACATGGATACTTTTGTGTTCCACTAAAAAAAAAAAAAAAAAAAGTGTAAATAATGTATTACATAAAATTAAAAATGACATCAAATAATAAAAAATGAAAATTAATTATTTCAAATTACAATACATACTGTTGATATTTTACAAAAATTGAGAAAAACAGGCTACCACTGATTAAATTGTAGAATCTAAAGAGATATTATATGAAATATAACAAAATTATATTTGCTGATCAATGCCTACAAATAAGCAATAAACTGTTTTTTTCCTTATTGCAAAAAAAAAAATCAAATGAGAATCAAACTCAAATACAATCGAGAAATAAAACATTAACAGAAAATAATTTAACCACTAAAGTAAACATACATCTTACTAACTTTCATATTTCACAGTGTATTTTAGTTATCATGCATTTTCGGGACAACACTTGATCTCACCTCTCCAGCGTCCATTGATGGGGGTTGTCGTCTTTTTCGCGTCAAGCAATGCCATGTGATTGCATTTCCCGGGAAAACACATCCACAGCTGACGTGCGTGCATGACGTAGTTACGTATTTGGATTTCACGTTGAAATTGTGACTACATTTATTTGACCTAATAAATATTTTGGCAAACACCTAGATCTTTGTTTGATTTATTCACAGTACTGGTTCTTCAAACTTAAATAAAAAAATAAAAAATAAAATAAAAACGGAGGCGTACGTCTTTCTAATGGACAGAGCACATGATCACTTTTAAACTATCTCTTTGGAACACATATCTTAATTTTTACTAATTCTATTTAATCAAATGTTTGAGTTAAAATCAGGGAGATGTGTGGATTATTTCGAGGCACTAAAATAAACTTTAACGTGCACTTTATTAACAGCATTTTCTTTCAATTTTTTTTTTAATTTATGGTATTTTATATTAAATATAAAGGAAGGGAAAGCTGCTAGATCTTGTAAAAGTGCTTTAAAAACGCATAGCCACGACAGATTATTCCATCATTTGAGCAGCACTCGTGATCTCTCCTCAGAGCTCATCTCACTCTGCACTGAAGCTGCTGCGCTGCTGTGGGGGATGGGCGGGAGGCGCGCGCGCGATCAGAAGCCGGTGGGGGAAGGGCGGCGAGTCACTCAGTGTCAGACTGTCTGCAGCTCTCAGCTAGGGCTAGGGTTAGGGTTAGGGTTAGTGTTAGTGTTAGGGGAGCAGGGGTTTCACATCCAGTGCCTTTTAAAATCAAAGTAAGAACAAAATAAATATGTAAACAAACATGTAAACGTCCCAGCTTGAGTCATGATTCTTTTAAACACTTTTTATACTAAACACTGTAACTGCTCTCTCTCTCTCTCTCTCTCTCTCTAAATATAAAACAATGTTTGCTGTAACTGCTCTCCTATTATATATTCTCATTCATATGCATCCTTAAGATGTAAACCAGTATGTGCATTTCTTAAAACAGTTCATACAAATAACAGCACACAATGAATTACCTGCAATAGCCTGTAACCAGCTCATAATCCTTATATCAGTGTCATCAGAATGACAAGTCCTTGTATCATTGTTCACAAAGACACTCTGACAGTATTTTCAGAAGTAATATGGATACGATTTTGATGTCAGTGATTGAAAATACACAAGACTGCACTTTATCTGTATGGCGTACATTTCAACAGTATGAACACGTCACTCTAGACTGGATGAGACAGGATTCAGATATACTTTCTGGTGGTCTGTCAAAAAATTACAGTAGCTACAATGTCATGTGATATAATGACAGCCAGTGGCACAGATCCTCACCAAACCATCCATTCCAGCGTGATGAATATGATCCTCAACTGGATGGAACTGGAATAAATACTTTGACTGTTGCGATCATCCCAATCGGACTTATGATAGCTGCCTGAATTATAATAATGCTCTGTTCACTGTTGGACAGAGGAGAACTGATAACAAAGAAATGTTTCAAGGGTACCCCAAACAAGTGACGAACCTGGCTGGAACATGCTTGTTCAATGAACACTTGTCAGTGGTGTTGTCGATTACCTGAAAGTTTTCATCATCATTGTATGCGTGTTGTCTGCAGCAAGTTTCTGTATTTGGGTGAATATTTGCAGCAAGTGTGTTGTCAAACTGATCAAGATGTTTTGTTCATTTTTTCTGTTTGCATGTGTTTTCTTCAGTTGTGCGCGGTGATCTCTCTCAGCCACCGTAATATTTACTGTATAATGTAAAATGCAAGTAGACTGCAGTAACATAGCATTACATCAGTCTACAGTTTATGTAGTGAACAGTACATAGTGAACATTATCTGATTTCACACCTGTTCTGTCTACAAACACATCTCCCATCATTCGGCTATTTTGACCCGTCTCGGCCTTAAGGTCATGACTGAGAGCATGATCTACAACAGTGGCTCTTATTTCCATCAGAAACATCTCAGTCTTGGCCTCTTCTACCTCTTCCTCTGTTCTCCTCCGTACCCTTCCACCACACATCCTTACTCCTTCTTCTGTCTGTTGACTCTGTTTGTGTCCTTGTTGTTCATTCATGTTCAGAGTGTGTAACACTGTGTTGTGCTCTGTCTGTGCCTCCCAAATAAGATGGCATCTGAGATATTTTAGAGAACTGTTGAACATTGCTTGAATTACATTCCCCTTCATTATTGAAATTCAAAATTCATCCCTGCAATTTAATAATTCAGGACAAAAAAAGTCTAAAAGAAATGTATAGAAAATATGCTTGACAGTTTATGACTAGTTCAACCATTTTCCATTTAATGGCTTATGAAAATAAAAACTATTCGACACCTAGTATATTTTGATGAACATGACATAAGCAAGTGATAATGTAGGAAACATCTGACACTTGTACATCAAATGCATGAATGTACCAAAGCATTTGCAATTTGTTCAGGAGAATGAGAAACTGCATTTATGATGTGAACAAGAGACTATAATGTGGATGTTGAACAAGTAAGAATTTTAGTTGTGATTGGAGAAATGCACCAAAGTGAGAGAAACTGTTATATATAATATAATATAAAATATAAAATTATTATATTATATATATTAATTATTATAAATATCATATATAAATTATTATATTATATATAAAATATAAAGAGAATGTTTGCTGTAACTGCTCCTATCTATATAATATTATAATATATATTTTTTTACATATCTTTATTATTTATTTTTTATGTTACTATTTGTGTACTGTACTTGTCTCTTGTCTCTGATACTAATGGAGGAACAGCAGAACGCAAAGTAGGAGAAAACACTTAAAGCAAATAAAATCACTCATAAAAGCAAGCGATTTTGAAGGTTTTCAAATCTTTTTGTTGCTTGTGTATTTTATTAAATAAACTCATATGTATAAATCATCATACTTGACGGATTGAAACAGTTGTCCCTCCGCTTTTGGGAGGAAATATCTATGTTTCATATTCACATGACGTAATGTCTGTCGTCCCCGCCTCAAACTCGTTCGTACATTAATAAACTGTAGTTACAGTACGCGGATATAGTCTCCGTTAGGCGGGGGCGGGGCAGCGCGATCTTTACACACACATTGATGCGAGAGCAAAACTCCGAGGATTAAAAGTTAATAATACATGCCAATATAAAGCATGAGAGCTCCTGCAAATGAGTCTATTTTAATTTAAACACAAATTATTGTGAATATTTCTCAAATTAAATGTGGATTATATGTCAATTCATTCATATTCATGATAGTTTTTGCCTCCGCCATCTTTATTGGTGACGTGTTGGTCTCTGATTGGTCAGATCACCAGTCCCGCGCTCGTAGTATCTTCCTGCGCTCTGATTGGTCAGAATCCCAAAAGTGTGTATCTTTCCGGAAGTGCAGTTCTCCTAGAGGGCGCTGTGTTATACACACTTTAGTGGGGGGGCATACACACTTTAAGTACACAAATCACATAAAAGTGAATTTTTGGGACAAATGAGATTTTAAGCCAGGAAACCATTTTAGAGCATGCTGAATGCCACTATATGGTCAAACAAATGAGGACATACAAAATGTCCCAAGTTTTTTTGGTGGTCCCCAGTTTACTGGTGTGTATCCTGGTGAATGTACCCAAAAGTGACATAAGTAGGTACACACACACACACACACACACACACACACACACACATACACACACACACACACACACACACACACACACACACACATACACACACACTCACACACACACACACACACACACACACACTCACACACACACACACACACACACACACACACACACACACACACACACACACACACACAGGCTTGGGAGGGTTACTTTAAAAATGTATTCCGTTACAGTTACAAAAAAGTATTCAGTAACGTAATCCAAGTATCACAATATGAAAGTAATGTAATCTGATTACTTTTGGATTACTTCAAGGTCACACGTATAAAAGAAAGGAAGAAAGAAATTAAATTTTTAAATGTAATTTTAATGATTTCATCTCAATTTCTGCATGTTTTTAAATTTTACACATTCCATACTTTTGAATGGGTCTCAACAATAAAAATATTTTAAGAATCTGATAAATTATCTATTGCAATATTATTATCGTTATTTAGAGTTTAAAAATAGAAAAGTGACATCAGATCATAACCATGTTGAGGAAAGTTACTTTTAAAAGTAATGCATTAAAATATTGCATTACTCCCTAAAAAAGTAACTATTTGCATTACTTCGTTACTTTTTATGAAAAGTAATGCGTTACTACTTTTGCGTTACTTTTTCTCACCGAGGCTGGGCACCAAAAAGTGAAATGAA
Organism: Ancherythroculter nigrocauda; assembly: GCA_036281575.1. Taxonomy (NCBI): domain Eukaryota; kingdom Metazoa; phylum Chordata; class Actinopteri; order Cypriniformes; family Xenocyprididae; genus Ancherythroculter; species Ancherythroculter nigrocauda. The sequence continues at coordinate 678,927 of VTFQ01000018.1, forward strand.
TAAGCCTCAGGCTGAAGGAAATGCATATTTACTCCTGTACAGTAGAGGGCGCAGCTCAAACCTTTCAGCTGTGTTGCCATTCTGAATTACAGTTTTTTACAGACGCTAGGACACATTTCTCAATACTTAGGTCACTTTTGCAAAACTCTTCACACAGTGAGCACAACAGAAGTCTATGTGGGCTAAACTGAGGATCAATTATCATTGCTTTGGCACAAAATGCATTCAATGACTACATCTCTCAAATTTCATGAATTCTTTTCTCACTCAGACACAACAACTGCCAAAACTCTTTGTACGTACAGGCCAATTTGCACATGCTTACATACTGTTTTCAAAACTGTTAAACTTATGTTCAAAACAATAACATAATACAAAACTGAATAAGACAGCAATTTGCTACATTCCTACAGTAATATTTTAATGAAATATATTTTAAATCTGAAAATGAAATGCTATAAAAACAATTGAATTGTATCTGTATCAGTGGATGGTGTGTATACAAATTCTTGTATTTTGGAATTATAAAAAATTATAAAAAATAAATAAACGACATAAAATATTGATGAATTCTGCATCATGTCTGATTCATTCCAGTAACATATATTGCAGTGAATTATAAACAGAGATGTGTCCTTGTTTTACACAAGAAAACATTGTATAATGCTACATGTTGTTAGTGTTTTTTAGGTCATTGTTTTGTGGGTGACAAAGTGTGTTTGTCGGCTGTCAACCTTTGCTAGTGTTCTGGAAGAATGAGTTGATTTGAGACATGAATGAAGTGTTTTGGTAGTTGTAGTGCATTTTGAGTGTGAAATGAACTGCTTTGCCAAGCTGAAAGTTGGTTAGGAGAACTGTGTGAAGAGTTTTGCAAAAGTGACCTAAGTATTGAGAAATGTGTCCTAGCGTCTGTAAAAAACTGTAAAGAAGAATAGGATACAGAAGAAGGAAGTTCTAAATCTAAAGTATTTTTTGCTTATTAGTATGGTTGAATTAGGTATATTGAAGGTCAGCAGCAAAGACATTGGTTAATAATTGAGTTTAAATACATAAAGTATATTTGTGTAATTTAATATAGTTAATTATTACAGGTTTGCAAAAAATCTGAGATTGCATTTCACTGTTTTTATTCGTTTTGAGGAATACTGAATGTTTTCGTGCAAGTGAGATGAGTAAATGCATGTTCACATTTAGTCTAGAACTACAATAACCATCATGCTTGCACGGCGCACACAACACCTCTCAACATGGGGACAACATGTCAGTTAATAAATGTGAAAAAGTAACTCAGATATTTTGTTGTAAATTGAAAAAGTGATGCATTACTTTACTAGTTACTTGAAAAAGTAATCTGATTACGTAACTCAAGTTACTTGTAATGCGTTGCTTTTGGATTACTTCAAGGTCACATGTATGAAAGAAAGAAAGAAAGAAATTACATTTTTAAATGTAATTTTAATTATTTCTTCTCAATTTCTGCATGTTTTTAAATTTTACACGTTCCATACTTTTAAATGGGTCTCAACAATAAAAATATTTTAAAAATCTGATAAATTATCTATTGCAATATTATTATCGTTGTTGTTGTTTAGAGTTTAAAAATATAAAAGTGACATCAGATCATAACCAAACTGAACAAGCTCGGATCAAACATTTCTGTTTATGTTTGTTCTGCTTTAATTTTAATCTTTAACATTTTGGTTATTTTTTAAAACTATTAAAACTAAGCAATCATGTTTCATTTCCACAACTTGGGAATACACAGCCCTGAATATATATATATATATATATATATATATATATATATACACACACACTCTCTCACACACACACAATCACTTTTCATCTTGTAGACAAGGTGTATTCAAGTCTCTCTCTCGTGTGTGTGTGTGTGTGTGTGTGTGTGTGTGTGTGTGTGTGTGTGTGTGTGTGTCAGGAGGCGTCTGAGCTCTCCTCTCTGAAGCCTCAGTTGGATGACTGTGGTGTATCTCTATACGCTGTGGTCAAAGAGAACATCGGCACAGAGATTCAGGACTTCAGACCCTACTTCAGCGGAGAGATATTCCTCGATGAGAAGGTGATTCAGATCCTCACATATGAACTGTCAAACAGATGCAGAAGTCGCTCGCACTGAATCCGTGTGTCTCGTGTGTTCAGAGAGGATTCTACGGGCCGCAGGAGCGCTGGATGGGCGTCTCGGGGATTCTGCGGGCCGGCGTCTGGACCAACGGCTGGAGGGCGTATCAGAACGGATACTGGGGTAACGTGCGGGGCGAGGGCTTCGTCTTGGGTGCGGTTTATGTCATCGGACCTCGTCAGCAGGTGCATGAACACAGCAAGTTTTGGTTACACTTTATTTTAAGGTGTCTTTGTTACACTGTCATTAAGTACTGGGTAATATTAAGTAACTACATGTACTTACTATTGGGTTAGGATTAAGGTTAGGCTTGATTTTGAGTTAGTTGCATGCAATTATGCATAATTTATAGTTGTTACTATAGTAACTGCATGTAACAATGACACTGTAAAATAAAGTGTTACCCAAGTTTTTAATCCAGATTCACACCACAATCACATGCATTGGACAGTGAACATGGTGATAGAATGAACACACTGTAATATGCTTTGGATTAAAGTTTCTGCCTGATGCATGAATGCAAATATTGATTAAAAATGCTTTTCTATATGGTTTTCCCACAGGGAATCCTGCTGGAGCACCGGGAGATGGAGTTCGGAGACAAAGTCAAGAAATCTGATGTGATTCAAGCTGTTAAACAGATAAAAACTGAATTAAAATAGTCACAAACTCAAGCTAAGCGTCCACATGTAAACACTGTGTGTGTGTGTGTGTGTGTAGTTGATGACAGACTGACTCTAAACTCAGATGAAGGGTTCGTCTCGATGTTTCAAGCTCTACAAACACACACCTGTATCACCAACAATAAACACACACTGTAGTCTATCAAATGTGTGTCATTATTACTTTTGAATGCATTACTGTATTTTGAGTTTGTTTTCTTATTTTAGGGTCTTTAAAAGTTGTTTTTTTTTTTTTATAAATAATACTTTATTAAATAAATAAATGCTAAATTAAAATGAATAATAAAAATGTCTATAAATATAAATAATAAATAATGCACTTTCACAAGATGTAATATGAAAAACTCTGGTGTCCCTAGAATGTGTGTGTGAAGTTTCAGCTCAAAATCCCCCACAGATCATTTATTATAGCTTGTCAAATTTGCCCCATTTGGGCGTGAGCAAAAACACGCCGTTTTTGTGTGTGTCCCTTTAAATGCAAATGAGCTGCTGCTCCCGCCCCCTTTCCAGAAGAGGGTGGAGCTTTAACAGCTCAACAACAACAAAGCTGGAGAATCTCACGCAGCCAAAATGACGACGGTGTTCAGCCTTACATTGTTCAAACCGGAGTCGACACTGATGGAGAGACTCAGGAAGAAGTTACAACTTTTAGACGTTTCTGAATGGTTAGTGGATAAATTGATGTAGTTGCTGTGGAGTTGATTCATGCAATTTAGAGATTTTTAAAACTATAAATGTGTTTAAACTATGTGAACTCTCTAAAACAACTTCTAGATTCTGTTTAAAGCACCTCATCCATCATTTCTACATCTCAGGAGGTTTTAATTTGGCAGGAAAACAGTTTGACAGGAATGTCAGATAAAGCTGAGGTCACGGTGTCATTCTGTTCTTTCCCCTGATTGGTTAATGCGTCTTTTATGCAGATTGTTCTGTTGTATATAGTGTGAGAGTGAGGAACAACAGAACAACATCACACTGTAATCATCTGCAGACAGTAAGTAGAAATAAGTAGAATATTTTTTCTGTAGAACTCTGTAGAATTGTGAGTGACTGTGAAATGATTCTTAATTCTCATAATAATCCTAATTCAAAGCATTTTCAGTGTTGCTGTGTATAAAGAAACATCAAAAATTGGATTAAATGAATGTTTCTCCCTCTTTCTTCAGTGTTCCTGCCGGATCTGGAGGGTTTGTATGTGGTGGGATTGTGTGTTGTTGTAGCGTACGTTCTGTTGGCCAACACGGATCTCTTTCTGAACCACCCGGACCAGACAGATGTGGACGCGCTGGCCAGAGCTGATCTCAGATCCACCACCGGAGGTGAGACTCCACAACATGGATCGAATTATATTTGATATATCATTTCTTGTTTTTTTTCCATTTGGATTTAGGGTAAGACATTTCTCAGTGAGCTTCACCCACACTTCCTCAGTGTTTCTGTCTTGTTTTCCAGCACAAATATCTAAACATTCTTAAATCAAGATACATTTAACTGGAGAAGAGAAATGACTGAAGATATTAAGTGTTATTTTCTGAAAATGTATTAAAATTAAGGGACTTTGTTTAAAACAAGAAAAAATATTATTTTCTGACCCCATTGACAGATGTTTGTTCTTGTTTTAAGCACAAACTTGTTGCATTTTGACACATTTTTCAGAAAACAAGAATTAATATCTTCAGTCGTTTTGCTTTTTCAGTATCTTGATTTAACCCTTTAACTTTCACCCCTTGGAGCCAATGAAAAAAATATTTTTCTTAAAATTTTTGGACATGACCTCAAGCTGTTTTTTGTTTTTATCTAAAAGATATTAAACTCTACTGTATGGTTGAGATGTCAGTTTATGGTAAATCTTATTTTACATTTGCTGTACTATTTTATGGGCTTTTCTGAATAATAAACATACCTGTAACAGTGTTTGTACCTTCCATAATTATCAGGGTTCACATGAAAATAAATTTATTTTTTAAAAAGGGTGTTTAGAAATAAATAATACATTACATAATGTATTGTGGTGATCAATATAATATCCAGGCCATTTTCACACTGCAAAATATGCTGTTCTTACTTAGAGTTTTTGTCTTGTTTCTAGTCAAAATATCTTAAAGTTCTTAAATCTTAAAGCATTTTCTTGACAAGTAAAAATTATTTTCTTGTTTTCAGAAAAAATAAGTCAAAATTAAATGAGTTTTTTCTTAAAACAAGCAAAATAATCTTATATCAAACCAAAAATAAACTATATAATCTTGTTTTCAGTTTGAAATAAGATTATTTTGCTTACCCCATTGGCAGATTATTTTGCTTGTTTTAAGGAAAAACTCACTTAATGTTGACTTGTTTTTCCAAAAAACAAGAAAATAATTTTTACTTGTCAAGAAAATGCTTCTTGGACTGGAAACAAGACAAAAACTCTAAGTAGGAACAGCATTTTTTGCAGTGCAGTGATTTTAATTCATAACAGTTTCAAAAAATTCAGCAAATTTCAGTAAATTCAGGTAATAGGGCAATTTAAAGCATTTTACACAACAAGAACAGTTTTCACAACAGGAATACCTCAAGCTTTGTAAAATATCTAAGTCCATTTATCGTCCATGAATTCTTTTTTTAGTCATTTTACTTGAGTTCCTGAATGTTCAAACCAGAGTTTTTCTAATTTTTTGGTTTGGCTGACAGGTACAAACAACCTATGTGCTTTTACACACGTGTTACTGTATCCTTTACGCTCTGCTGACGTGTGCGGTGTGAAACAGGCATTAGACCTTTGCGTGAACGCAAACACTAGCTTGATTTCACACATTGTGAAATGAATTACCAATATTTGCAAAATAGTCTTCTTCTTCATCAGTTTTCTCTTACAACTTGCAAAATTGCTGTCAAAGTTCTACATTTGAAGAAGAATTTAGTTGGCGACTAATTAATAAAAAAGGATATATTCTATATGAATGCAATCCAGACATGCTACATCTGCCATTTTGGCATTGCAATGTAAATTGTGTTGCTTCCATGGCATTTACAAGTCCTCTTCCAAGGCCACATGGGATAGTAAAGTGTCTTTGTATGTATGTAACACTCACTTTTCATTACCCAATACAATTAAATAACATTATTGAAATTGTATTTTAAATTCCATTAATTGTTTTACTATGTCTGCTTGAGGAGGAAAAAAATATGTTTTTAGTTGTTCTGTTCATGCATCTGTAATTTGCTGTTCAGTTCAACAAATGCATTCACTGAGTTAGTGTGTGTGTGTGTGTGTGTGTGTGTGTGTGTGTTTCTCAGAAGACGAGGTGAACTTTAAGGCCGTCTCTCTGTGGGAGCGGACGGGAGCTGTTATTATGGCTGTCAGACGGCCAGGATGATCTTTGTGCAGAGAGGTGCGTGAGTCTGCCTCATGTTATCATGTGAATAATGACACAGGACTTACAGTGTGTGTGTGTGTGTGTGTGTGTGTGTGTGTGTGTCAGGAGGCGTCTGAGCTCTCCTCGCTGAAGCCTCAGTTGGATGACTGTGGTGTATCTCTATACGCTGTGGTCAAAGAGAACATCGGCACAGAGATTCAGGACTTCAGACTCTACTTCAGCGGAGGGATATTCCTCGATGAGAAGGTGATTCAGGCATAATTGAGCAATAGACATTTAGGAGTTTGTTGTCTGAATATATATATAGAGACGTTTACAGTTTCCTTCGACGTTCCAGATGTGTTTCTACGGTCCGAAGCGGAGGACGATGAGGGGTTTGGGAATCGCTCGGTTTGGAGTTTGGCGGAACATCCTGCGGGTGTGGAGGAAAGGTTACTATGGCAACAGGAAGGGGGAGGGCTTTGTTTTAGGAGGCCTTTATGTGATTGGACCAGAGAATCAGGTGATTCACTCCATGCATGATATTAAAATGCCACCTGATGACTAGTGAATGACGATTAGTGCCTGAAAGCCATTGGTGGTGTTCTAGCTGTATTATGTTCTCATGTGTTTGTGTTTTCAGGGAATTCTGCTGGAGCACCATGAGAAAGAGTTTGGAGATAAAGCCGATCTCTCTGCGGTCCGGAAGGCTGTCAGCAGGATTCAGAAAACAGAAGAGACACGAGGGAATTAGATTTATATCAAATAATACACCTTATCATCTGTGAACGTTCAGAAATAACTAGAAATCAACTCCTGAAAGTGTGTGTGTGTGTTATCTGAAAGTGTCTATGTGACAGACTGATCCTAAACTCTAATGAGGGGACAGACTTGATGATTCACACTTCAGACCATCAACACACACACACACACACACACACACACACACACACACACACACACACACACACACACACACACACACACACACACACACACACACACACACACACACACACACAGCAGCATAATACATACACTACCAGTAAAAAGTTTGGAAACATTACTATTTTTAATGTTTTTGAAAGTCTCTTCTGCTCATTAAGGCTGCATTTATTTCATAATAAATACAGAAAAAAACAATAATATTGTGAAATATTATTACAATTTAAAATTATGGTTTTGTATTTTAATATACTTTAAAATATAATTTATTCCTGTGATCAAAGCTGAATTTTCAGCATCATTACTCCAGTCTTCAGTGTCACATGATCCTTCAGAAATCATTCTGATATGATGATTTATTATCAGTGTTGGAAACAGTTGTGCTGCTTAATATTATTTTATAACCTGTGATACTTTTTCAGGATTCTTTGATGAATAAAAAGTTAAAAAATATCAGCATTTATTTAAAATAGAAATCTTTTGTAACAATATACACTACTGTTCAAAAGTTTGGGGTCAGTAATTTTTTTTCTTTCTTTTTCTTTTTTTAAAGAAATTAATACTTTTATTCAGCACAGATGTGTTAAATTGATAAAAAGTGATAGTAAAGATTGTTAGAAAAGATTTATATTTTGAATAAATGCTGTTCTTTTCAACCTTTTATTCATCAATGAATCCTGAAAAAGTATCACGGGTTATAAAATAAAATTAAGCAGCACAACTCTTTCCAACATTGATAATAAATCATCATATCAGAATGATTTCTGAAGGATCATGTGACACTGAAGACTGGAGTAATGATGCTGAAAATTCAGCTTTGATCACAGAAATAAATTATATTTGAAAGTATATTAAATTAGAAAACCATAATTTTAAATTGTAATAATATTTAACAATATTATTGTTTTTTCTGTATTTATTATGAAATAAATGCAGCCTTAATGAGCAGACGAGACTTTCAAAAACAATAAAAATAGTAATGTTTCCAAACTTTTCACTATATATATATTTTTTTTTTCTTTTTTTTTTAATTCCTCTTTGTTAATGTAAAACAAATCAAATTACTGTTACTGTAAACAAACATTTGTAATGGTTTAAATAAAGAAATATGATTTTCCTTTTCCTCTTTATTTTCATTAAATCCTTTGTTAAAGTGTAGATCAAAGTCTGCATGCTTATGACATAAATCAAATAAAATACCGTGACAAATTATTTAGTAAAAGTAGAAGTATTTTTAAAGTAATCTCTTTAATGTAATGCCTAAAACAAAACAAAAAGAACTATACAAAATGTCACGCTTCCATGTATATATAGAGGATCCGCCTCCGAGTGAAGATTGACAGGTGCGGAATCCAATAGAAATCTTACAACCTTTTCAATGCAGCCAATCACAGAGCGGGTCATGGCAGAGAACGCTTAACAGCCGCAGGCGTCAGAAATTGCGATGCTCGCGTCAGAATGGAAACAGGTACAACTTAAACAGGTAATTCATCTGTCGGTTAAAGTGTTAGTAAGTGTTGACTAGAGAGTTCGTGTTGTTTTATAACGGTATTTCATTCACCTGTGGCGTCTTTCACGCGCGATCTTTAATGATTAAAGCAACACGGCGCGTTTCTGCCGTTATTCAGAATAGAAATTAACGGAACTGCTTCTAATCGACTTGAACACATTAAACACTCTCTATATATCGAAAAGTACTGACATATAAGTTGGTTAAAGTGGTTGTTTGTGCTAGTGTGCTGTCTGAGGCGCGGAATGACACCTGAGTGCGCGCGCGCGTGAGCGCGGGATTACGACAGGAGCTGCGTCAGAGAAGCGCGTTCATGGATCAATCAAAAAGTGCCCAAATATTATTTACAACATCATCACAACATGATAAATAATCACTTCATAAAAGTAATAAAGTAAAGAATTTATCTTGTTATAATCCACTTCAAATTACTATAAATACTATGATAATACTATATAGTACAATACAATACTATTATAAATATGAATATAGTAAAGTAAACCTGTAAAAGGTCTTTTATTGGGTATCATATTTGATACACCAAGCTTTTAGGGCTCAAATAGTATGATATAGTGTGAATATGGAAGGAAAAAAAACAGCTTAATTTTATTCAAAGGCCCAAACTAAGTAAAAATATGCATTTTGGTGCAGATTCTGATATTTATATGGATCAAAAAAATCAATTCTCATTTGAAACACTTATGACTTTAATTATGCATAAGCATCAAATACTGTAGAAGCTGTAAACACAATCACTAATCAATATTTTTTCATCTGGTACCAGCAGCGGTGAGAGTTTTGATGTTCATCTCTGATGCGATTCAACATTTTAATTGTTCTGACTTTATAACAAGCAATTCTGACTTTATATCTCGCAATTCTGACTTTATATCTCGCAATTCTGACTTTATATCACGCAATTCTGACTTTATATAACGCAATTCTGACTTTATATCTCGCAATTCTGACTTTATATCTCGCAATTCTGACTTTATATCTCGCAATTCTGACTTTATATAACGCAATTCTGACTTTATATCTCGCAATTCTGACTTTATATAACGCAATTCTGACTTTATATCTCGCAATTCTGACTTTATATAACGCAATTCTGACTTTATATCTCGCAATTCTGACTTTATATAACGCAATTCTGACTTTATATCTCGCAATTCTGACTTTATATCACGCAATTCTGACTTTATATCACGCAATTCTGACTTTATATCTCGCAATTCTGACTTTATATCTCGCAATTCTGACTTTATATCTCGCAATTCTGACTTTATATAACGCAATTCTGACTTTATATCTCGCAATTCTGACTTTATATAACGCAATTCTGACTTTATATCTCGCAATTCTGACTTTATATAACGCAATTCTGACTTTATATCTCGCAATTCTGACTTTATATAACGCAATTCTGACTTTATATCTCGCAATTCTGACTTTATATAACGCAATTCTGACTTTATATCTCGCAATTCTGACTTTATATCACGCAATTCTGACTTTATATCTCGCAATTCTGACTTTATATCACGCAATTCTGACTTTATATCACGCAATTCTGACTTTATATCTCGCAATTCTGACTTTATAATCTTGCAATTCTGACTTTATATCTCGCAATTCTGAATTTATAACTCGCAATTCTGACTTTATATCTCGCAATTCTGACTATATCTCGCAGTTCTGACTTTATATCTCGCAATTCTGACTTTATATCTCGCAATTCTGACTTTATATCTCGCAATTCTGACTTTATAATCTCGCAATTCTGACTTTATAATCTCGCAATTCTGACTTTATATCTCGCAATTCTGACTTTATAATCTTGCAATTCTGACTTTATATCTCGCAATTCTGACTTTATAATCTTGCAATTCTGACTTTATATCTCGCAATTCTGACTTTATAATCTTGCAATTCTGACTTTATATCTCGCAATTCTGACTTTATATCTCGCAATTCTGACTTTATAATCTTGCAATTCTGACTTTAAATCTTGCAATTCTGACTTTATATCAATTAATTCTGACTTTATATCTCACAATTCTGACTTTATATCTCTCAATTCTGACTGTATAACTCGCAATTCTGACTTTATATCTCGCAATTCTGACTTTATATCTCGCAATTCTGACTTTATAATCTTGCAATTCTGACTTTATATCTCGCAATTCTGACTTTATAATCTTGCAATTCTGACTTTATATCTCGCAATTCTGACTTTATATCTCGCAATTCTGACTTTATATCTCGCAATTCTGACTTTAAATCTCGCAATTCTGACTTTATATCAATTAATTCTGACTTTATATCTCACAATTCTGACTTTATATCTCTCAATTCTGACTGTATAACTCGCAATTCTGACTTTATCTCTCGCAATTCTGACTTTATATCTCGCAATTCTGACTTTATATCTCGCAATTCTGACTTTATATCTCGCAATTCTGACTTTATGTCTCGCAATTCTGACTTTATAGCACGCAATTCGGACTTTATAACTCGCAATTCTGACTTTATATCTCGCAATTCTGATTTTATATCTCACAATTCTGTCTTTATAATGCAATTCTGTTGTATAAAGACTGTTGGATGTGTCTGTTTTGTGACGCAGTGAGCTGAGAGATCTCGGGCATTCTGGGACGAGTTCACGGCCTCCGACAGGACTGAGACTCACAGATGGAGGGTGAGACGGGTGAAGCAGATGAAGTGAATGAAGCCAGAGCGTGTGAGCGGCGAGAGCTGAACGCTGGTGTGTCTGTCTGCAGGTGAGATGGTGAGGTTGACGGTCATCAGGGGGGAGGACGGTCAGCTGGGCTTCAGCGTGCGAGGAGGATCTGAACACGGACTCAGTGTCTTCATCAGCAAAGTGCAGAAAAACAGTGCTGCAGGTGAGAGGCTCTGTGTATTTATGTGTTTCCATGATGAAAGAGTTACTTAACCCTCTGGTCCTCTTCGTTTAGGGGTCACACTTGTCTCCTTCTCGGTCAAAAGTGACCGAAGCCTTGAAATTCTGACTATATAACTCAATCCTGACTTTATATCTCACAATTCTGACTTTATAACTCGCAATTCTGAGTTTATATCTTGCAGTTCTGACTTTATAACTCAATTCTAACTATATCTCGCAATTCTGACTTTTAACTCATAATCCTGACTTTATATCTCACTATATAAAGAGCTGGCGGGTCTGTGTGTTGGTGATAAGTTAGTGGAGGTGAACGGCGTGAGTCTGGAGAACGTCAGCATGAGCAGCGCTGTGAAGGTGTTGTCGGGTCACGCTCGCCTCCGATTGGTCGTCCAGCGCGTGGGCCGCGTGCCTGGCGTTCGCTACACTAATGAGAAAACCACATGGTGAGTGTCACCAACCCAATCAAGCGGTTTGGGGTTTATATCTGTGATGCTCAGTGTGTGTGTTTGCGTGTTTAGGGTGGATCTGATCCATCGGCGGATGGTGGTTGAGGAATCGGATGCTCCAGTCTCGGTGTACAGCTCAGATGGAGCGCTGTGTCGAACGGTTCACCTGCATCTCTCGCACAACCAGCCCTGCCTGGGACTCAACATCCGTGGAGGACGAGAATACAGCCTGGGCATCTATGTATCAAAGTCAGTACACACACAAACTATAGTGAGAGAGTAACATAAAGAATGCTGCATGCTGGGACTTTATATGCGCTGCTGCATGTAGTGGAACGTTACTGTTTGTAATTTTCATGGAAAAACTAATCAAGCTCTGATACAATGTGAAATGTGGTGGGGGGTTTTCTTCTGTGTTTTGATGTCAAAGTTTTGTGTCTGATTGGCTGTTTACAGGCTGGATCCTGGCGGCCTGGCAGAACAGGGCGGAGTTAAGATGGGGGATCAGATCCTGTCAGCCAATGGCGTGAGCTTTGAGAACATCAACCATTACAGAGCAGTAGAAGTGCTGAAGAGCCAACCTCATGTCATACTGACTATTAAAGTGAGTGAAACACACACACACACACACACACACACAGAGCAGATGGCTGATGTGGCTCTCTGGTTTCTGTGTGTCAGGCGGTGCATTATTCACTCTGTTCCTGGATCAGGTATTCCTGCAAACTCATACACACTTAATGTCCATATAAACATGCCAACATTCATGACCAGGAACCAGATAAATGGTTTGGGAGGAAATAAGTCATACTGTTCTCTGTTAACAGTTATGTTTAAGCCAGTACAGACAAAACAGTCAACCTTGTCTAACAGAAACTGGGGTTTGTAAAGCTAATAATTCATTAAATCATAAAATGTAAATTAACCACAAAAACAGTCAAAATAAAACGCTTACTAAAGGCAAATGTTTTATATATGATGTATATTTTGATATATATTGATATATTTTATTTGTTTTACCTGAATGTGAAGTCATGTAACTGAATTTTTGTAACAGAATTTTGATGTTTATACTGCGATTGTCAGAACTGCGAGTTCTAAGTCAGAATTGCATGATATAAACTATATAAATCACAATTCTGACTTTTTTCTCAGAATTTAGAGTTTATATCTCACAATTCTTACTTTATAACTCGCAATTGTGAGAAATAATTCTGACTTGCGAGTTCTGAAGTCAGAATTAAAAGTCAGAATTGCGAGTTCTAAAGTTCTAAAGAATTGCGAGTTCTAAAGTCAGAAATGTGAGTTCTAAAGTTCTGAAGAAATGCGAGTTCTAAAGTTCTAAAGAAATGCGAGCTCTAAAGTTCTAAAGAAATGCGAGTTCTAAAGTCAGAATTGTGAGTTCTAAAGAAATGCGAGTTCTAAAGTTTTGAAGAAATGTGAGTTCTAAAGTTCTAAAGAAATGTGAGTTCTAAAGTTCTAAAGAAATGTGAGTTCTAAAGTCAGAAATGTGAGTTCTAAAGTTCTAAAGAAATGTGAGTTCTAAAGTCAGAATTGCGAGTTCTAAAGTTCTAAAGAATTGCGAGTTCTAAAGTCAGAAATGTGAGTTCTAAAGTTCTGAAGAAATGTGAGTTCTAAAGTTCTGAAGAAATGCGAGTTCAAAAGTTCTGAAGAAATGCGAGTTCTAAAGTTCTAAAGAAATGCGAGCTCTAAAGTTCTAAAGAAATGCGAGTTCTAAAGTCAGAATTGTGAGTTCTAAAGAAATGCGAGTTCTAAAGTTTTGAAGAAATGCGAGTTCTAAAGTTCTAAAGAAATGTGAGTTCTAAAGTTCTGAAGAAATGCGAGTTCTAAAGTTCTGACGAAATGCGAGTTCTAAAGTTCTGAAGAAATGCGAGTTCTAAAGTTCTAAAGAATTGCGAGTTCTAAAGTCAGAAATGTGAGTTCTAAAGTCATAATTGTGAGTTCTAAAGTTCTGAAGAAATGCGAGTTCTAAAGTTCTGAAGAAATGCGAGTTCTAAAGTTCTGAAGAAATGCGAGTTCTAAAGAAATGCGAGTTCTAAAGTTTTGAAGAAATGCGAGTTCTAAAGTTTTGAAGAAATGCGAGTTCTAAAGTTCTAAAGAAATGTGAGTTCTAAAGAAATGTGAGTTCTAAAGAAATGTGAGTTCTAAAGTCAGAAATGTGAGTTCTAAAGTTCTGAAGAAATGCGAGTTCTAAAGTCATAATTGTGAGTTCTAAAGTTCTGAAGAAATGCGAGTTCTAAAGTTCTGAAGAAATGCGAGTTCTAAAGTTCTAAAGAATTGCGAGTTCTAAAGTCAGAAATGTGAGTTCAAAAGTTCTAAAGAATTGCGAGTTCTAAAGTCAGAAATGTGAGTTCTAAAGTCATAATTGTGAGTTCTAAAGTTCTGAAGAAATGCGAGTTTTAAAGTTCTGAAGAAATGCGAGTTCTAAAGAAATGCGAGTTCTAAAGTTTTGAAGAAATGCGAGTTCTAAAGTTCTAAAGAAATGTGAGTTCTAAAGAAATGTGAGTTCTAAAGTTCTGAAGAAATGCGAGTTCTAAAGTCATAATTGTGAGTTATAAAGTTCTGAAGAAATGCGAGTTCTAAAGTTCTAAAGAATTGCGAGTTCTAAAGTCAGAAATGTGAGTTCTAAAGTTCTGAAGAAATGTGAGTTCTAAAGTTCTGAAGAAATGTGAGTTCTAAAGAAATGTGAGTTCTAAAGTCATAATTGTAAGTTCTAAAGTTCTGAAGAAATGCGAGTTCTAAAGTTCTGAAGAATTGCGAGTTCTAAAGTCAGAAATGTGAGTTCTAAAGTCATAATTGTGAGTTCTAAAGTTCTGAAGAAATGCAGGTTCTAAAGTTCTGAAGAAATGCGAGTTCTAAAGTCAGAATTGTGAGTTCTAAAGAAATGCGAGTTCTAGAGTTTTGAAGAAATGCGAGTTCTAAAGTCAGAATTGTGAGTTCTAAAGAAATGCGAATTCTAAAGTTCTAAAGAAATGCAAGTTCTTAAGTTCTAAAGAAATGTGAGTTCTAAAGAAATGTGAGTTCTAAAGTCAGAAATGTGAGTTCTAAAGTTCTGAAGAAATGTGAGTTCTAAAGTTCTGAAGAAATGCGAGTTCTAAAGTCAGAAATGTGAGTTCTGAAGAAATGCGAGTTCTAAAGTTCTAAAGAATTGCGAGTTCTAAAGTCAGAAATGTGAGTTCTTAAGTTCTGAAGAAATGCGAGTTCTAAAGTCAGAAATGTGAGTTCTAAAGTTCTGAAGAAATGCGAGTTCTAAAGTTCTAAAGAAATGCGAGCTCTAAAGTTCTAAAGAAATGCGAGTTCTAAAGTCAGAATTGTGAGTTCTAAAGAAATGCGAGTTCTAAAGTTTTGAAGAAATGCGAGTTCTAAAGTTCTAAAGAAATGTGAGTTCTAAAGTTCTAAAGAAATGTGAGTTCTAAAGTCAGAAATGTGAGTTCTAAAGTTCTGAAGAAATGCAAGTTCTAAAGTCTTAATTGTGAGTTATAAAGTTCTGAAGAAATGCGAGTTCTAAAGTTCTAAATAATTGTGAGTTCTAAAGTCAGAAATGTGAGTTCTAAAGTTCTGAAGAAATGCGAGTTCTAAAGTCAGAAATGTGAGTTCTAAAGTTCTGAAGAAATGCGAGTTCTAAAGTTCTAAAGAAATGCGAGCTCTAAAGTTCTAAAGAAATGCGAGCTCTAAAGTTCTAAAGAAATGCGAGTTCTAAAGTTCTGAAGAAATGCGAGTTCTAAAGTCAGAAATGTGAGTTCTGAAGAAATGCGAGTTCTAAAGTTCTAAAGAATTGCGAGTTCTAAAGTCAGAAATGTGAGTTCTTAAGTTCTGAAGAAATGCGAGTTCTAAAGTCAGAAATGTGAGTTCTAAAGTTCTGAAGAAATGCGAGTTCTAAAGTTCTAAAGAAATGCGAGCTCTAAAGTTCTAAAGAAATGCGAGTTCTAAAGTCAGAATTGTGAGTTCTAAAGAAATGCGAGTTCTAAAGTTTTGAAGAAATGCGAGTTCTAAAGTTCTAAAGAAATGTGAGTTCTAAAGTTCTAAAGAAATGTGAGTTCTAAAGTCAGAAATGTGAGTTCTAAAGTTCTGAAGAAATGCAAGTTCTAAAGTCTTAATTGTGAGTTATAAAGTTCTGAAGAAATGCGAGTTCTAAAGTTCTAAATAATTGTGAGTTCTAAAGTCAGAAATGTGAGTTCTAAAGTTCTGAAGAAATGCGAGTTCTAAAGTCAGAAATGTGAGTTCTAAAGTTCTGAAGAAATGCGAGTTCTAAAGTTCTAAAGAAATGCGAGTTCTAAAGTTCTAAAGAAATGCGAGCTCTAAAGTTCTAAAGAAATGCGAGCTCTAAAGTTCTAAAGAAATGCGAGTTCTAAAGTCAGAATTGTGAGTTCTAAAGAAATGCGAGTTCTAAAGTTTTGAAGAAATGCGAGTTCTAAAGTCAGAAATGTGAGTTCTAAAGAAATGCGAGTTCTAAAGTTTTGAAGAAATGCGAGTTCTAAAGTCAGAATTGTGAGTTCTAAAGAAATGCGAATTCTAAAGTTCTAAAGAAATGCGAGTTCTAAAGTTCTAAAGAAATGCGAGCTCTAAAGTTCTAAAGAAATGCGAGTTCTAAAGTCAGAATTGTGAGTTCTAAAGTTCTGAAGAAATGCGAGTTCTAAAGTTCTAAAGAAATGCGAGTTCTAAAGTTCTAAAGAAATGCGAGCTCTAAAGTTCTAAAGAAATGCGAGCTCTAAAGTTCTAAAGAAATGCGAGTTCTAAAGTCAGAATTGTGAGTTCTAAAGAAATGCGAGTTCTAAAGTTTTGAAGAAATGCGAGTTCTAAAGTCAGAAATGTGAGTTCTAAAGAAATGCGAGTTCTAAAGTTTTGAAGAAATGCGAGTTCTAAAGTCAGAATTGTGAGTTCTAAAGAAATGCGAATTCTAAAGTTCTAAAGAAATGCGAGTTCTAAAGTTCTAAAGAAATGCGAGCTCTAAAGTTCTAAAGAAATGCGAGTTCTAAAGTCAGAATTGTGAGTTCTAAAGAAATGCGAGTTCTAAAGTTTTGAAGAAATGCGAGTTCTAAAGTCAGAATTGTGAGTTCTAAAGAAATGCGAATTCTAAAGTTCTAAAGAAATGCGAGTTCTAAAGTTCTGAAGAAATGCGAGTTCTAAAGTTCTGAAGAAATGCAAGTTCTAAAGTTCTAAAGAAACGCGAGTTCTAAAGTTCTAAAGAATTGCGAGTTCTAAAGTCAGAAATGTGAGTTCCAAAGTCAAAATTGCGAGTTCTAAAGTCAGAAATGCATGATATAAACAATATAAATTGCAATTCTGATTTTTTTTCTCAGAATTTGGAGTTTATATCTCGCAATTCTTACTTATAACTCGCAGTTGTGAGAAATAATTCTGACTTGCAAGTTGTAATGTCAAAGTTGCGAGTTCTAAAGTTCTAAAGAAATGCGAGTTCTAAAGTCAGAAATGCGAGTTCCAAATCAGAAATGTGAGTTCTAAATTCAGAAATGCGTGATATAAACAATATAAATTGCGATTCTGATTTTTTTTCTCAGAATCTGGAGTTTATATCTCACAATTCTTACTTTATAACTCGCAATTGCGAGATATAAAGTCAGTCTTTTTTCCTCAGAGTTGGACTTTATAATTTGCAATTTCGAGTTTATATCTCTCAATTGTGAGAAAAAAAAGTCGCAATTACGCAATTTTTTTTTTTTTTTTTTTTTTATTTAGTGGCGGAAACAAGCTTCCATAATTTCCAGTGGTAATTGACAGCTTTGATATAAATGTGGTTTCTTTGTTCACATGCAGGAAGCCGGCAGATATCCCGCCTACAAAGAAATGGTGACAGAGTTCAGCTGGATGAATAAATGTAAGTTTCTTTTTTTAGCGTTCACACAACAATAATATGCTAATCTCTAAGCACATTAACCTTTGACCTCTGTTAGCGGGCAACGGAACCGTCTGTTCGTCCTCACGCGGGTCTGAGTCTCACTCATCCACCTCCTCGCTGTCCTCCGGTACACCCCTCGGCTCATTGAGCGGCCTCTCCCAAGCTACTCTGCCTGTTAGCTTGCCCTTAGGAGCCGAAATGTGTGACGTCTGCAGCTCCGCTGAGGCCCAGTTTCATCCAGATTCCACTGATAACGAGGGTCATTCAGAGCAGCTGCGGACGGTGAGCCGAGGACCCACAGAACTGCTGCAGGACTCCGTGATCCGGAGCGATGGAGAGGATGACGGGAGAGAGTCAGGAGGGAACAAAAGAGAAGGCCGGAAAACATCTCTGCTCATGGCTCACAGCCGACCGAGTCCTCCGATACGCCGAACACAAAGTCACGTGACTGTGTCAGGTAAGGTTGAGTGGTTTAAAGAGATCATACACGGTCATATTTTGCTCTACCATGGCAAATATATTTCTGAGGTTATCATATACTGTATTTTGATAATGTTCATATTAAGGTTTATTTCTGCTTTTGTCACAGAAGAGGAAAAGAAACAGAAGAGAAAACAGATGGAAAGAGAAGAAGAGGGAAGCAGTCGGCTACAGCGCTCCAAAACTTTCTTCGGCCTTTTCCGAAAGAGAGATTCCTCAAGATCACGCTCCAGATCTCCCTCCCGCTCAGAGTGCCATCTGGGTAATATTGTTATACTTTTTAGAGTATCACATCGTTAAGCTCAAAGTGTACTTGATTTCGAATGCATATGCTTTCCATGTATACTTAAACTTAAGGTTTTAAACTGGCTTTACTCTCAAGAAAAGACAAGCATTTCACACATAGGCCGTCCGTACTTCTCACCATCAAAAGGCAGCAGGTGCATAAATACACTTGGTGCATATTTTGATTTTCTCAGATACATCACGGTAAGTTGGCGTAAGGTCTCTCTCTCTCACACACACACACACACGCACTATAATATGCTGTTATACTCCATATAACTCCATATAAAAGCCAGAAACTAAGCTTTTTTTTTTGCACAGGCCTATCTAAAGGGTTAATGGTGCCACCTGGTGATCAATAGTAAAAATTAGAAATTTTACCTCTTCCCAACAGGGAAAACCATCAACCGTCAAAATGCATGATTATATGGTGTCAAGGCTTTGCGATCAAAAAATGTCATTATAATGGAAGTCAATGGGGCAAAAATAGCCACGAACAGTAAATGAGGGAGAAAAAATTAAAATCTGATGCTGCACAAAAACTAACAATGCATCAAAGCCAATGTTGTTACTAATCTTTGACATGCCCAAGACTGTGATTAAAGGTAAAAAATATCCAGTCCAGTGAAAATAATCATTTTTTGTTTTTCCCCCCAAATCAGTGACATCATTTATGAACTTGGCAATTAAAGAGTGAAAATCCTGGATTTTTTATAAGCATTTAGTAGTTTTGATCAGGACTGAGGTTGATTAATAGATTTATGCAAAAAAATTAGAAAAAAAATATTTATCTATTAGATTTTTACAGCAGTTTAATTTAGTGGATGTTTTTATCCCAAACATAACGAAAGGGTAGTAAATTTGCCCACAGTGTATTTTTGAGGTTTTGCATTTTCCCAAAATATGTATCAAAATAAGATTTGTCACCAAAAATCATTCCATTTGCTGAAACGCAGAAAGTTGTGGCCAAATTAAGACTCAAAAACACCCATAGTGGATGAAAACATCCCCAACAACACATAAGGGTTAAAAAATGAGTTGCATCTCCTAATCACCTCACAAGCGCTCAATGTTTCCACAGGCAGGTCTAATGGTGATTTATCTGAGCGGGACGCTCTGAATCAGGTGCGAGAAATGGCTGTCAGATTGCTAGAGGATGAAGATGTGGTCATACTCATGGGAATCTGTCAGAAGGTAAGAGAGATTCAGATGATCTCACATAATTAAAAGGTTTCTTTGTCCGGAGACCAAACTCATTTGCTGTTCTGACAGTATTTGCAAGAACGAGGGCTTCAGACGCTCGTCCAGCCGCTTCTGGCCATCCTGAACACGCCAGAGAAGCTGCTGCTGCTCCGAGAGATCAGGTGAGAGCGTGTGCAAACCAGACGCCCGTAAGAAGATGGATAAACAAACAAAAGCAGCCAAATAGCAGAGGGTTACTGATGCTGTGTAATCAATTTTTGATCTGATGATCTTGCTATACAGAAGTTCCTATAGTTTTGTGTCTGTCTTCTCTCAGAACACTCGTGTCCTCCAGTGATCTTCCGCTCTTCAACAGCACGGTGTCTCCGTTTGAAGAGGAAGCTTATGATATTCTGAAGAGTCGCTCACGTAAATCTTCACGTATTAATGCACTATGGTTCATAGTTGCTTGCAGACCCCTTCAGTACATTCTTCTCGTGTGTTTAATTTAGGCAGAAGTTCTCCTCAGGCAGGCCACGCCCCCAGACGCCACCTCATCACACCTGCACCAGGTCAGCATAATTTTTTCTTGTATATCCATCAATAATTTCATCTACTGTACCGGCACTTGACCAACCTTCAAGTTAAATTTATTTGCACAATACACATCATTTTAAAGCAGCTTTACAGGAAGTCACACTGATAGGGCGATATGATGATATCAGTGATACAAGTTCAGCCTATATTGTGTTGTCATTCCTGGACTTGTTGTGCACTATTCATCAACACACATTATTCCCAATAATAACTGGAAAGTGTATCTCTCTGCCTCAGATGTGCATGGTGGATTTGAGCTGCACGCTTCAAAAGACAAGGAGAGACACAGTCAGCTTCTAGAAGGTCTCGAGCAGCTCCGTTTGTCCTCCTATCAAGACCAGAAGGAGTCACTGCACATGTCCGGAGCCTTCAGCCCATTACTGGACGTTCCTGTGGACACTTACACTCATTCAGACTCATTATCGTCCTCCAGGGCGCTCCTTCCCAACTGGCTACTGGCGGAGAATGTGCGTTCAGACTCTTCCCAGACATCAGACAACGGTTTCGCCCGTTCAGCTGACACATGTGTTCATTCACAAAGAGGAAGAGCTCCTGTCAAGAATGGGCTTTCGAAGAGTAAATCAGACGGAGCGGATGTGCTGTTTACTGTAGTGGACGTTCCTCGCCACAAGAGGCCGCTGCTCTCACAGGTCTTTGGTTCCCTTAAGAAGTGCCATAGTTCAGCAGTGACGCCCGCAGGACAGTCTGTGCAACAGCAGCTACATGAGACGCCTACAAATGAGCCAGAGTTTGAGCTCACAACAGTCCACATCAGCAAAACCAAGCAGTCTCTGGGTATTCAGTTTTCTTTTCATATCTTTGCAAAGCGAAGCAAGTTTTTTTTTTTTTTGTGCACATCATTATTTTTGTCTCAATCTTGAATTAGAATAACTTCCCTTCCCTCTTGCAGCATCTCTTCTCTTCTCTGATGACGAGGGCGGGGCAACCTGTCACTCACATGAGATCCACCAATAGCAAACCACAACCATCCAATCAATTCTCCACAGACAAAATCAAGCCCCGCCCTACATTTGTTCTTGTTCCAGAAGCATTTTACTCAGATATACGGCACAATAGGGAAGAAAAGATGAGCGCAACTTCCCTTTCATGCAGACTTTAAGAGGGTCATTCGAGGAATCAACTTTTCCTTGATTTTTTTGAGATGAGAGTTTATTCTACAACACAAACATGCTCTAATTCTCAGAAGTCAAAAATAGTAGGATAGAGTCAAATGTGGTGAAATGTGTTGTAGCTTGTGCTGTTCTGCTCATTGAGGAGGGGGGAAGTTCTGTTTACATCTCTTTTTTTTTTTTTTTCAAAAAATTTAATAAAGTAAGTTTTTGTTTTGTTTTTATTTTATTACATAATTTGTACATAAACACCACTGGTTGAGAACCACTGTCTTAAATTCACAGCAGGAAATAAATAAATAAATAAAAATTAAATAAATTATCATAAATGAAATTGACTAAATTTTGAAACTAAAACTTTAGTGGACTTTCCAGGAAAACAAACAAACAAAAACAGGTATGGAAGAGGATTAGGGTTAAGTAATAATAAAATAAAACCATCTCGAGATTAAAGTCATTATAATTGCAAGATTAAACTAGTTAAATTTTGAGAAAAAAAGTCTAAATGTCGAGAATAAACTCATTCAATTTTGAGAACAAAGTCGTTGCGTTTCGAGAAAAACGTAAAATTTCAAGAAAAAATTTTAAATAAAATGTTGACAATAAACGTATTATTTTGAGAATAAAATAATTGTGTTTTGAGAGAAAAATTTGTTAAATTTTGATTAAAATAATCAAAATAAAATGTCGAGAATAACGCATTCGATCAGTGTTTATTCGACATTTTATTTTAGCTTTTTAATCGAAGTTTAACAAGTTTTTTCTCAAAAAACAATGACTTTATTCTCAACTTATTTAGCTTATTTTCGACATTTTGACTTTTTTCATGAAATTTAAAGTTTTTTTTAACGACTTTATTCTCAAAATTTAATGAGCTTATTCTCAACATTTAGACTTGTTTTTCTCAAAATAACGAGTTCTTCCTTAACACAATGACTTTCTCAATTTCATTTTATTCTCAACATTTTATTTTGACTTTTTTCTCAATTTAACAATTTTTTTCTCAAAACAACTTTATTCTCAAGATGTAATGTTTATATTCTCGAAATTTTATTTAGACTTTTTAATCGAAGTTTAACAAGTTTTTTCTCATAAAACAATGACATTATTCTCAACTTAATTAGCTTATTTTCCTCGAAATTTAACGTTTTTTACTTAACACAACAACTTTATTCTCAAAATTTCATGATTTTATTCGCAACATTGTATTTTGACTTTTTTCTCAATTTAACAAATTTTTTCTCGAAACAACAACTTTATTCTCAAAATGTAATGTTTATCTCAACATTTTATTTTGACTTTTTAATCGAAGTTTAACAAGTTTTTCTCAAAAACAATGACTTTATTCTCAACTTATTTAGCTTATTTTCGACATTTTGACTTTTTTCATAAAATTTAACATTTTTTTAACGACTTTATTCTCAAAATTTAATGAGCTTATTCTCGACATTTAGACTTGTTTTTCTCAAAATAACGAGTTTTTCCTTAACACAACGACTTTCTCAATTTCATTTTATTCTCAACATTTTATTTTGACTTTTTTCTCAATTTAAAGAATTTTTTCTCAAAACAACTTTATTCTCAAGATGTAATGCTTATATTCTCGACATTTTATTTAGACTTTTTAATCGAAGTTTAACAAGTTTTTCTCATAAAACAATGACTTTTTTCTCAACTTAATTAGCTTATTTTCCTCGAAATTTAACGTTTTTCCTTAATACAAGGACTTTATTCTCAATTTCATGATTTTATTCGCAACATTGTATTTTGACTTTTTTCTCAATTTAACAAATTTTTTCTCAAAACACAACTTTATTCTCAAGATGTAATGTTTATTCTCAACATTTTATTTTGACTTTTTAATCGAAGTTTAACAAGTTTTTCTCATAAAACTGACTTTTTTTCTCAACTTAATTAGCTTATTTTCCTCGAAATTTAACGTTTTTCCTTAATACAAGGACTTTATTCTCAATTTCATGATTTTATTCGCAACATTGTATTTTGACTTTTTTCTCAATTTAACAAATTTTTTCTCAAAACACAACTTTATTCTCAAGATGTAATGTTTATTCTCAACATTTTATTTTGACTTTTTAATCGAAGTTTAACAAGTTTTTTCTCATAAAATAATGACTTTATTCTCAACTTAATTAGCTTATTTTCCTCGAAATTTAACGTTTTTTACTTAACACAACGACTTTATTCTCAAAATTTCATGATTTTATTCGCAACATTGTATTTTGACTTTTTTCTCAATATAACAAATTTTTTCTCGAAACAACAACTTTATTCTCAAAATGTAATGTTTATCTCAACATTTTATTTTGACTTTTTAATCGAAGTTTAACAAGTTTTTCTCAAAAACAATGACTTTATTCTCAACTTATTTAGCTTATTTTCAACATTTTGACTTTTTTCATGAAATTTAACGTTTTTTAACGACTTTATTCTCGAAATTTCATGATTTTATTCTCAACATTTTATTTTGACTTTTTAATCGAAGTTTAACAAGTTTTTCTCAAAAACAATGACTTTATTCTCAACTTATTTAGCTTATTTTCAACATTTTGACTTTTTTCATGAAATTTAACGTTTTTTAACGACTTTATTCTCGAAATTTAATGAGCTTATTCTCAACATTTCGACTTGTTTTTCTCAAAATAACGAGTTCTTCCTTAACACAACGACTTTCTCAATTTCATTTTATTCTCAACATTTTATTTTGACTTTTTTCTCAATTTAACGAATTTTTTCTCAAAACAACTTTATTCTCAAATGTTTATATTCTCAACATTTTATTTAGACTTTTTAATCGAAGTTTAACAAGTTTTTTTCTCATAAAATAATGACTTTATTCTCAACTTAATTAGCTTATTTTCCTCAATTTAACGTTTTTCCTTAATACAACGACTTTCTCAAAATTTCATGATTTTATTCGCAACATTGTATTTTGACTTTTTTCTCAATTTAATGAATTTTTTCTCGAAACAACAACTTTATTCTCAAAATGTAATGTTTATCTCAACATTTTATTTTGACTTTTTTCTCGAAATTTAACGAGTTTAATCTCACATTGTAGTGACTTTAATCTCGATAGTTTATTTTTTTTTATTGCTTTGCCCTAATCCTCTTCCGTAATTCGGTGACCCCGTTAAAGCTGGCATGAAATTTCTAATTGTTTTCTAAATGCATGTTGTTGATTTTCTTGTGAACGATTGAAACATGCATGCTTAATTGTTTTTTAATTTGACCTAGTAATTTTTAATTAAAATGTCACAACTGGATCTTCCAATTACAACTATAAATCTAATTAACAACCAATGGCTAGGACGACGCAAGTAAGCAGCTTCACTCAGATGTACATCAGAATATGGAAACGCTGCTTTCATTTCGTGTGTAGTCTAATCTTTAACTCCTCAGTGGGTAATTTATGATGTAAATGAAGTGCAGGTAATTATGTCCAGTGATATGTGTGTGTGTTGTGATCAGGGATCAGTATATCCGGAGGATCAGAGTCCAGGGTTCAGCCCATGGTGAAGATCGAGAGGATTTTCCCAGGAGGAGCTGCATCTACTAATGATGCTCTGCGGGTAACAGACGATGAAGTCCTGTTGGTCAATGGCAGCACATGTGATTAGCTCATGCTGAGTCTGTGTGTCTGTTCTCTGTGTCTCAGGCTGGTTTTGAGCTGGTGTCGGTGGACGGCGTCTCTCTGCAGGCTGTGACCCATCAGGATGCTGTGGAGATCATACGGCAGGCCTTCAGTAACAAGAACATCAACCCAATGGAGCTTGTGGTCAAAGTTCCCAGAGAGCCCAGAGTCTCATGACCAGACACGATGCCTTAGCGTATGTATTTCATGACATTTGACCAAATCATCATTCAAGAATGAAGAACAAACACTAACTGGGTGAATCTCATAAGTGTGGCGATGTGCGAGATTCACCCTCTTTGATTAGAAGACTGTTAAAGTGGTGATTTCATTATTTGTTTCTTTTAAAATACATCAAACTTGCCCTGAAAATAGGCATAGATGCAGTTAAAGTGGCTAAAGATTAACTCAGGATAAACTACCATTCACATTAACTTGAACTTAAAGAGTTTGAGGAAATTATCCTTAAAACATACTTCATGAACGGCCACAATCCAGTGACATTCTGCAAAATCATGTCGGGAAAATAAAGTGACATCATCCGAGTCTGTCTGTATGATCACAGACAAACGCTCAAAAAATATATATATTCAGAAATCACAACAATCCAACATAATGTAAAGACATTCTAATAAATCCTGGTTTATTTGCTCTGGTAACACAAAGATCAGTATTTTCAAGAACATAAATATTGAATCAAATACCAGTATTACAGTTGATTCATTGCAGGTGTTTAATTACAAACAACATTAAATATACAGCACGAAAAATATACAATGTATTGGCTTCATACAAATACTGTTAATTAAAAAAATTATAATACCACCACAATCACCCACAAGATACAGAGCAGTTTAACGCACGCCAGCAATGCTTTGGTCTATTCACAGTGGCTACGCATCTATAAATGTGTGCACAATGAGGTTATTCAATATTATGTGACTGTATCTGAATCTAAAGTGTGCAGTAATGCTTTTATTTTGGTACAAATATAACAGTCTGTTGCTTTTATCAAAGAAGAAATCATATTCCTCACTTCAGTATTGAATAGTGCCACGTTCACCTCATGTCAGAATTACCGTAAGAGATGCTTGTGACTCTGAAATTAGTTATTAATCAATGTTTATGGATGTATGTGTAGCTGTGTTGTTGTTAAATGCTAAATACTTTATAAATACATTAAACTATTAAAGAATGAAAGCCATTTTGTGAGGCGGCTTGAGCTTCAACTCTGAGTTCCCAGCTTTATAATTATGAGTTTCAGAGCATGAGTAGTTTTTACTAATCAGACACTCAATAACGATAATTCTGACATGACGTGATCGCAGTATAACTGTGCTTTAGGAATCGAGACACTGAGCAGAAGTGGATTTTCTCATGTTAATGAAGGGGAAAGCCACGAGTAGTTTGGTATATCGCATAAACGCTGAATGGAAACGGCAAGATAGGAAAACATGCGCTTAAACTACAATGGAAATGCATTTACTGGATAAACTCCTGGATGCGCAATGAAAAAAGTCATGTGACTTTTCCTCAACAGAGGATGTGATTGGATAACTGGACTAACAAACCAATCGCATCACAGCAAATGTTAAAGTTTTGGTTTTCTTGATGGAAATGGTGCTTTATTTCCAATTTTTCCGCACAAGTTTAATTTGCAACTTTGCATTGAAACATAGATAATGACACAAAAGTGCACTTCTGTGAGTTTACAAACATACTGTATGGAAGCTTGTTTCCGCCACTAAATACAAAATAAAAAAATCTCACAATTCTGACTTTTTTTCTCGCAACTGCGAATTATAAAGTCAGAATTGCATGTTATAAAGTCAAAATAGCAAGATATAGTCGCAATTCTGACTTTTTTTTTCTCGCAATTCTGACTTTTTTTTCTCGCAATTCTGACTTTTTTTTTCTCGCAATTGCGAAATATAAACTCGCAATTCTGACTTTTTTCTCACAACTGCGAATTATAAAGTGAGAATTGTGATAAAGTCAGAATTGCGTGTTATAGTCAAAATAGCAAGATAGTCGCAATTCTGACTTTTTCTCGCAATTGCGAAATATAAACTCTCAATTCTGACTTTATATCTCACAATTCTGACTTTTTTTCTCACAACTGCGAATTATAAAGTCAGAATTGTGTTATAAAGTCAAAATAGCAAGATATAGTCGCAATTCTGACTTTCTTCTCGCAATTGCGAAATATAAACTCTCAATTCTGACTTTATATCTCACAATTCTGACTTTTTTTCTCACAACTGCGAATTATAAAGAGAATTGTGTGATACAGTCAGAATTGCTTGTTATAAAGTCAAAATAGCAAGATAGTCTCAATTCTGACTTTTTCTCGCAATTGCGAAATATAAACTCGCAATTCTGACTTTTTTTTCTCACAACTGCAAATTATAAAGTCAGAATTACGTGTTATAAAGTCAAAATAGCAAGATAGTCACAATTCTGACTTTTTCTCGCAATTGTGAAATATAAACTCGCAATTCTGACTTTTTATCACACAATTCTGACTTTATATCTTGAAAAAATTCTGAATTGTGGGATATAAACTCGCAATTGCGTCTTATAAAGTCAGAATTGCGAGATATAAACTCAATTCTGAATTGTGAGATAAAAGAAAAAAAAAAAAAAAATCGCAATTACCTTTTATATTATTTCATGGCAGAAACAAGCTTCCATACATACTGTGTGCCACGTGTGCCTAAAGATAATTGACACAGAGTCAATTAAATGTAGTTGCACCAATTCTTAGGCCACATAAATTATGTAACAAACTGTAACAAACAAGCTATGCTGTGCACAGTTTTTTGCATTTTATGCAGAGCACATTTGTGAAATGAGTGCGGCAGTAGACGAATACCTAGATTTAGAGTGACAATTTCCCATTACATGTTCCTCAAACCATGTGATGAAGATGATTTCAGATCTCGGTTGCTGCGATGTCGTCGAAGGTGACTTCATTTCCGCTGCTCTCGTCGTCCTGATCTCTGGACTCCAGCTCGAGGCTGAGTTCACGGAGCGATCGCTCCAGATCGCGGTTTCTTTTGTACATCTGCACGTAGTTCTGCTGTAACTGTTTCTGGTATCGAATCACTTTCTCTTTCTCCTCTTCCCAGCTCTTTCTCTCGCTCTCGAACGAAGCAGCCCGATCGGACGAATGCTGGCGTTCGTAAGCGAGCTCCGCCTTCAGCCTGTCCATCTGCTGCTTGGAGCCTTTCAGCTCCTCGCTTTCATTGGCCAGCCGCTGATCCTCGGCGGAGGAGGCGCTCAGAGCCTCCCGCAGGCGAGACGACTCCTCTTCCAGGCGGCTCATTTTCTCTCTGAGCAGCTCGCTTTCGCTCTTGCGCCGCTGCAGTTCGTTCTCGCAGACCTCGAGCTCCAGGGTTCGTGTGCGCGAGGCCGTGTGCGCCTCCTGCAGCTGACTCTGGCACGTCTGCAGCTCCGCACGAACCTCCCTCAGCTGCCCGCGCAGCGTCACCAGCTCACCAACACGCTGCGCCAGATCGGCCTGAAGGTCCTTCAGCTGCTGCTTCAGCAAGGAAATCTCACCAGACTTCTGGCACACCTGATGGGTACAGCAGCGTGAGACAAAATTCAGGTCATTAAATGTCATAAAACATCTTAAATAGTATAACAAACTATCATTTTAAAGAGGACCTATAATGCCCCTTTTCACAAGATAAAGTCTCTGATGTCTCCAGAATGTGTGTGTGAAGTTTCAGCTCAAAATCCCCCACAGATCATTTATTATAGCTTGTCAAATTTGCCCCTATTTGGGTGTGAGCAAAAACACGCCGTTTTTGTGTGTGTCCCTTTAAATGCAAATGAGCTGCTGCTCCCGGCCCCCTTTCCAGAAGAGGGCGGAGCTTTAACAGCTCAACAACAACAAAGCTGGAGAATCTCACGCAGCCAAAATGACGACGGTGTTCAGCCTTACATTGTTCAAACCGGAGTCGACACTGATGGAGAGACTCAGGAAGAAGTTACAACTTTTAGACGTTTCTGAATGGTTAGTGGATAAATTGATGTAGTTGCTGTGGAGTTGATTCAACTCATCCACTAGCATGTGCCGTCATGTGCATCTTTTGTGTTGAATTGATCCTCGTTTGTGAAGCAGTCCGGCATAAAATGACGGCATGACAGCAACATTCGACGACTCACCTCCCATTTGGTCTCCTCCAGTCTGGGGCCCAGCTGGGTGTGCTCTCGTTCGAAGGAGGCGCAGCGCTCCTCGAGCCTCTGCCGCTCCTGCAGGAGCTGCGTCATGTCCTCCTGCAGCTTCTTCTTCTCCTGCTGCAGCTGAAACACCTGGAGCTGCAGCAACTGCTGCTCTCGCTGCGCTTTTTGAGACGCCTTCTGCATTTTAGCCGCACAGGTCTGTCTGAACTCCTCCATCTCCAGCTCTGTGCGCTTCTGTCTCTCCTCGTACACCTTCATGAACACACACACAAGCATATAATCTGTTAAGAAACTAGTGTTCAATTTGAGTGTGTATGTTTAAGGCCCATTAATACCAAAAATTATAACTATATTAGCATCCACACAAACGGATGATAGCATTAAGTGCACACTGCAGTTTTGTTGTCTGTCGCTTTAAATGCTGGAGCGCTTTAAATCAGGGTGGATTCTGATTGGCTGTAAATGTTTTTATTGTTCATCAACTGAAAAAAAAATCACTCTGAAAGTGATTCCAATGATATCATTCCTCTGTGTTGTTATCGTTATAGTTGTGTTGTGCACTCTGTATTCTCTTAAAGTTGGAACCACAAATTTCATTCCCTTGATTTATAAATTGTGTGCATGATTTACTAATTCGTTCCCTCAATTTACTAAATAGTGTGCACTCTTTACTGATTTGTTCCGTTGATTTATAAATTGTGTGCATGATTTACTGATTCATTCCCTCAATTTATAAATCATGTGCATGTTTTACTGATTCATTACCTCAATTTATAAATCGTGCGCATGATTTACTGATTAATTCCCTCAATTTACTAAATAGTGCACATGATTTACTGATTCGTTCCCTCGATTTACTAAATAGTGAGCATGATTTACTGATTCGTTCCCTCGATTTATAAATCGTGTGCATGATTTACTGATTCATTCCCTCGATTTACTAAATAGTGCACGATTTACTGATTCGTTCCCTCGATTTACTAAATAGTGAGCATGATTTACTGATTCGTTCCCTCGATTTATAAATCGTGTGCATGATTTACTGATTCGTTCCCTCGATTTACTAAATAGTGCACGATTTACTGATTCATTCCCTCGATTTACTAAATAGTGCATGATTTACTGATTCATTCCCTCGATTTATAAATCGTGCATGATTTACTGTTTCGTTCCCTCGATTTATAAATCGTGCATGATTTACTGATTCGTTCCCTCGATTTATAAATCGTGTGCATGATTTACTGATTCGTTCCCTCGATTTACTAAATAGTGCCCGATTTACTGATTCGTTCCCTCGATTTACTTAATAGCGCGCACGATTTACTGATTCGTTCCCTCGATTTACTAAATAGCGCGCACGATTTACTGATTCGTTCCCTCGATTTACTAAATAGTGAGCGCGATTTACTGATTCGTTCCCTCGATTTACTAAATAGCGCGCACGATTTACTGATTCGTTCCCTCGATTTACTAAATAGTGAGCACGATTTACTGATTCGTTCCCTCGATTTACTAAATAGTGCGCACGATTTACTGATTCGTTCCCTCGATTTACTAAATAGCACGCACGATTTACTGATTCGTTCCCTCGATTTACTAAATAGTGAGCACGATTTACTGATTCGTTCCCTCGATTTACTAAATAGTGAGCACGATTTACTGATTCGTTCCCTCGATTTACTAAATAGTGAGCACGATTTACTGATTCGTTCCCTCGATTTACTAAATAGTGAGCACGATTTACTGATTCGTTCCCTCGATTTACTAAATAGTGAGCACGATTTACTGATTCGTTCCCTCGATTTACTAAATAGTGAGCACGATTTACTGATTCGTTCCCTCGATTTACTAAATAGCGCGCACGATTTACTGATTCGTTCCCTCGATTTACTAAATAGCGCGCACGATTTACTGATTCGTTCCCTCGATTTACTAAATAG
Organism: Ancherythroculter nigrocauda; assembly: GCA_036281575.1. Taxonomy (NCBI): domain Eukaryota; kingdom Metazoa; phylum Chordata; class Actinopteri; order Cypriniformes; family Xenocyprididae; genus Ancherythroculter; species Ancherythroculter nigrocauda. Next base: position 710,247 of record VTFQ01000018.1, read on the forward strand.
CGAGCACGATTTACTGATTCGTTCCCTCGATTTACTAAATAGTGCACATGATTTACTGATTCGTTCCCTCGATTTACTAAATAGCGCGCACGATTTACTGATTCGTTCCCTCGATTTACTAAATAGCGAGCACGATTTACTGATTCGTTCCCTCGATTTACTAAATAGTGCGCACGATTTACTGATTCGTTCCCTCGATTTACTAAATAGTGCACATGATTTACTGATTCGTTCCCTCGATTTACTAAATAGTGAGCATGATTTACTGATTCGTTCCCTCGATTTATAAATCGTGTGCATGATTTACTGATTCGTTCCCTCGATTTATAAATCGTGTGCATGATTTACTGATTCATTCCCTCGATTTACTAAATAGTGCACATGATTTACTGATTCGTTCCCTCGATTTACTAAATAGTGCACATGATTTACTGATTCGTTCCCTCGATTTACTAAATAGTGCACATGATTTACTGATTCGTTCCCTCGATTTACTAAATAGTGAGCATGATTTACTGATTCATTCCCTCGATTTACTAAATAGTGAGCATGATTTACTGATTCGTTCCCTCGATTTACTAAATAGTGCACGATTTACTGATTCATTCCCTCGATTTACTAAATAGTGAGCATGATTTACTGATTCGTTCCCTCGATTTATAAATTGTGCGCATGATTTTGCAAATCGAGGGAATGAATTAGTAAATCATGCGTGCGCACGATTTAGCCTGCTATTTTTTTTTTTTTCCTGCATGTCATGTGCGGTGCTCGGTAATGTATACATTGCCTTCATGGTAAACTAATTAATTTCCTGATGGCTGAGATTCATTTTCATGAAATGGTCCTAAAAGAGAGAATCTCCTGGTTTCCTACCATCATCACTCTCAGTAGAGATGAAATCGCACACACCTGACAGATCGCCGCTTCGTTCTCATCCAGGTTTTCCCTGAGCTGCTGAAGCTCCTGGTCTCTCTCCCTCAGTTTCTCCTCCAGGTCTCTCACGATGGCCTCGTAGGCCTCGATGGGTGGAGGCGACGGTCTGCCGGAGCCCATGTCCGACAGCAGCTGACAGCGGCCGCCCAGAGAACCCGTGCTCTTACTGGAAGAGGAGCGTCCGCTGTCTGAGTTCGAGTGTCCATGATGTTTAGTCACCTCGCTTTGGTTATACACGGGGCCGTTGTACGCCGGCAGGTTTGTTAAGGAGTTGCGTGCCGTGTCCGTCATGGTAAAAGACTGACTGAACAAACCGTTGCGAGCGCCGCTGTAAGAACTGCGTCGCTCCATCGTTACGGGCGTGATGTCTTCATCTTCTGGAGAAAACAAGCTTAGGTTTCCTTGGCTTCCTGAGAGACCGGCGCCGAGCCGCGGAGACAAGTACTGCACGGCGTTCCGGTTCTTGGGAATGACAGGTTTGAAGGCAGTGGGTCTGATTATGGCCTGCTGAATGTTCTGGGAGAAAACAGAATGAGAAATCATGAGAAACCTCAGCGTATAACTTGTAATAAGTGATAAAAATACATGTGGCTCAGCTTTTAGTGACGTGATGGATCTACTGGATGATTCTCAATTTTTGCCAAGTATCATGTGCCTAGATCAGCTTTGTCCTGGAACAATATTACTAGCAGCCAGTCAGATTTTTGGTATAACAGAAGGCCTTGATAAGGTTAGGCTTCAGGCCTTGAGCGCCAATCTTAAACTTCATGGCTTGGATTTTAGGTTACACCAATATTTAAAATTTGTCTAATATCAATAGGCTAACAATTTTCATTTCACTGATTACTAGTAAATGGGTGAAATTTAATTTCTTTACTATTTTGTCTTTATTTAAAAATAAAGCACTAAAAATGTTAATTAAAAGGTATATAGGAAATAAAAAATAATAAAGTAAGCAATAAAAAGTAATTTAAAAATGTAGCCAGCACAATACAGTACAAATAACACTGATATTCATTTTGAGATTCACTAAAGATTACATTTAACACTGTTAATAAATATATATATATATATATATATATATATATATATATATATATATATATATATATATATAATAAATTGAATTAAATTAAAATGTTGATCATTTAAATATAATAATTTTATAATATTGTCCAAAGTACAGATTTATTTAAAATTTAAAATATATATTTTGGGATTTATTATGATAGGACAGTTAAAGATTACATTTTAAGTGTTATTAAATTATTTAGGGCAGTTTAGGACAGACAGGTAGTGACAGGAGAGTATAGAGGGGAACAGGATCATTTTATTAATCCCTAATCCTGTACTCACCCTTTCTAACTGTCCAGACACAGGAACCAGTTTCGGAGGCCCATCCACACCAGCCATTCCCACATCCAAATGATTATCATTCCAGTCCCTTATCAAGTCCTCATGGGAATATGAACGTGTCCCGAAGCCTTTCGCTCTGCCAACGATGCCCCTTCTCTTGCTGGACGGAGTTCGACTTCCAGCCTGAATGTCCTGCGAGGCGTCGGACAGCAGTCGTCCGGAGCCCAGCGTGCCCTTGCGGAAGTTGGTACTGACCTCTATGTTGGCTCGGTCGGGATAAGTTATGTGGGTCGGCTTCATGCTGCTGACGGCACCCATCGCTCCCAATAGAGGAGGTGAGTTCGGATGGAGGCGAGGGTCCAGGCCTGGTCCTGGATGGTCAATGGACACGGGGAGAGACTGGACCAGCGCCATCGCTGATGACACGGGAGCTCAGAAAACCTGCACATAGATGAGACACAAGTTATTGGGTGGAGGTGGAGCGTATCGGCTGGTTTACTTCCCTATGTGTTCTTGACTGGTCAGTTAATATAACAGTCCTGCTGGTCTTCTCATCAGGGTTCATCATGAGCACTAACTCACTTGCGCTCAGCATATGGGATTAATCTAGATTAGATTAAAGAATCCCAGTTTGATCTGCCTCAACAGTTTAAAACAATACGAGCGCTAAAGCTGATTAAATCTGTCCTAACCGTTAATAACATCTGTCAAGGAGAAACGGCGGGTTGTACTTCTGTATTTCAGAATGGCAGAATGACTTTTCAAACTGGTTAAACAAGTTTCAAACACTTTGTACAAAGCTAGATGGGAAGATCCATCCCAAACTCAGGTCATTAGTTGAGTCTGACCAGGTTGGGCCGTTCAAACTGATTATGATTCCTTTGGTGGAGCACAAATTACACATTTAACCTTTAACCAACAGTCTGCGCTGACTACGAAGACATTGGCAGAGGTGGAGCAAGTTGAAAAGATCATGAAGACAAACATTTGTTATAATAATGTGAATTATTGTGAATCATTCACACACATGACTCATTAAATGGGTCAATCTAAGTCTGGAATTAATGCCATCTCCTCCCACATTTAAAAATGTGTCTCACCAACTTCGTCACTTACAGCCGCTTCCACATGAACTTCAAGCATCAAATTCAAGGCTTTGATCTTCAGAACATTCTTACAGCTGTTTGTTCTTTCACAACGAGGCACAAAGTCACTTTCCAGACCCTTCACCGCCTCTGATCCTCTGTGGTGGAATGAGATTCAAACCTCCACATGATCAGCTGAGACCATTACAATTAACCACAACCATAAACAAAAACACAAAAAGGTTAATTTCCCTTCTGTATGTGTACTAATCTAGTTTATACAACAGTTTTTTTTTTTTTTTTATGGTTCTCTGATTGGCTGAGAGCCGTGCGATATCCCCCAGTATCAGCACTGGAACCGTTTCTCCGTTTATATCACAGCTCACGGTGACTGTCAAATCCACCATATTTTTATAAATACTACTGTTGTTATTTCACAATGTAGTTTTAAGAGATTTTTGGGCAAGAACCTAGTTATTTAGACCTCAAATATGTGACTCATATATAAACATAGCGACTATTTTACAGTTTGTTTTTACGCTTTCGCAGATGCGATCTCCAGGTCGTTCAGCGCTCATGTTCCCACAGAGAACAGCTTCATCTCAGCCAGTCCTTCATTTGCCACTGGCTCTTATGTAGATAGTGATTACATGAGATATAATTAATTTGGGGTATATCAAACGGTCAATCTTTGGTCTTATTAATCTATTACTTGTTCCAGAGCAAATCGATTTGGGTTAAGAGGAAAAGTAAGTTTCATACTCTATATTTAGGCTATATTTAACTTCAATCCTGTATTAGAGCGCTACTTTTGTACGTTTGATTGAATTGTTTGCTTGTGTTTTTTATTTATTTGATTGTGTTTATCATTTGCTTGCGTTTGTCTTTTATAATGGCTATTGTTGTTAATTTAAATGTTGTTGTTCAATAAATATTATTTCATATAAATAATGTCGTATTTGGTATTGAGAATGGGTCTGTCAATAGTATCAGCGAAAGTTACATTATTACACCATTAGATGGCGGCAAAGCCTCTCTTTAAAAGTGAGTCAGAACAAGGAAGTTGTTTTAGCACTGTAGGAAATCCCCTTAACTTTTAAAAGGACAAAGATATCGCTAAACTGATTTTTTCTAATGGATATAATATTATGGACATCGATCTGAAGAATGAATGCTATATCAGATGCAGGTAATACACTCATTTAGTTGATCTCTCATAATACCATAAAACTCAACAAAATACAATAATGAAGTGACTCGTTCCTTCGTTACTATTTTTAAAATGACGTTTTAGAATTAGTAAAGGAGGCTTGGGCTCAACTGTGTAACTTGAGATTTGAAGTAGTTCTGCACAAAAGAGGGTTTTCTAAGACACTTCATTGTTGTTCTTATTTATTTACACACTCGTGCCGTCGAACTGTTGTATAAATGCAATATCACACTCGTAGCCGTGCAATATGTCTCTATATCAGCACGCTGTGAATGATTACCTACGGCCAAATCACAGCCGTGCTGATATACAACCTCGTGTGATATTGCTCATTTATTCTTCAGTCTTGCCATTGTGCACTATGAATAATTGCTTGTGTTGTACAACATTTGTAAGTGACTTTGCATAAATGAATAAATGTGAATATAATGAACCACTGACTGCCTGAAGTGGTTCATGTTTCATGAGCTGAACTGAAGTCAGTGTTTGAGTCGCCATGCATGACCAAATGCACCATAGGATCACTGATACCGATCTCTTCCTGAATGACATTAAATACACGTCTCGGTCTCACAGAGCTACGCTGATCATCTTCAGCATACAACACACGGCTTACAAGTAAACATTACGGTGTCGTATTCAGAGTTCTGTGACACTAAACCTCTGTGTGGAGCAGGAAACGCACCAAAACAGCGTGACTTGAGTGAAAAAGCCTTTCAGCATTTATTTCATAGCTCTATACTCTCCGGTTCACACAGAACTGGATATTGCAGTTAATAATTTGAGACGCAAGTCAGTTGAGTGAAAAAAAAATAAAGGTCTTGAAACGAAAGTTGAACGTATTTTAACCTGAGCGCCACGTTTTTAGAACGCTGCGTCATGCAACGGTCAAACGCATCCATCTAGTGCGTGTTTACATTGAAAAACAATGGAAAAATAGCGCAGTGGAATGGAAAAATCACCCCTTACTCTTCTACTATGACTCATTTGAACCCGATTTATTTCTCCTGAGAAATATTAGGAGAAGAAAAGTCAATACTTTGTTTAGTCTCTGAGCCATGAGAGTCTCTTTAGGGAGAAAAGTCAAACATTATTTCAACACACACACGGTTCTCTGTTGGTCACATACCTGATGTTAAATCCTGCATGTCGTCCGATTCTGTGACACTGATACTGATGAAGCCGTGTGTCCGTCAGTCCGCTTCACTTTCTCTAGCTGAAGTACTTCAGTCTCCCTCTGTCTCAGTGTGTGTGTGTGTGTGTGTGTGTGTCCCTGAGGGAAACTCATTTCTCCGCTGCACGTGTGAAATGTTCTCAAACCCCTTCAAGCGCTCACGCTCTTTCTCTCTGTCTCTCCCTCCCTCTCCGTCCTTCAGTTTCTTAATTCTTGTCTTCGTTACATCAGTACTCATGGTGTGTTATGGGAATATTTCACGATTAAGCAATACTGACAACGCTACAGAGCCATTAAACACAACAACGTGACTCACGCTCATAGTTTCATCTCTTTTAGGACACATACACACTACAGAGTTTCAATGGTTCTCAACTATGACATAAAACAAAGACAAAACCAATCTTTAAAATAAGCTTGCAAAAAACAAACAAACAAGAAATTAAGGTATTTCTTATTTTAAGACCTGGAATGTCAGGGAAATTAATCAAATCCTAAAACACCATCGGTATTTTTATAATGACTATATATTTTTCTATATATGCCAAGATCTAAAATATTTTATGGGGTAGTAAAATTATCTTTTAAAAGATGTTTAAGTGTGAAAATGTTCACTATCCTGTTTAAAAAGACACTTAACATTCAGTAATATTATTGATTTGATTGCACTGACACAAAATAAACTGAATTGAGCTGAAAAATGACACTATTCAACAGTTATTGAACTGAACCGAATCAACACTGAACTGAATTTATCTGAATAACGAACTATTGTCTTCTGTAGAGCTTCTTTACAGATTAATTTTGCAACATTGACACTGTTATTTTCCTGTTTTATTACTGTGAAGCTGATTTGAAACAGTCTATAAAATAAAGCTGACTTGACTAATGATGTGACTAAATTAGGGATGCACCGATATGAAAATTTCGATAATTGTTTATATTTGAAAGCTGATAACCGATATATTGGCTGATAAACCTAAACACAAATTTTTATATCATTTTTGAGAGCCTGATTACAAAAACATGTCCCAAACATGCAATTATAATGTTATCATTATGCAAAAGTGCAATGAAGGTTGCATTAGCATTAAAACTACAAACGTGCATTTGCGAACACCTCCAGATGTGGATCAGATCACAATGTTTTGGGCCTCGTCTGCACCCGTATTTAATGCTGAGACGGATGTTAATAGCAGGCGTAAACTGGAAGCTGCCTGATTCAGTTTTTAGAAGAGCTAATTTTGCATCCTTGTAAAGTATTCTGGGCCAGCCCCGATCCACAGATCTGTGCGATTAAACCTCAGGCGCATCACAAATAGATCTCAGCGTGGAAAATCTTTATACTCTGATTCACACACAGATCATTTGAGTTCATCACAGTCTAGACGTGAATGCATCGTATTTTGAAACGCATCAGGTGAACCCAAAACCAGCTAATCACGACCAATTAGTTGATTTTGCGTTCAGATCAGTATGAGCGATGCTAACTGTAAACACACAGAGAGCGACAGTGATAAATGAAGCCGTAAATGCAAACACACATTAAATACATTATTACACTTCCAGAGGAAAGTTTTGAATGAGTGTGCTGTGCTGGTGTATATATAGGCTAGTGTAAGTAGGCTACAGCGTGCCGTGTGTGTCTCTCTCAGGTCCTGTAAATGGGTCACGCTGGACACAGTTAAACTGGTTCTACAGGCAGAGCGAAGCGACCAGAACAGAACGAGACAAGAAAATATATTCAGGATCAGCGCCAAAACACACACACCTTTAGTCAACGTTCATCCACACACATCTCCGTCTGTTTTTTCATCATTCATGTGATGCTCAAGAAAAAGACAACTCAACAACCAGAAAGAGTTTTAATAATCGTTCTAATTCTATGAGAATAGTAAATCCATGCAACAACTGCACTGATAATGACACGGAGGAATGATATCACTGGGATCACTTTCAGAGCGAACGATAAAAGCCAATCAGATTCTGACTTTAAAGAGCTCGAGCATTTAAAGCAACAGACGACAAAACTGTAGCACGCACTTATGATAAATGAAATGTTATCATGCGCTGGTGTGGAGGCTAATATAGTTATCTTTCTTGGTCTGAACGGGCCTGTTTTCATTTTCATTTTTAAAACACAGCATTTTACTACAAAATTCAAAATGGCTGATATTGGATATCCACCGAATCTGATGAGGCCACTTTTATGATTTTTGGATGAACCGTTTAGAAGTTATATGCAAAAATAGCCATTTTTCGTCTCTCCGGACCAGTAGGTGGCGCTGCCGAAGCGCAGCATGTAACCTCAGGTCATGCTTGTGATGACATAGACCAGGTCTGGTCTGAATACGATAAAGCGTTGAGGATCTATTTTCGCAAGTGCTACGTAAAATTCGTTTGTGCGTTTTCCGAAAAACAAATCAACTGTTTGACAAATCAACTTGAATTCCATTACTTTTTGTCGACATGGTCTGAAGATGATCTGGTTCAATTTTCATTGAGGAATTAGAAAAAGCTTTTTTTTTTCCGGAAAATTCAAAACGGCAGAAAAATTTTCATAACCGAAATTGACGTCATAGGATGCAATCGAATTGTCTTGAGCCAAGAAATTTAGTGAAAAAAAAAAGCCCTTACAGTTCAAAAGTTATTAGCATAAATGTGAGTGCAGCTGGTGGCGCTAGAGGGATTGAGTTAGAGACGGTGTGGTATATAATTATATAATTAACTACTCCAATTCATTGTTGAAATCTAAACATTTAAATGTAATTGTTTTTATTACAGATTTAATCAAACAACATTAAATAATGAAGACAACAATGAAAAATAAAATGATAATCAAGTTTATGGTCATTGAATGGCTTTTCTGAGGTAAATGTGAAGTTACATTCTCAAGCTGTTTTACTGACGTCTTTCCACGTTTGAATCACAGATTACAGGAGACATGATTTGTTCTGAATATTTCAACATTCCTTCTGATGTTCATGCATGTATATTTGGTGCTCTAACTCAGTGGTTCTCAAACTTTTTAGCGTGCAGTACCCCCTGAAGGGATTCCCATCCTTCTGCGTACCCCCTCTCTTCCACTTCGACTGCAGTCACACCTTTACCATCAAGGGACAATATTTGCCCCCTAAATTGATTTTCCAGTGCATATTTTTACGTTTATGAATAACTTTATAAAATAAATAATGTTTTAAATAAAAAATGTTTAATAGAGAAATATGCAATGATGGTAAAACGAAGTGATACTTTTAAATATTAAACTAAAACCGCCAGTAGGTGGCAGCAAGTCACTGTTTTTATGAGTGAGTCATCGAGTCATTCATTCAGTAAAGAAGCAAGTGGCTGTGAATGAATCATTGAATCATTGACTCTCACGATTCGTTCATGTGTTGAAGTTCTGCTCTGGTTTTCGTTAGAAATATTTCTTCATTGCAAAATAGAGTAAATACTGACAGTACTGTGTTTAAAATGTACGTTTTGTTTTTTGACCTGTTGTATAATAATGCACATTTGCAATCATGGATATTTGGGAACAATTGCATTCTTGCTCGTTATCATCATTAAATACAAGAACTCACACAAGGTATGTTTTTGTTTCGGAGAAAGTTTGAGTCTTAAATCGAAATGAATCCATTATCTGTGTCTATATTTGTTCTTCATGCAAGTGTTAAATCCCCACTTTTACAAAGGTACATTGTCGAGAACGACAGTAGTTTAGCGCGATTTAAGGCAGCAGATTCTGCACTCAATCTATCATATGCATGCTGCTTGTGTGGATGAAGTCGTTTTAGACTGCAAATGATGAGGTAATTTGATTAAATGTAATGGATTTACGGCATTTAGCCAGTTAGAAATACATGCTCGGTTTGAATATTATTTTAAGGTATGGTAGAGTTAAATTAACTACTCCGCATTTTGCTCGCGTACCCCCTTTTGTCACCTCACATACCCCAGTTTGAGAAACACTGCTCTAACTAGTAGTAAAGAGGAAAAGATGATCAGTTCATTCCTCCAAAACTGTTACGGCCGAAATCGAAAATTCATCGCAGACGTATATTTTCTGTTGCCCAAATTTTGGTACATCACTAATGAAAGAATGCATGGGTTTGATTGCATGATGGGAAAAATTGCATGAACTAAAAACAATGTATAATTGAATGCAATGCAAGTTGATTAGGATAAAAGCATCTCCCAAATGGGAAAAAGAAAAATTTTAATTACATTTTTTGTTTTATAGGCTTGAACGAATCCAGAACAGGTGAATCTGAATTGATATCTGCAGCCCTGCTCTGAATCTTCAACCTGCGATCATGATTCACGGCCCAGTTTGTGTGGATGTGTTTCTGTGCCGGGACACAGAGATCCGGACAGCTGCGGGTCGCTCCCGGTGCCCGGCTGTGCCAAGCTTTTCACTGGGAACATCGGCAACAACAGACCTACTTTAGATGACCAAAAAAAAAAACATTTAACCCACGAAAGCAGCAGAAGAGAATCCTGAAAAGATCATATTTGCTGAACCTCTCCTTAAGTGTACGACTGATAAAATAACGGCATACAGATTTAAAAAGAAACGGGTAAATAATCACAGAAACATCATGCTTGGCTACTTCATCTCTAATTCGATGTAAAGGATGACTGTAGAAGGCACATCAGTCACAGCCAGGACTTTTGTTTTTAAAACTCAATCTCCAACAATCTCAATCATAACAGAGACCTTTAACTCACACAGAAGCTCTAATGACGGCTCTATAAATAGAGAGAGTATTAATAGCGTTTACAGAGAACTATGGGTTATGGGAAGCCACACCTGATTTATGTGCAGTTCAGATATAATCCATTTATATTAATAGATTACAGAACAAACTCGATGAAAGAGTCTCGCAGCAGCCTTTCACGAACATGACTGAAAATGAAGCCTATTTTAGGACCATTAAGATCTTTATGTATTTATTTGACGTTTTTTAGATTTGGTGGTAAAATGAAAATGCCACTGGACCCCAAAATTTCTCACACAAAATATTTTTATTATGCTTTTTGTCTCAAACACACGCGCTCGCATTCTTCCCTGAGAAACCTTGAGGCGCTCCCAGAGGGCCGATGACAAAAACATCAACAAGTGGCTGCACAGGAAATGAGGTCATCAAACTTCACTCTGAGCATGTGTGTGTGTGAGAGAGAGTTTGTTTACAGACTGGAGGAACAGCGGATGTGGGTTTGACCATCATGAGCTTCACTGTAAACGCCTACAAACCTCAAACAAGAGCTCAAACACTGCGGCCGCTGCTGGAACATGGAGTTCAGTGATGAAAATAAAGCCTATAGTGTTCATTGGCTGAACAGCGTCTGCTTTGCCCCGCCCTCAAACACTGCAGTTGTATCCGAGAGTTTGGTTCATGTTGTTCATGTCGAGAAGACGCCGTTTTCTGCTGCCAAAGCAAATTTTCAAAATTTATGAGATTTATACGGTAGAACTGATGCCTGTTCGTATCACAAGTGCTGAGATTCAGATATGATAATGAGCATTTGGTTTCCAACCAATCACAATAGGCTGAAACCAATCAGAGCAGAGCAGCTCTCAGAGAGGCGGGGTTTAGAGAGACCGAATCTTTGAATGAAGCGTTTCAGACACTGCGAGAAAAGAGCTGATGCTGCAGTGGATATTATGAGAGAATTAAAGTGTTTTTGACCTTGGATGAATGTAAATCAATTGTACTTTAAAATAGCATAATAGGGGCACTTTAACTAAAATCTCTAAGCCTAAACAAGCATCGCACTTAACGACTCATGAGTAAGTGTGCTAGAATTTCCTGAGCAATAAGGAAATGGTCTCAAATTTGCTCAGGGATGTTGATCTGTTAAGTCAGGACTTTAAGCGCTTACACACAAACACAAGAGCGACAGGTAGAGCCAGAATTCCTCAGGTGCGGCAGTGCAGAGATTTCACATTACAAACACCGTTTAGAGCCTGAATTCCCCTCACACGGCCAAATTTAAATAAATAATTGAAAATGTTCACATATAAATGTTTGTATTACTGATGGCTCAGTGTTTGGAAATGATAACAGGATTTACTGACTCTCAAACTGTTCTATTCATACAAAACCTCACAGCAGCAGACCAAATAAAGTCAAGTATCTTTTCTATTTTCGTGACAGCCTTGAGTATCGCCCTGTAACCCTTCCCTAAACGAATCCAACTGAGGTGCAAATTCATTAGTCAGATCTTAATTAATTGTCACCGGACTAGTTCCATTCAAACAGCATGCAAAATACGCAGTTCAGTTATAAAATGCAGAACGTAAGAACCGTTGTGCGAATGTGGCCTACGGTCCAAACACTCTTCGTTTAAGGGTCTTAAATGAGACAGAAGGTCACACCCAGATCGCTCGGATTAGGAGAGAGAGCGATTATGGCAGAGCGGTTTTCCGTATTCAACTCCTCACCCGGCAATCAGATAAATACAGAAGCGCTACAATAAACAACCAGTAATTAACACAGAGACCTTTATCCAGCAATGCCACTATCAGACATCTGTTGCTCACGAATGAAGACCTCTGGAGCCGCCGATGCAAATTGAATGTATCAATGAATATGAAACGTCTGCAATCAAAGGACTTTGTCTAATCAAACAGACTTCATTAAAGAATGATTCGCCCCAGTGAAACGCAGCTGATTTGAGGTCACTGGGTCACTAGAGGGATCCAGATACATGCAGTAAATGTTTGACTGAACCATATTTTGGCACGTCGACCTTTTAAACTCGCGTGTATGTGCAGATGTATTTGTGCAACATCGCTGATGTTTGGTCAAAAGAGTAATTCCCGCTGGTTCATCTACTATTTTTATTTATATATAGTAGGCAGCACAATATTCATTCATGTGTAATGTAGGTTTTCATTCAGAATTCTACTGTTACACAATTGTTTTAAAAATAAGTTGAAATAATGCAGGATAATGGCTTGAAACAAAAGCACATAACCATTAACACAGTAGGTCTGTCTTTAAAAGTTTTAAAATGCATCATTAAAGGGTTAGTTCACCCAAAAATGAAATTTCTGTCATTTATTACTCTCCCTCATGTTGTTCCACACCTGTAAGACTTTCATTCATCTTCGGAACACAATTGAAGATATTTTTAATGAAATCAGAGAGATTTCTCTCCCTCCATTGACAGCTACACAATTACCATTTTGACACTTCAAAAAGTTCATAAAGAGATTGGAAAACTAATCCATATGAATCAAGCGGTTTAGTCCAAATTTTCTGAAGAGACTCGATTGCTTTAAATGATGAACAGATTGAATTTAGGCTTTTATTTACATATAAACATTGATCAGCGAACATAAACAAAAACTCAACCAAACCTGCCTGACGTGCGAGAACAAACCTCTTGCTGAAGCTCAAACGTGCTGCGTAACGCGAGAATGAACCTCATTGGTTCTTACGGAAGCTCAAACGTGCTGCGTAACACCAGAATGAACCTCATTGGTTCTTGCTGAAGCTCAAACGTGCTGCGTAACAGGAGAATGAACCTCACTGGTTCTTGATGAAGCTCAAACGTGCTGCGTAACACGAGAATGAACCTCATTGGTTCTTGAAGAAGCTCAAACGTGCTGCGTAACACGAGAATGAACCTCATTGGTTCTTGAAGAAGCTCAAACGTGCTGCGTAACACGAGAATGAACCTCATTGGTTCTTGAAGAAGCTCAAACGTGCTGCGTAACACGAGAATGAACCTCATTGGTTCTTGAAGAAGCTCAAACGTGCTGCGTAACACGAGAATGAACCTCATTGGTTCTTGAAGAAGCTCAAACGTGCTGCGTAACACGAGAATGAACCTCATTGGTTCTTGAAGAAGCTCAAACGTGCTGCGTAACACCAGAATGAACCTCATTGGTTCTTGAAGAAGCTCAAACGTGCTGCGTAACACGAGAATGAACCTCATTGGTTCTCGCTGAAGCTCAAACGTGCTGCGTAACACCAGAATGAACCTCATTGGTTCTCGCTGAAGCTCAAACGTGCTGCGTAACACCAGAATGAACCTCATTGGTTCTTGATGAAGCTCAAACGTGCTGCGTAACACGAGAATGAACCTCATTGGTTCTTGAAGAAGCTCAAACGTGCTGCGTAACACGAGAATGAACCTCATTGGTTCTTGAAGAAGCTCAAACGTGCTGCGTAACACGAGAATGAACCTCATTGGTTCTTGAAGAAGCTCAAACGTGCTGCGTAACACGAGAATGAACCTCATTGGTTCTTGAAGAAGCTCAAACGTGCTGCGTAACACGAGAATGAACCTCATTGGTTCTTGAAGAAGCTCAAACGTGCTGCGTAACACCAGAATGAACCTCATTGGTTCTTGAAGAAGCTCAAACGTGCTGCGTAACACGAGAATGAACCTCATTGGTTCTCGCTGAAGCTCAAACGTGCTGCGTAACACCAGAATGAACCTCATTGGTTCTCGCTGAAGCTCAAACGTGCTGCGTAACACCAGAATGAACCTCATTGGTTCTTGATGAAGCTCAAACGTGCTGCGTAACACGAGAATGAACCTCATTGGTTCTTGATGAAGCTCAAACGTGCTGCGTAACACGAGAATGAACCTCATTGGTTCTCGCTGAAGCTCAAACGTGCTGCGTAACACGAGAATGAACCTCATTGGTTCTTGAAGAAGCTCAAACGTGCTGCGTAACACGAGAATGAACCTCATTGGTTCTCGCTGAAGCTCAAACGTGCTGCGTAACACGAGAATGAACCTCATTGGTTCTCGCTGAAGCTCAAACGTGCTGCGTAACACCAGAATGAACCTCATTGGTTCTCGCTGAAGCTCAAACGTGCTGCGTAACACGAGAATGAACCTCATTGGTTCTTGAAGAAGCTCAAACGTGCTGCGTAACACGAGAATGAACCTCATTGGTTCTCGCTGAAGCTCAAACGTGCTGCGTAACACGAGAATGAACCTCATTGGTTCTCGCTGAAGCTCAAACGTGCTGCGTAACACCAGAATGAACCTCATTGGTTCTCGCTGAAGCTCAAACGTGCTGCGTAACACCAGAATGAACCTCATTGGTTCTTGCTGAAGCTCAAACGTGCCGCGCAACACGAGAATGAACCTCACTGGTTCTTGATGAAGCTCAAACGTGCTGCGTAACACGAGAATGAACCTCATTGGTTCTTGAAGAAGCTCAAACGTGCTGCGTAACACGAGAATGAACCTCATTGGTTCTTGATGAAGCTCAAACGTGCTGCGTAACACGAGAATGAACCTCATTGGTTCTCGCTGAAGCTCAAACGTGCTGCGTAACACGAGAATGAACCTCATTGGTTCTTGAAGAAGCTCAAACGTGCTGCGTAACACGAGAATGAACCTCATTGGTTCTCGCTGAAGCTCAAACGTGCTGCGTAACACCAGAATGAACCTCATTGGTTCTTGATGAAGCTCAAACGTGCTGCGTAACACGAGAATGAACCTCATTGGTTCTTGATGAAGCTCAAACGTGCTGCGTAACACGAGAATGAACCTCATTGGTTCTTGAGGAAGCTCAAACGTGCTGCGTAACACCAGAATGAACCTCAATGGTTCTTGAGGAAGCTCAAACGTGCTGCGTAACACGAGAATGAACCTCATTGGTTCTTGAGGAAGCTCAAACGTGCTGCGTAACGCCAGAATGAACCTCATTGGTTCTTGATGAAGCTCAAACGTGCTGCGTAACACGAGAATGAACCTCATTGGCTCTTGCTTTTTATTAAATACTACAGTATTGATTTATCGGTGCACATTGTTTTAAATTCATGTTCCTCATAATCTTAAAATAACTTCCCCTCCCTCTTGCAGCGACATCTCTTCTCTGATGTCTCATTTACTGGCGCGAGGGCGGGGCAACCTGTCACTCACATGAGATCCACCAATAGCAAACCACAACCATCCAATCAATTGGTGTGTCAAGGTTTAAAATCCCCTGATCTATCGATTTGATCGATTGACCAAAAGAACATCAGGGGTTAAACGAAACCCTTCATCTTACAGCTGATGTCATCAGTGACTAGTTAAATGCTAAACTAATGAAGAAGGAAGTTTGTGCTGTTTATTGTAAACAGTCACAGAACTGACATGAAAAGACCTTTAAACCTCTCTTGATAATGACTGAACTGATAAACAATGATACAAATGATAACATTTAAAGAGGACATTTAAAGTTATTTCCTCGCCAAATATCCTCTCTGTATCATAAACCAAAGAAGCCTAAAGTCAAACATTCACGCTTTCAAAACAACCTGAGGAGGAAAAACCTGCTTCAATGTCAACAAGAGACGCTGTCACAGTTCATAACTTATCTCATCTGTATAAAACATGATAATAAAATATATCGTTCTGTATCTAGAATCGCTGTACTCACCATACTGTAGCGCACACAGGGTTTGTTACTGTCCAGGTTTAATATCCTTCACTTTCTGCGCTTGTTCAGCTGGGGCTGAAGTTCCCGATGCGCGTCCCCGAGCGCGTCCTCATCACGCCCCTCCCCCATCATTCACTAACTCTCTACTGTCCGAGCGTTACAGTAATACTATGACGAAGTGTTTAATATTAATTATAGTGTGCCGCGCGGCTTCACTGATTGGCTAAAAACCTGACGCTGGTGGGCGGGCGCTACTCAGATCGCGAATTAAGGAATCTCTGTAGAAGGGGGTTTGGCACAATGAATATTAATGACTGGACGTTCCATGACGTTTATCAAAACGTCAGCGCGAACTAATTAATATTCATAAGCTGTTTCTTCGCTATAGTAGTGTGTGCAAAGAGGAATTTACTCTTTTTTTGTCATTTATCACAGACATTTACACACGCAAGTTTGCAACCAAGTTCCTGATATTTCTATTCATGTTCCTGTAAAATGCTATGAGTGTATACAATATCAATATATAATGCTAATATTATGTGCATATATATTACATTGTTAATACCTAAAACAAAATAAAGCCTGCACCACTTGCTACATTTTATTTATTTATTTGTTTGTTACTTTTTTAAGGATTTTAATAGTTGGAATGAGGTTCAATTGAGGATTCAGAATTTCAAGATTTTCCCAGGCCTTTTCCCTTGAATGTAAATCTTTTTTCCAGGTTTCCCACGGTCATAGAAAACCTGGGAAAAGATTTACATTTAAGCCATTTAGCAGGCGCTCTGATCAAGAGGGACGTACAGAAAGTTTGGCTTTCTTGAGCGAAACTGCCATTGATAATTGCTGTTGAATCATATACTCTAAGAATGCTGGGTTAAAAACAACCCAAGTTGGGTTGAAAATGGACAAACCCAGTGATTGGGTTAAATGTTTGATCAACCTGCTGGGTAGTTTTATTTAACTCAACTATTGTTTAAAAATGACTATATGTCTGGCTTAAAATGAACCCAAAATAGTTTGGAAATGAAAAATCAGACACATAATTACTAGAGGCAACAATAATAATCAAAAGGTGAACATTTATTAATAAGCTATTTAATAAATGTCTATTGTTTAATTATTATTCATTAAACTTATTAATAAATGTTCATTTCCAACATTTTTGGGGTTCATTTCAAGCAAGCAATACAGTAATTTTTAAACAATAGTTGGTTTAAATAAAACTACCCAGCAGGTTGAGCAAACATTTAACCCAACCGCTGGGTTTGTCCATTTTCAACCCAGCTTGGGTTGTTTTTAACCCAGCCTTTTTAGAGTGTATAAAAAGCAATGAGAAAAGTACATCATTCAACCCTACATGAACGTCTCTTACATCTGATCTATCACAGGAAATGAGTGTCTGGGATATTTATGACCTGAGCTTTTCAGACACTCAAAAAACTGGTCTAACAGGAACTTGATGAGAATCTGATGAGCAGGAGATTCCAGGCATGCCTGGTCTTCTATAAGCTTCCATCACGCATGCCAGGGTTTTCTGGTTCTTGGAGCAGACCTCTGTGAGAAACTGGGCCAGGAAGGTCTTGCACATTTACAAACCATCTGCTTTTCCCCTGTGCATCAGCATGTTCGAGAGCTGATGACCTGAAAGGCTCTAATTCTGCTGTACACAAGTTCAGCTCTGTCTTGAGTTTCAGTCTTGTGGTTGGTAAACAGTGCGGGTCGACAGACTGAGAGATCAGACAATGGAATGCTCAGGAATGTCCTGACGTGGGCAACCAGAGCTATTGTTCATTGTTATTCCCACCACAATTAGTCTCCCACAGTTCCAACGGACATCAGCTATGTGTGTGTGCATTGGGAATAGAGGTATATATGGATACATATATGACCCTGGACCACAAAACCACCAGTCATAAGGGTATGAGATTTATACATCATCTGAAAGCTGAATAAATTGATGTATGGTTTGTCAGGATAGGACAATATTTGGAAAATCTGGAATCTGAGGGTGCAAAAAAAAAAATCAAAATATTGAGAAAATCGCCTTTAAAGTTGTCCAAATGAAGTCCTTAGCAATGCATATCTACTCACATAAATACATTTTTGATATATTTACGGTATTAATGCGACTTGATCTTTAATTAATATCCTATTGATTTTTGGCATAATAGAAAAATTGATAATTTTGACCCAAACAATGTATTGTTGTTTATTGCTACAAATATACCCATGACTTATGACTGGTTTTGTAATCCAGGGTCACATATATGACGTTGTTGGATGTTGTCTTTGATGCTTGTTTATGTGTTTCTTGGTAAGTCGAGTGTTAGTCCAAAGGGAATTTTTGAAAAAAATAAAAACAAAAAAATCCTCATGCATCCAAAGGCATCTGAATGTGACCCAGTTTTAAATGTGAAAAGGCTCAATGAGCACATTTTTCTTTCCTTTCTTGTAAAGTGTACTCCAACAGTCTTAAAAAACTCATGTTTTTACAAGTTTTGTTAGTATTTATAGTAGCAGATTTGTTAGACTCACCTTGATTTGCATTTCAGAAATGTTTGTTTTCCACAGTGTAAAAAATTATTTTCATGATTTATCACATTTTTTCTTCTGTCAAATCAACTCAAATAATTAATGTAGTTCAGAACAGATAACATAATATTTTGAGTTTCTGTCGATTAAACCAATCTCCTTCATTAATTTCAATGAACTCTAAATTTGAAGGCAACCAGGTAACTTACTTTTTTAAGTTAAACCAACATTTTTTTTTTTTACAGTGCATGAAATATTAACGTGAATTAATTTGTCCTGCCATTTAAACAGCAATGCAAGTCTAACATCTGTGAAACTGCACTGTAGACCACGTCTGCCTTCTTCACATTCCGTCTACATCAGGTTTCAGCTGATTGCACTGAAGTTTTGCTCAGAATTGCCTCCAGATTTGACCACAGATGTCTATGTAGTGAACTGCAGCTCTGCTTAGGAAACTATGAGAACAATGTCAGATGGTAGAAAAAGATTCTGTTTTTATTCTTGAGTGCTTGAGGCCCAGTCTGGGGAGATGATGATGATGATGATGAACCTCCATCTGTACAGGTTTAATCAGGTTAATTAAGGTAAGTGACTTTCTTTGAGTTTTCCAGCATTGCTGACCTTTAAAGAAACCCATCAGAGGAAAACTGTCACTCGTCTATCTGATGTGGAACATTGTGTCCCACTGGCCTCTGGAAGAACACTCACTCAGCAGCATCTGTCCTAGAACATGTCATGATCAAATATGAACACACTGCCAAAAGTGTCTGTCAAATGCATAAAAGTGAATAAAAACATGATTATTCTCTGATATTTACAAGGTTTTCACCTGCTAACAATAAACATGTTCTAAGAACGTTTTGTTAACGTTCCCATTGAGTTATAAAAACGTTATTTCTGAATCTTCTCTCAACATTTACAATGATACATTTTAAAAACTTTATGCGGATGTTAAGGAAACATTCCATTGTAGCATTCTTCAAACAATGTTACAATGTTCTCTGAACGTTCTGGAACAAGTTGTAACATTTAAAAATGTTACACAAACTGAAACCTTTCTTCATCATTTCTTATTTCGTCATGGGTTTGGAGGGATTGATTGAGTAAATGTTACATTTTGAGTGAACTTTTACAGTCCTTTTGAAAATTAGGTGTTCAGTAACACGGTGGATATTATTTTTAATCTGTACTGTCATCTAGTGGTCACCATTAAAACTCATCTGTGCATTTGTGTTTTTAATCATATATACTATATATATTTTAATTTGTTAACGTGTAGTGTAGCCAGTCAGTGTCACAGTTATTGTTAATAATAATAATAATAATAATAATCTCTTGTGGACTTTGTGTTTTCATGTTTTTTTCTATTATTATTGAACGCCACAAGAACAATGTTTAACATATGGTAGAATTATTATTATTATTGAGTCATTTTTCAGTGTTTGTTTGTTAGCTTGTTATAATGAGTTTATTGGTGTGGAAATGACGTGGATTTTCTGTTGTTGCGTCATCGGCGGAGACGCGCGGCGCGCACCGTGAGAGCGAGCGCTCAGTGATGGATCAGATCAGCGCAGCGGGCGTCGCTTATAATCAGGATTTAACGCACAAGGTAATAATTATTCATCAATCAATAAACCAACAAACCGCTGAATGTTTGGTTCTTGATATTGACATTTCTGACAGATGTTTGACAAAATGAGAGTATGTGTTGATGTGGTGTTCATTCATGCGCATTCTGTTTGTGATATTCATTTCATGTACTGTATGTGATGCTGAGATTTGTCTAGATGTTTGTTCATTTATTAATAATTTCAGGCATAATGCAACACACTGTTGATAAATTATTTTCCACTGTCAGTCGCACAGAGATTCTTACAATCTTGAAAGAGTCAGATCTCATTTGATAATAACTGTAATAATAGTGTCTTCTCTGTGGTGATCACACTGTGTATGATATGTGATTATAGTGTGTTATGATATGTGACGATAGTAATGGTGGTGATTACAGTGTATGTGATTATGGTTATTATAGTGTGTTATGTGTTGATCATTACAGTGTATTATGATATGTGATGTTATGATGATTGCAGAAGCCTATTTCATTGTACATGATGATCTGAATATAGTTTATGATTTGTGATTGTGGTAATTTATAGTGTGTTATGTATGTGATGATATTTCAATGTTTTATGATATGTGATGATGGTGATTATTGTGTTATGATATGTTATGATTTCTGTTTTATGATATGTGATGATGGTGATTATTGTGTTATTATATGGGATATTTCAACGTTTTATGGTTTGTGATTATGGTGATTATTGTGTGTTATGATATATGATGATTTCTGTGTTTTATGGTATGTGATTATGGTGATTATAGTGTTATGATATATGATGATGGTAATTGTAGTGTTATGATATGTGATGATATTTTAGTGTTTTATGGTGTGTTATGATGGTGATTATACTGTGTTATGATATGTGAAGATAATTATTATTGCAGTATATTATGGTATGTGATGAATGATGATGTGATTATAGTGTTATGTGATGATGGTGATTATAGTGTATAGGATTTAGTGTATTTAGTGCTACAGTGGTTTATGTAGAACACACACACACACACACACACACACAGAGGCTGTGTGTGTTTTAGCCTTGGGTCTCTGGATGGGTTTGTTATTCTCTGTTTATTCTTCAGTGCCTGTTACATAACAGAATAAAACTGACACAAGTCTTCTCACTAAATGAAGACACACAGTCACCGTGGACTCACGTGTTTCGTTCATCCTTCCTTTTGAATCCCAACAATCAGTCTTCCATAAGAGAAGGTTTTGATCTGACACTCGCAGTAAAACTAAAATATCTGAATAAAATCTAATTCAGCCGTGTTCCTGATGAGTGAATGATGAGTTCCAAAGCATCTGTGTTTCTTCTGCCTGATTACTTCCTGTTGGGGTTGAGCATTATGTCAGACTCTGTTGTTATGGCAACAGCACACCTCCATCAGCACCAGCACTTATCTGTGACTTCACATAGCGATGGACGTTTCAACGGGGGCCGCAGACTGATTCATAAAACAGTCAAGACAGTTCTTTAAAAACATTCTAAATGTTCTAGTAATGTCGTATTCTGAGTGTCTCTCTTCATCTGAGACAGTGATGATTGTATGATTTCTGTGTGTTTTCATTTAAATCTGCAATATCATGAAACTACACTGTTCAATAATGTTTTGTTCATCCGTCAGTGATTATGATGATTATAGTGTTATGTGATGATGGTGATTATATTCAGTGTTTTATGACATGTGATTATAGTGATTATAATGTTATGATATATGATGATTTCAGTGTTTTATGACATGTGATTATAGTGATTATAATGTTATGATATATGATGATTTCAGTGTTTTATGACGTGATTATGGTGATTATAATGTTATGATATATGATGATTTCAGTGTTTTATGACGTGATTATGGTGATTATAATGTTATGATATATGATGATTTCAGTGTTTTATGACATGTGATTATAGTGATTATAATGTTATGATATATGATGATTTCAGTGTTTTATGACATGTGATTATAGTGATTATAATGTTATGATATATGATGATTTCAGTGTTTTATGACGTGATTATGGTGATTATAATGTTATGATATATGATGATTTCAGTGTTTTATGACGTGATTATGGTGATTATAATGTTATGATATATGATGATTTCAGTGTTTTATGACGTGATTATGGTGATTATAATGTTATGATATATGATGATTTCGGCATTTTATGACGTGATTATGGTGATTATAATGTTATGATATATGATGATTTCAGCGTTTTATGACGTGATTATGGTGATTATAATGTTATGATATATGATGATTTCAGTGTTTTATGACGTGATTATGGTGATTATAATGTTATGATATATGATGATTTCGGCGTTTTATGACGTGATTATGGTGATTATAATGTTATGATATATGATGATTTCGGCGTTTTATGACGTGATTATGGTGATTATAATGTTATGATATATGATGATTTCGGCGTTTTATGACGTGATTATGGTGATTATAATGTTATGATATATGATGATTTCAGTGTTTTATGACGTGATTATGGTGATTATAATGTTATGATATATGATGATTTCAGTGTTTTATGACGTGATTATGGTGATTATAATGTTATGATATATGATGATTTCAGTGTTTTATGACATGTGATTATAGTGATTATAATGTTATGATATATGATGATTTCAGTGTTTTATGACATGTGATTATAGTGATTATAATGTTATGATATATGATGATTTCAGTGTTTTATGACATGTGATTATAGTGATTATAATGTTATGATATATGATGATTTCAGTGTTTTATGACGTGATTATGGTGATTATAATGTTATGATATATGATGATTTCAGTGTTTTATGACGTGATTATGGTGATTATAATGTTATGATATATGATGATTTCAGTGTTTTATGACGTGATTATGGTGATTATAATGTTATGATATATGATGATTTCGGCGTTTTATGACGTGATTATGGTGATTATAATGTTATGATATATGATGATTTCAGTGTTTTATGACATGTGATGATGGTGATTATAATATGATATATGATGATTTCAGTGTTTTAATGTTTGTGATGATGGTGATTATTGTGTTATGATATATGATGATTTCAGTGTTTTATGACATGTGATTATAGTGATTATAATGTTATGATATATGATGATTTCAGTGTTTTATGACGTGATTATGGTGATTATAATGTTATGATATATGATGATTTCAGTGTTTTATGACATGTGAATATAGTGATTATAATGTTATGATATATGATGATTTCAGTGTTTTATGACATGTGATTATAGTGATTATAATGTTATGATATATGATGATTTCAGTGTTTTATGACGTGATTATGGTGATTATAATGTTATGATATATGATGATTTCAGTGTTTTATGACATGTGATTATAGTGATTATAATGTTATGATATATGATGATTTCAGTGTTTTATGACATGTGATTATAGTGATTATAATGTTATGATATATGATGATTTCAGTGTTTTATGACATGATTATGGTGATTATAATGTTATGATATATGATGATTTCAGTGTTTTATGACATGTGATGATGTGATTATAATATGATATATGATGATTTCAGTGTTTTAATGTTTGTGATGATGGTGATTATTGTGTTATGATATGTTATGATTTCAGTGTTTTATGGTATGTGATGATGGTGATTATAATGTTATGATATGATGATTTCGGTGTTTTAATGTTTGTGATGATGGTGATTATAGTGTGATGATATATGATGATTTCAGTGTTTTATGACGTGATTATGGTGATTATAATGTTATGATATGATGAAAAGTTGGGATTTTTTCCCATTTAAATATAGAAATAAACTTTTATGATTTTGAAAAACCAACACCCATGTAAAATCGCACTCTCTTCTCCTCTCGTAGACCATCCTGGTGGGAGACAGCGGAGTGGGAAAGACTTCTCTACTGGTTCAGTTTGATCAAGGGAAATTCATCCCTGGATCTTTTTCTGCCACAGTGGGAATCGGATTTACGGTAATTGACCACATTAATCAATCGTATCATATCAATAATGAACTTTAAACAGGATTGTAGATGTTATGATCCACAATCACTGCTTTTCTCTGGTCAGAATAAAGTTCTTACAGTGGACGAGCTGAAGGTGAAATTACAGGTGAGTGACGCTGACACACCTTCATGAGAATCATAAAGCAAACTGATCATTATAACAGTTGGTGTTTCTGTCTCAGATCTGGGACACGGCAGGACAGGAGAGATTTCGCAGCGTCACACATGCATATTACAGAGACGCTCAGGGTGAGAAATCACGACTCTCTCATGTATTGTAGGATACTGTATTCATATTGTATTCAATGATCATTGTATTGTTGATCTCTCAGCGCTTCTCCTGCTCTATGACATCACCAGCAAATCATCCTTTGACAACACAAGGGTACGAACTCTTCAGCAGGCAACACACTTCATTTCAAGCATGATTTGTACATATTCTATGCACAAATAAATTATAATAATATTGAGGTTTACAGTCAGCTGAATGTTAAGCACATTTTTGTTGAAATAAAAATCTAACAGAGAGAAATACTTCTTCAATCTGATTAGAATATTCTGATTGATTGGATATTTTCTTGTAGGCGTGGCTTACTGAGATCCATGAATACGCTCAGGACGATGTGGTCATCATGTTGCTTGGAAACAAGGTAAGAGGACTTTGAGATTGGAGCACACATTGTATAAATCATAACTGTAACTGTACGTGTGTCTCCTCAGTCGGACATGTCCAGCTCCAGAGTGATCCGACGTGAGGACGGAGAGAAGCTCGCCAGAGTGAGTCGAATCATTCATGCTGCTCCATCTGTTCCAGTGTTTCATCTCTGATCATGCTCACACAGTCATGGAAAACATGGAGAAAAAAAAATATTTATTAAGTTTTTTCTTTCTTAATTATGCTCTACTGGTATATATATATATATATATATACATATATATATATATATATATATATATGTATATACAAATTTTAGCACTTCATTCACATTTAAACCCTTTAAACATGGTTTTGGCAGGAGTATGGAGTCATTTTCCTGGAGACCAGCGCCAAGACCGGACTCAACGTCGACGAGGCCTTTATGACTGTGGCAAAGTGAGTTTATTACGGCATTCTTGCAGAATCTGAATACTGAAAGAAAATGTATTACATTCATTAAAGTTAAAGGTGCTCTAGAATGTTTTTTCACAAGATGTAATATAAGTCTAAGGTGTCCCCTGAATGTGTCTGTGAAGTTTCAGCTCAAAATACCCCATATATTTTTTTAAATTAATTTTTTTAACTGCCTATTTTGGGGCATCATTAAAAATGCGCCGATTCAGGCTGCTGCCCCTTTAAATCCTCGCACTCCACGCCCCCGAGCTCTCAACTATAAGTGCAGTTATACAGTGCATTTACAAAGTTCACACAGCTAATATAACCCTCAAATGGATCTTTACAAGATGTTCGTCATGCATGCTGCATGTATGCGTAAGATCATGTGATTATAGTATTTATTTGGATGTTTACATTTGATTCTGAATGAGTTTGATAGTGCTCCGTGGCTAAAACTAACATTACACACTGTTGGAGAGATTTATAAAGAATGAAGTTGTGTTTATGCATTATACAGACTGCAAGTGTTTAAAAATGAAAATAACAACAGTCTTGTCTCCATGAATACAGTAAGAAACGATAGTAACTTTAACCACATTTAACAGTACATTAGAAACATGCTAACGAAACATTTAGAAAGACAATTTACAAATATCACTAAAAATATCATGATATCATGGATCATGTCAGTTATTATTGCTCCATCTGCCATTTTTCACTATTGTTCTTGCTTACCTAGTCTGATGATTCAGCTGTGCACAGATCCAGACATGTAATCCCTTTCATAATGTTGGGAACATGGGCTGGCATATGCAAATATTGGGGGCGTACATATTAATGATCCCGACTGTTACGTAACAGTCGGTGTTATGTTGAGATTCGCCTGTTCTTCGGAGGTATTTTAAACAAATGAGATTTATATAAGAAGGAGGAAGCAATGGAGTTTGAGACTCACTGTATGTCATTTCCATGTACTGAACTCTTGTTATTCAACTATGCCAAGATAAATTCAATTTTCAATTCTAGGGCACCTTTAAAAAAATGTGAAATGCTGCAGGATGTGTGTAATTCTTCATCCGTCCTCTACAGGGAGCTGGTGAGACACTCGGTCCAGCTGCCCGTCGAGCCCAGATTTCACCTCCATGACGTGATGGAGCCGGAGAGAGAGACGACAGGCTGCTGCGGGTTCAACTAGAACACAGAGAAAACAGATCCAAGATCTTCACCGTACTGAAGTGGGCAGAAAGACCACCAGATGGTGCTGAAGAGCACGGTGAACCTTCAAAGATTGTGTCTGAAAAACATCACAATCACAATGAAGAACTGTACTGGAGCTTGATTTATTTTTTCATATATCCATGATGTTGTACAAAACCCATTAAAGACATAGTCTGTGTCCGAAAGTAGTTTGTCATATTATGCTCTTTTTCAAAGTACTAGAACAGGTTTTCCTGCTTGAATGTTGATTATTTTCCTCATATTCTCCATTGTTGCAGCTCCTCTCTTCCCAGTCTGTCAGTAACGCTCTGTTTACTTCCTGTCTCTATGAAGCTCCTCCTTCTGAAAAGCACAATGTGCTCTGATTGGTCGGCTGGAGCGGTGTGTTGTGATTGGTGTTTGGGAAATGTCCCGCCCCTTACCATAACCGCCAGTTTCAACACACTACTAACTAACTCAACCAGGCCCCGCCCCTTTATTCTGCATATGAATTATTTAAATGAGGAATAGATCAATCTAGTGTTTAATATCCATATATCGTCAGTGAGCGTTTCTCTGTGCCTGTTTACATGATGCTGAAGAACAGCAGGTGTTTGTTTCTTCTTTAACACCTTCCTGGATTTTCTTATGCTGCATTTGAATATCAGGATATTATGCACAAATTAAATATTGCCAATCTCTGAGCATACATGAGAGAAAATATGCATTTTTCCTGCTTTGCTGTACAATGATTTAATTAAGCAGAATTTTTGTTTGCATTGAATTGATATTATTAATTCATAACAAAGTTCTACATATTTAAGAGAATATGCATTTATGCCTGTTTGTGATGATGTGTCCCTGCCTGTGTTTATATCAAAAACAGATTTTATTATGAAATGATGAAACACTATTTTGTATTGCATCTGTTTTGCTGAAATCGAAACACTTTGCACAATTTTGTGTCAAATGTCCTCAGGTCTTTTCCTGTGTTTTGACTATGTGAGATGCTTTATAAAAGACCGGTTGTGTAAATCTGTTCCTCACGGATGTGTTTTGTTATAAAAGAATGTTTTATAAATTCTGTTTGATTGTGTTTCATTTGAGCCATCATGTGACAGACTATTCTATGCAAAGAATACTGGCATACTGAAACAAAATTCAAGTAACAAATGGAAACTTTTAAGGAAAAAAATGAAAAATAAAAAGCAGATTATTTTAACATCTATATTGATCTTTGGAGATTAAAAAAAATGTTCATGAAGTTCTTCAGATCAACACATTGATTTCTAAGACTTAAAAGCAGAAGGACATGATTGAAGAACTGAAGACAAGATTATCTTTATCTTTGGCTGTAAAATCCTTTTTAAATCTAATTCCATCCAGAAA
This sequence comes from Ancherythroculter nigrocauda, assembly GCA_036281575.1. NCBI lineage: Eukaryota > Metazoa > Chordata > Actinopteri > Cypriniformes > Xenocyprididae > Ancherythroculter > Ancherythroculter nigrocauda. Next base: position 738,284 of record VTFQ01000018.1, read on the forward strand.
ATTAATTAATATTTTCCCTTTTCCCTTACACACGTCCTATACATTTGAATGGAAATTAAATAATTTAAAAAATGTTATTAATTTAATATACTTTTGGATGTGCAGCGCTTGCTTTCACCACTTGGTGTCGCCAAAGTCACATTTCAAAGGTCATTCACAATAATGTTTCTAATTCAATTGAGTTATCTGTGATAAATAACTGCCTTCAGTTCAGGTGTAAAAATAAATAAATAATTAATTAAATTGCATGAATAATTTTCTAGCTAATTCTCTAAATGGTTATTAGATTATCCAGGTGTGTGTGTGTGTGTGTGTGTGTGTGTGTGTGTGTGTGTGGTAGCGCAGGACCGGTGGTCTCACGTGGTCTCATTCCTCGATCCCTCAGTCTGTTTCTGCGCATGCGGCGTCTGGCCGCTAGATGGCGCTGCTCGTTTACACATCCGCACTGCACATAAAAGAAGGAATATGGTCCATTTATTTTGTGCAGATAAAATATTACAAATAACATAAATGAGTCTTATATTTATCAAATAGGGATATAGTTGCCTCAGTATCAGTCAAGAAAACTTGTTTTTGTTTTTTTTTTGTTTCAAACATCTGCGTAAAAACCTTTTAAAAGTTTAGTTCACCCCAAAATAAAAATAATGTCATTTATTACTCACCCTCATGTCGTTCCACACCCGTAAGACCTTCGTTCATCTTCTGAACACAAATTAAGATCTTTTTGATGAAATCCGAGAAGTAGGCTATACAGGCACGTGCACACATAGACAAAAAAGGGGCTTGAGCACCTGCCCTTTTTCTTCCTCGAGAGAAAGTGCCCTTTTTTCTGGGGTGCCTTTTTTTTTTTTTTTTTTTTTTAATAAATGAATATATATTCCTGTTTGCACTCAGCTTCCCTGTCAAACAAATATATTTACTGAATAAAACAAATAATAATAAAAAAAACTATATCAGGTCAGCTTTGTCGAGTTCAGATGCCCTCACTCCGCGACACGCCACTCATGTCCGCCCGCACGCACGCGCGCGCGCCCGCCCCGCCCCGCCAAACCTCGAGTTTGCTGCTGGCTGAAAACTTGTGACAACTATTCCCGCGAAAATGCAACTGCTGTCCATAGAAGCGAAAAAGAAAAAAGCCCTAGATGGATCCATCCCGTGCATTGCTTTCAGGTAGGCTAGCCTATTTTCACAAACCTGAAAGTTTTGGCTATTTAAGGGTTATTTATACATTTAACGCTGCATTAATAGTTTGTCCAGCATCAACACTTCTGCCTGATTTGATACTAATGAAATTTATGTCATATTATAATTTCAATTATTTTATTGTGCTATGCATTGCGTTTTGAACCATGCTAAAGATATCGGTTGGGCTGTCAATACCAGAAGAGGAGCATCCATGAACCACATTATTAGACAGTTTTCTAAGGATGCATGGTTTGTTAAAACTATTTAAAAATCATAATACAACATTACATAATGCTATTCTTAAATCTATGCTTACACAGGATAATACTTCAATAAAAATGTAATTGTTTGATGTGCACATATTCTTGTTGAAGAAATTACAGTGGCTGTAGCATTTTTATCACAAAGAAGTGGCCGAATATTATTATTTAACTAATAATATATTTTTAATCATGGTGGCTTTGATCGTGGATTTGATCGTGCTGTGCTGTCTAACAACAAAAATCAGCAGGCTTTTGGCGCCCTCTGCAGGCATTTGTTATAATATATAATGTATTAATAACAGTTCAGGAAAAAAATTCTTGATGTGTTTAAATATGCAGATTAGCTTCTTTTGGTTAATTTAGAAGAAATCTACAGCAGTAGGCTTAAAACAAACACCATCTAAATGTGTAGGGTTAGGGTTAAATGTTTTCTTTCCATTAGAGTAAAAGACATGGCAGAAAAAATAGACCAAAATCTTAAAATTGTCCACTTCATGAAAGAAATATTCCAATAACACCAAAAAAAAAATTAAAACGATTTATTGATTTGTGCAAAATAAACAAATTATTAGTGAAACTATGTCCCTCTCCTTGGTTCAGTCATTTATTCTAAATATATAGCTACCTTAAAATAGTTGCTGTTGACTTCTCTTGTGATAAACCTAGTGAATAATAAAGAAGAACATGGTCTCTGTGTGAAATGATTATTTTGTAGAAATCTGTGGAGTATAAAACAATTGCCCCTTTTTCCACTTGAGCCCCTGCCCCCCAAAATGTCTGTGCACGTCCCTGAGGCTATATGACTCGTCCAATGAAAGCAACGAAATTACCACTTTCAAGATCCAGAAAGGTACTAAAGACATCGTTAAAACAGTCATGTGACTGCAGTGGTTCAACCTTAATGTTATGAAGAGACGAGAATACTTTTTGTGCGCAAAAACAAAAAAAACAAAAAAACACTTTATTCAACAACCTCTTCTCTTCTGTGTCATTCTCATATGTTGTTTATGTCCAGCACTTCCAGGTTCTACGTCAGAACGCCGACTCATTATTGGCCGGCTCCTGCGTCAGCGTCACACTCATGCGTCGTGCTGATCACGTGATCAGCTTTGCCCAATACTGAGCCGGCATTCGGACATAAACACGGAAGCTTCACTGTGTTACTGCATCACCTGCGTAAGATAATGACAGAGAAGAGAAGAGATTGTTGAATAAAGTCGTTATTTTTGTTTTGTTTTTGCGCACAAAAAGTATTCTCGTTTTAACGATGTCTTTAGTACCTTTCTGGACCTTTAAAGTAATAAACCTCTCCGATTTCATCAAAAATATCTTAATTTGTGTTCTGAAAATGAACGAAGGTCTTACGGGTGAGTAATTAATGACAGAAATTTCATTTTTGGGTGAACTAACCCTTTAAATTAGAATAAATTTGATGAGTTTTGCTCTCACAAAAAACGCTGAGATAACTGTTTAACTATTATATTTAATCAATATATTTCATCGATATTTTAATGCAAGTCAGCTAGTGCAAGTGTCGTGTTTTTATTATTTATACAATATACGTTAATCAAAATAAAGGTTTTATACACTTTACATTCTGCGCTTTTTTAATTTTACATTTGATTTGATTTGATTATTATTAAGTCATATTTTTGTGAGGAACTGACTTTTCATCCCTCCCCAATCTAACAGCCTTATAAAATGTTGTTAGCAGGAAATGTAGATGAGTTGTTATGGAAGACGCGCGCGCGCACCTCTCTCTCTCTCTCTCTCTCTCTCTCTCTCTCTGTCTTTACCTTTTGATTTCCATCATTTACTTCCAGTCAGCGCTTGATTCAGCGTCATTTCTCCGCATGTGGATCAGAGCTGCGGTGATTCTCCGTTCGGACTGGAGTAACTTTCTTCATCTTCATCATCATCATCATCATCAGTGACATTCAGTTTCACCGATGGAGGAAAAAACACAAGTCGTCAAAGATTCTCCGTTTTCTATCAAGAACCTGCTGAACAAACCCGACAAACCCAGAGCTCACACGAGTCTCTCCCTCTCCAGAGTTCCGGATCTCAGTTTCCTGCGGTTCGGATCCTGGTGCTGCCCGACCGGAGTCACCGGACACCCGAACACACCCGCGGGTGAGAGTGAGATTAGTTGTGATTAAAATGAGTTTTACTGCTCAAACTAATTTAATTATTTATTTATTTTTCTTTGGCATCGAACATTTAACATCCATAGAAACTTTCCAAAGTTCTTTATAGTGGAAAAAAGTTCTTTAGATAATAAAATCTTCTTCAAAACCTGTAAGAAAAAGACAAAATGTGAACCAAAAATACGAAAAACGAGTGTATTATTGGTTATTAAAAAAATGCTGGGTTAAAAACAACCCAAGCTGGGTTGAAAATGTACAAACCCAGCGATTGGGTTGTTTTAACCCAGTGGTTGGGTTAAATGTTTGATCAACCTGCTGGGTAGTTTTATTTAACTCAAATATTGTTTAAAAATGACTGTATTGCTTGTTTAAAATGAACCCAAAATATGTTGGAAATTAAAAATCAGACTCATAATTACTAGAGGCAATAATAATAATCAAAACATTTTAATAGGCTAAATGTTTATTGTTTAACTATTAATTAAACTTATTAATACCCTAAATGGTCGTTTATTAAACATATTAATAGGCTAAATGTTAATTCCCAACATTTGGGTTTATTTCAAACAAGCAATACAGTAATTTTTAAACACTAGTTGAGTTAAATAAAACTACCCAGCAGGTTGGTCAAACATTTAACCCAACAGCTGGGTTGTTTTAAAGTGTAGATTCACGTTGAACAGTATTTTAATGTTTAATATTTGTATGTTTGTTTCAGATCGAATCCGAGGCTCGACAGAAGCGCTGAAATCAGAAGCGGAGGATCCGGACCCCAAAGACGAGGATGATGATGTTCTTCTGGAGGAAAGTGACTCGGACGAGCAGAAGACGGAGGAAAGCTCTCAGAAGAAACTTTGCCGCAAGAAAAAGACCCGCACCGTGTTTTCCCGCGCACAGGTGTTCCAGCTCGAGTCCACCTTCGACATGAAGCGCTACCTGAGCAGCTCGGAACGCGCGGGACTCGCCGCGTCGCTCCGCCTGACCGAGACGCAGGTGAAGATCTGGTTCCAGAACCGGCGGAATAAGTGGAAGCGGCAGATCGCCGCCGAACTGGAGGCCGCGAACCTCAGTCACGCGCAGAGGATCGTGCGCGTGCCTATCCTGTACCACGAGCACGCGGAGAGCGCGCGCGCCGCGGGGCTGACCTTCACGCACGCACTTTACTACCCGCATTCCCTGATCAGACCCGTGTGAGGACCAGAGAGACTCAACCTCAAACTAACTCACCTGTCGGAAGAGTGACACACCTGCGCAAACACCTGGACGGGAGTTCTCGAGCAGGACTGGAAAGATGAAGTTAATACGTATTTTTTGTATATAAGGCTGTTATTATTTTTCCATAAACAGTGTGTTGTCAGCCGCAGAGGAAAAAAATTGTTTCATCATTTCAAGGGGAAAACAACGTTTTTGTTTTTGTTTTCCAGTGTATTTTTAATCACGTTGTAACATTTAAAAGAGGACTTGCAGATTTAATTTCAGGATTTCCAGACTGAAATCAATTGTTATTGACTGTATTTGTCATGCACTAGTAAATATTTTATTGTCTGAAAACGTCAGAAATTAATTATGAATCGTTGTGTTTAATTGCTCAATGAGCTTGTCTGGGGATTTTAGAGGATTTCCGACAGTTTTTATATGATCATAAATAAATGTTCATCAATGAATGTGTTTAGATGAAGTCAGGCTTAATAAAGCGCTTCTGTTGTCATTATAAACTCAGTTATTTTTGTCGTGAAGCAGCATCATTATTGTTCTTTATTTACCTTTAGATGAAAACAACAATCATCAGTCTGTGTTTTTATGACATATAGCTTAGGCTATTTTACACGGAAATTAACCTTTAAAAATGCAAAACATTGAATTTCAGTCATTAGCTCAGATCATGTTTATTAAAATATATGTTGCTGGCGCCAAAACAATATGTTTTAAACAGAATTTATGCATTATAAAAACAACCGCAAATTATTCACTCTTAAAAATAAAGATTTCAACACTTGGTTTTTCGTAGATGCGCCATTTCTGGTTCCTTTAAATAGCCTAACGTTCGGTAATTCTTAAAAGAACCATTTTTTCTTCTCAGAATCTTTTGTGTAACGGAAAGATTCAATGGATGTTAAAGGTTCTTCACTGAACCATTGATGCCAATAAATAACCTTTATTTTTGTGTCTCGCAAATTATATGATCAACGTTTTCCAACATTATGGCGCGTAAATTATTATGTAATGTTATAGGCTAATATTTCTTCAGTGCACAATGTTACATTTGTTTATATTTTCGTGGAAATTCGTGAATAGGAAATATTCTCAAGCTACTAAAATATACAATTAAGCACACAATAAGAGTCTAATTATTCCCTTGATAGCCTAATATGCAATAATATCACGAAGCAGCTGCAAAAACGTGTGTTTTACATCTTTAAAAGATAGGCCTATATTAATGAAGACTAGTTTACTTGTATTTGGACAAAAGCGAGCGCAGAGGAGATGAAGATGAAGATGAAGAGGCGGAAAGATCCACTGAAAAACGCAGATGAGGAAGAGAATTTTCCCGCGCTTCCTGAACTTCGCTCTAAATTTCGATGTTTGAGGTAAATTTCTGTGTTATGATAGTCTAATATATTTTAATGTTTGTTTAATTTTTTCTCAAAGCACATATTTGTGACTGCAGACACAATTTAAACATTTAATCTTTAAGAAAATAAATGTTTCTCTGTTATGATGACATCAGATTTCCACTCACCCGAACAACAAAATCTGGATCTTATCATTGTTAAATAAAGTCAATCATCAAGAAACCACAGCAGTTGATAATACTATAATCAGGTACATGAAGCACATGAAAAATTAAATATTTCTTAATAAAAAGAATAGAGCATACGCCTTTATTTGATTTATTTGAATAGGCCTATAATTCTCAGTAATGTTGAAGCTGGAAATTATGTCATCATTTTAATACATGATATATATAACGTTGAAATGCTAAGAATTCTCATTTTGTACTTTAAATTTAACACATTTTTTTAATTAACATGATTTAGTCGGTGATACTGGCCTTGATCATATTTCGAAAGAAATTAAAAGAAAAGAAAAAGTGTGAAATAACATACAAGCCTCGATTCAACAAGCGGAAATACGCAACATCTCGCGGTATTTTGCTCTTTCGTGTTTCCGGAAGTTCATCCTTGCAACCAATCATTACTAGAGAACATTAGAGGGAGTTTTGAAACGAACCAATGAGTGCAGAGCTCTGTTGTGAACGCATCCAATCAGAGCAGAGCGCCGATGAGCGGCAGAACAGGAGCAGATCAGATCAGAGCAGCGCGGTGAGAATTAACGGACATTCTGCTTATTTTAACACACATATCTGATAATATAAACAACTAACTGTATTTCAGAGAGATTTAATCACATTTCACTGCGGGAGTTTAAGTTCTGAATAAACACTGACGGTTACAGTCAGTCTTTATCGACTGCGCAGTGCTTCGAAATCTGACGGAGTTTAAATATATACAGTCTTTAGATTGTAATGTAAACTTACTTGAGTTTCGTTATTATTATTTTCATTCTTAGTTTGAGTTTTTAAAACAAAGACACTGACATTTTAAGACATTTCAATGCGAGTCGCTTTCATTTACAAACACGCGTTTTAGTCTTAAAGGGACAGTTCATCCCCCCAAAAAAATAAAATTCTGTCATCATTTACTCTCCCTCACGTTATTCTAAACCTGTATAAATTTCTTTGTTCCGCTGAATACATTTGTAAGCATGTTTGTAACCAAGCAGATCTCGGCCCCCATTGACTAACACAGTACTGTGGCAGTCAATGGGGGCCGAGATCTGCTTGGTTACAAACATGCTTCCAAATATCTTCAGCAGAACAAAACAATTGTACTAGCAATGATGAGCATCTTAAAACAGTCAGTAATGTGTTCAGATGACCGGAGCCAACGAGTTCAAGCTGACCCAGGGGCCGGACGACAGCGTCTCCGCAGTCAAGTTCAGCCCGGCCTCGGCTCAGTTCCTGCTGGTGTCGTCGTGGGACTGTACGGTCCGTCTGTACGACGTCAGCGCAAACAGCATGAGGATGAAGTATCAGCATCTGGCGCCGGTGCTGGACTGCGCTTTCTATGTGAGTGCGACGGAAACGCTGGAAAATCACGTCTGCGTTTGTCTTCGCGCTTTAACTCTTTGTTTGCTGCTGTTTCCACAGGATCCGACTCACGCGTGGAGCGGCGGTCTGGACAACCAGCTGAAGACTCATGATCTCAACACGGATCAGGGTGAGTTTAAAGGGTTAGTTCAGCCTAAAGTTTAATCTGTCATTAATTACTCACCCTCATGTCGTTCCACACCCGTAAGACCTTCGTTCAGTTTCAGAACACAAATTAAGATATTTTTGATGAAATCCGAGAGGTTTATGACTCGTCCATTTGACACTTTAAAGTCCAGAAAGGTACTAAAGACATCGTCATGTGACTGCAGTGGTTCAATCTTAATGTTATGAAGAGACGAGAATACTTTTTGTGCGCAAAAACAAAACAAAAATAACATCTTTATTCAACTTCTGTGTCATTCTCATACGTTGTTTACGTCCAGCACTTTCAGGTTCATCGTCAGAATGCCGACTCATTATTGGCCGGCTCCTGCGTCAGCATCACACGCATGCGTCATGCTGATCACGTGTCCAGCTTTGGCCAATACCGAGCCGGCATTTGGACGTAAACACGGAAGCCTTTACTGCGTCACCTGCGTAACATCGTGACCGTGATAAAAGGTATCTTTTCCATGTTAATCTTAGTTTTTGTTCTAACTAGCCGCGAGTCCGCGACATGCGACGATTCTATTTTAGAAACAGTTTCTATTTCTCTGTGACGAATGCAACACAAAGTATGGCAATGATAATCTCAGCTACTGCTTATGTGCTTTATTTAATGTTAAAAGCATCTAATGTGAGTTTGAATATCATTTTGTGTCTTTTATAGCCGAACTGAAAGCAACAATGAACAATTCACCTCAGATCTTCAAAATAAATAAAAGGAAACAAGAACATTGTGAACAGACAAGTGCATTCTATGACAAAGATAAATGTTAAAATGGTATAATATTCATGAATTTGATTACGTACTTATCAATTTCGTTGCGAGTGCCGGGAGCTTTCAGAGAGAGCCCGCCCATGCGCTCTTCTGATTGGCTGTGATTTTTGATGAACTTTATCGCTTCTCATAGTCGCGTCGTGTCTGGTGCGGACAGACAAATGAAGAGTTTGGTTCCAAAACGCTATAAATCCATTTTGATTAATTTGAGTAAAAATGTGTTTTCTTTACCAAGAAAAAACACTATTTTCTGTTTCAAACTTTCACATAGCATCTTTTGGTTATAAAAACATCTAGATTTTGATTTTCAAAGCTTTATTATAAATATTATTTTTCCCCCAAAATGCAATAAATCCATGACATGTTTTTTTTCAAAATGCAATTAATCCATCTATATAAAAATTATTTTTCATATTGAAGATACACAAAGTAAGTTGATTCACATATATGACAGAGTCTAAACTTTGTCAATGCTAATCTTATATTCAGGCATTTTACTAAAAATATATTCAGTCATCGCTTCCAAAATGAATTCAACGAGTCATCTTGTTAATGTTATGAATGAATTATGTTTCTGTTTGTCATTAGCGATTAAAATAAACACATTTGCCGAGTACATTGGTAATAAAAACGGCTTTTAAAAACTGTCCATGATTCAGTTTTGGGGAGCGTGACAGAAGTTTGATGCTGTCGTGGAACAAGCAACAGCCGCATTTTTCCTCCTCCGACTCGAGTGCCTCATCTTCTGAATCTCCTCACGTAAATGATTACATTTCCATGACTTGCGTTTCTTCTCCACCGCAGGTTCATCAATGCCGTCAAAATCATTCATTTTTCTGTTTTTGTTGATCACAAAGTACAAAGCAGATAAGGAAAACTAGGATGCCGCCATTACTGTTTACAGTGCGTGGAATGGAGCGCTGTGATTGGTTGAGCGGATATATCGCGTTCTGCAGAAAAAGGAGACTGGTGTTTGTTACATTTTGGAAAGAAAGGGAGAAAACATGACATTGCATGATATTGCATTTTGCGTAAAATTAATAAATGACTTTTCAATACCGACCAGATGCAATACTGATTTTGGCAGAAACTTTTTTTTTTTTTTTTTTTTAAATGGCATTTATTGTGGAACCAAACTCTTCATATTGTTTGTCATTGGAATCTTATCGCATCGCGTCTATATAGGACAATGACAGGGAAGAGATTGTTGAATAAAGTTATTTTTGTTTTGTTTTTGCACACAAAAAGTATTCTCGTTGATTCATAAAATAAAGTGCAGTCACATGACTGTTTTAACAACGTCTTAAGTACCATGAAGTTATAAATGCGTATATTTTTCTTACAAAAACCAAACGATTTGCTTCAGAAGGTCTTTATTAACCCTCTGGAGTCGTATGAATTACTTATGATGGATTGATGCACTTTTGGGCTTCAAAATCATTATAAAGCTTGGAAGAGCCAGGATATTTTTTAATATATTACTCCGATTGTGTTTGTCTAAAAGAAGATGGTCATATGCACTTAGGATGGCTTGAGAGTGAGTAAATCATGGGATAGTTTTCATTTTCGAGTGAACTAATCAAAGGATCATGGTTGTTGTGTGTAACGGCTCTTCCTCAGACACAATCGTCGGGACTCACGACGCTCCTATTCGCTGTGTGGAATACTGTCCGGAGGTGAACGTCATGGTCACGGGCAGCTGGGATATGTCCGTGCGGCTGTGGGATCCCAGAACGCCCTGCAACGCCGGGACCTTCACGCAGCCGGAGAAGGTAGTGAGGAGTCGTGAGGGAGTCATGTGGTTCTGTCGGGTGAGCGGCGTCTGACGCGGTGACTGTCTGTGTTTCAGGTCTACACGCTGTCGGTGGCCGGAGACCGGCTGATCGTGGGGACGGCGGGGCGGCGCGTGCTCGTGTGGGATTTGAGGAACATGGGATACGTGCAGCAGAGACGAGAATCCAGCCTGAAATACCAGACGCGCTGCATACGAGCGTTCCCCAACAAACAGGTGAAACAAAGACCGGCGGCTGTGAAATGCTGTGTGTGTCGCTCATGGTCTAACTATCTGTTTTATATAATTGAGTCTAAATGTGACAGTTTGATTCATGACAGTCAATTCTCATCAGATTTTATACTTCATGGCTGTTATTCCAAGGAAATGCACTGTAAAAATGTTTTTTCGAAGTTGTAAATTTAACAAGGAATAATAATCCTTTTACATTTTACGCAATACGTTTTACAAGAAAATACTATTTCAGTTTTTGAAATTTCACATTTGATTCAGTGTTACTATTTGTGAAATTTACTATCAATTAATGAGTGAAAATCTTTTCTACACGAAATCTGTTTAACGTGAGCGCTCTGTTTGTGTTTCAGGGTTACGTGTTGAGCTCCATCGAGGGCCGAGTCGCGGTGGAGTATCTGGACCCCAGTCTGGAGGTGCAGAAGAAGAAATACGCCTTCAAGTGCCACAGACTGAAGGAGAACGGCATCGAGCAGGTGTATCCGGTCAACGCCATCTCCTTCCACAGCGTCCACAACACGTTTGCCACCGGTACTGACCGCATTACATCATTACATGAAGAATGGCTTTCTTATTGAGAAACACTTAATTTGAAGCTTTTATCAAATTAGATCATATTTGTATTCAGTTCCGGAGGTTCATCTGACCTATGAATGATGGGAAACCTGTTTGAAAACAATCATTATATTGTGCTGCAGAGGCAAAACCATATTCACACACAGACCACATGGAATTTAAAGGGTTAGTTCACCCAAAAATGAAAATTATGTCATTAATTACTCACCCTCATGTCGTTCCACACCCGTAAGACCTTTATTCATCTTCAGAACACAAATTAAGATATTTTTGATGAAAACCGATGGCTCAGTGAGGCCTGAGCAATGACATTTCCTCTCTCAAGATCCATTAATGTACTAAAAACATATTTAAATCAGTTCATGTGAGTACAGTGGTTCAATATTAATATTATAAAGCCACGAGAATATTTTTGGTGCGCCAAAAAAACAAAATAACGACTTATATAGTGATGGCCGATTTCAAAACACTGCTTCAGGAAGATTCGGAGCGTTATGAATCAGTGTGTCGAATCAGCGGTTCGGAGCGCCAAAGTCATGTGATTTCAGCTGTTTGGCGGTTTGACACGCGATCCGAATCATGATTCGACACTCATAACGCTTAGAAGCTTCCTGAAGCAGTGTTTTGAAATCGGCCATCACTAAATAAGTCGTTATTTTGTTTTTTTGGCGCTCCAAAAATATTCTCGTGGTTTATAATATTAATATTGAACCACTGTACTCACATGAACTGATTTAAATATGTTTTTAGTACATTAATGGATCTTGAGAGAGGAAATGTCATTGCTCAGGCCTCACTGAGCCATCGGATTTCATCAAAAATATCTTAATTTGTGTTCTGAAGATGAACGAAGGTCTTACGGGTGTGAAACGGCATGAGGATGAGTAAATAATGACATTATTTTCATTTTTGGGTGAACTAACCCTTTAATACTTTGATCAGTTTATTTCATCACTGGAGTGTTCAAAATGCATTGGCGAACACAAAAAAGAGAAACGAGTTACAGATATTCTAGAAGTCACAATATTGTAATATTCTTATGTTGTAATCATTATGAGCTCGAGTTGCAATTGCAAAACACATTTATTGTGTCTGCATAACTGAATACATGACATTATATCTGCGTATGGACGTTACTTTGACAAGTGAACAGAATGTAAATAAACACTTTCACAATTTTCAATGGGGGAAAAAAGGGCAAACAAAGACGAATTCTGAGTTTGTGTTTGTGCACAGGTGGTTCCGACGGCTTCGTGAACATTTGGGATCCGTTCAACAAGAAGCGTTTGTGTCAGTTCCACCGTTACCCGACCAGCATCGCGTCTCTGGCGTTCAGCATCGACGGATCTCTGCTGGCCATCGCCTCCTCGTACATGCAGGAGCAGGGAGACATCTCTCACCCCGCCGACGCCGTCTACATCCGCCAGGTCACAGACGCAGAGACCAAACCCAAGTGAGTCTGACCTTTGATCCTTTCAAATATATCTTATAAACCAGTTGAAGTCTGGGGCGCTCTTTCCACCTGTGAATATTGTTTGGAAACTACAAAGTAGATGAGGTTTGACATCAAACATTCAGCAGTGCCTGTTTCTCCAGTAATGTCATCAGAAAGAGGTTTAGCAGAAGCTCCGATTGAATTTCCTGCCGTGATCGATACGAGCGTCTGACTCCAGCCGTGTGTGTGACAGATACGCTGTACATGTGCGGCTCTTTCAGATTACAGATATATATTGATCAAGTGGTTATTTCTTTTAAAAACTCTGTTCATCAGTGTTTGATTGACAGGTGAGCTGGTATTTCTGTCCAACACTGAATGTTTCGGTACGCTTGTGATGGGACGAGAGACTGATGTGATGTTTGTGCTCTTGTGTTCACAGATCCACGTGAGTCCTGCAGAGACTCAACCTCGTTACTCTTACTGCTGCCACCCGTTTGAACACAACACCTTCCATCATATCTGTCTGTCTCTTTATTCTGTCTTTGTGTCTAATTAAATAAATGTTTATATTTGTAATTGTATGTGTTCTGCCCTTCAGTGTCTGTATTTTTATGTTTTAAGAAACAGTAAAACTTTCTTTTATTCACTCTGTGTCAGTGTCATTTTTCATGATAGAAGTTTGGAATCCGTGTCATGTTTTTGGTGCTAAACATGCGTTAAACCAGCCGTGTTCTCATTCAGATTACAGCGGTGAGTGCTATGTTGTCGGAAAGAATAGGAATCATGGAGGACAGCTGGTTTATTCTTGCCTATTTCTTGAGGAAATATTAAAGCTAAAATGTATTAAAGATGTTACATGTTATTCAAAATTAAATGTTTCTTTTGTTGACGACAATATAAACATAAATGTAAATATGTACTGCTTTAATGACAAGTCGATGTAGCAGCTGTTGAAAAACGAATGAAGAATACTAATCACAGCAGCAACTGCTCTCCTCTCTGCCTTTTTTTAAACTTTACGGCACTTGCAAGTCAGAACTTTGAGAGGCCGTTCATCTCCAGTTTCCAGTTTCTCCATCTCCAGTCGGAAACTCCAACTAGGAATTTCCAACTTGGAAACTCCAACTAGGACACTCCAATTTGGAAACTAAGTCTAGGAAACATGTATTTACAATAATTCCGATAGTATGTGAAAGCAAATTCATATATGTAAATATGCAATACTTTATTGACAAGATAAGGCGATGTGTCTGTTGTTGTAAATCTAACAAAGAATAACAATCACTGCAGCAATCATTCTCCCCACCGCCATGTTTAAAATTTATGGCATGCCCAACTTAGAAACTCTGACATCAAAATTATCTCTGAGTTTCCCAGTAGAAAATATGACTTGAGAGGGCATTCATGTCCAATTTCCAACTAGGAAACTCTTACTAGGAATTTTCAACTAGTAATTTCTGACTGGGATACTCCAACTAGGAATCTTTGACTAGGAAACTCGTATTTACAATCATTCTGATAGCACATGAGGCAGCATCACTGTGTATAAAACATACAATATGCATCAAATGATTATTCATTTATGTAAACATGCATTACTTTAATGACAAGACACGGTGATGAAGCTGTTGTGGAAAAACGAATAAAGAATACCAGTCACAGCAGCAATCATTCTCCCCATGTTTAAAATTTATGGCATGCCCAACTCAGAAACTCTGGCATCAAAATGATCTCTTAGTTCCCTAGAAGTAAATATGACTTCAGAGGACATTCATGTCCAATTTCAAACTAGAAAACTCCAACTAGGAATTTCCAACTAGTAATTTCCGACTAGTAATTTCCAACTAGGAATTCCCTACTAGGACACTCCAACTAGGAAACTCAGACTAGAAATGTTCAACTAGGAAACTTGGATTTGGAAACTCGTATTTACAATAATTCCAATAGCATATGAAGGCAGCATCACTGTGTATAAAACATACAAAATGCTTCAAATGATTATTCATATATGTAAATATGCACTACTTTAATGACAAGGTGATGTAGCTGTTGTGGAAAAACTAATAAAGAATACCAGTCACAGCAGCAATCATTCTCTCCACCGCCATGTTTAAAGTTTATTGTATGCCCATCTCTGAACCTCTGGCATCAAAATTATCTCATGAGATTCCCAGTATTAAATATGACTTGAGAGGGCATGTCCAATTTTATGTCCAATTTCCAACTAGGGATCTCAGACTAGGAATTTCAACTAGGAAATTCAGACTTGGAATTTCCAACTAGGAATTTCCAACCAGAACACTTCAACTAGGAAACTTAGACCATGAAACTCAGACTGGTAAAGAATACCAGTCACAGCAGCAATCATTCTCCCCACCACCATGTTTAAAGTTTATGGCATGCCCAACTCAGCCAACTATTTTTGATTTTTCCAGTAGTAAATACTGGGAGAGGGCGTTCATGTCCAATTTCAAACTAGGAAACTCCGACTAGGAATTTCTGACTATTAATTTCCGACTAGGACACTCCAACTAGAAAACTCAGACTACAAATTTCCAACTAGAAAACTTGGAAACTTGTATTTATAATAATTCTGATAGCATATGAAGGCAGCATCACTGTGTATAAAACATACAACATGTTTCAAATGATTATTCATATATGTAAATATGCAGTACTTTAATGACAAGGTGATGTAGCTGTTGTGAAAAACTAATGAAGAATTCCAGTCACAGCAGCAATCATTCTCCCCATCGCCATGTTTAAAATGATCTCATGAGATTCCCAGTATTAAATACAACTTGAGTGGGCATGTCCAATTTCCAACTAGGAAACTCCGACTAGGAATTTCTGACTAGGACACTCCAACTAGGAATTTTCAACTAGGAAACTCAGACTTGGAATTTCCAACTAGGAATTTTTGACTAAGAATTTCCAACCAGAACACTCCAACTAGGATACTTAGACCAGGAAAATCAGACTGGTAAAGAATTCCAGTCACAGCAGCAATCATTCTCCCCACCACCATGTTTAAAATTATCTCATGAGATTCCCAGTATTAAATACAACTTGAGAGGGCATGTCCAATTTCATGTCCAATTTCCAACTAGGAAACTCCGACTAGGAATTTCCAACTAGGATTTACTGACTAGGACACTCCAACTAGGAATTTTCAACTAGGAAACTCAGACTAGGAATTTCCAACTAGGAATTTCCAACTAGAAATTTCCAACTAGGAATTTCCGACCAGAACACTCCAACTAGGATACTTAGACCAGGAAAATCAGACTGGTAAAGAATTCCAGTCACAGCAGCAATCATTCTCCCCACCACCATGTTTAAAATTATCTCATGAGATTCCCAGTATTAAATACAACTTGAGAGGGTATGTCCAATTTCATGTCCAATTTCCAACTAAGAAACTCCGACTAGGAATTTCCAACTAGGAAACTCCGACTAGGAATTTCCAACTAGGATTTACTGACTAGGAATTTCTGACTAGGACACTCCAACTAGGAATTTTCAACTAGGAAACTCAGACTAGGAATTTCCAACTAGGAATTTTCAACTAGGAAACTCAGACTTGGAATTTCCAACTAGGAATTTTTGACTAGGAATTTCCAACCAGAACACTCCAACTAGGATACTTAGACCAGGAAAATCAGACTGGTAAAGAATTCCAGTCACAGCAGCAATCATTCTCCCCACCACCATGTTTAAAGTTTATGGCATGCCCAACTCAGCCAACTATTTTTGATTTTTCCAGTAGTAAATACTGGGAGAGGGCGTTCATGTCCAATTTCCAACTAGGAAACTCGTATTCACAATAATTCTGATAGCATGTGACAACAGCTTTAATTCTTTAAATTGTGACAGTTTAATGAATTCGTAAATATTAGAAGCATGAAAACCAATCAAATCCACAGACAGAAACGCTTTTGTTTGTTAACTGTGTGGACGGGCAGATTGTTCTTGTGTACAGCTGCTTGACACACACACACACACACACACACACACCCCCATTCCAGAGATTGTGTAGAACATGCAATTATTGCATTAAAAAGCTTTGCTTCTGTCTAATGGCTTTGGCTGCTGCTTCAATATCCTAAACATTATTTGTGCGTTTGTTAAATGATGTTACTAATTCCTCTAATTAACAGTAATGACTCCATCGCTCTCATTATTATGACTTGAGCTTCATATAAAATGGCGTTGATTTTAGAGATAATTACCCTCATCTGCACTGACGGCACTAAATTGCGCCATTTCCTGTCATCTTTGAGTTTGCTAAATTGGAAAATTGACTTCCTTGTCCGGCTGCTGCAGTGCCGAGGCGAATCTCCTAATGAATGTCTCGATCCTGCTCCAGTACCGGCTCACAGTGAAGCGGGTCAGAAATCGAGTCACATCAGCGCCAACATTGTGCACTAAACATGGCGTCTCCAAGGGGGAGGTTCAGAGAAAGGCAGTGTACAAAATATGTAAGATACTAATTAAACAAATACATTTAAAATAATAAATTGAGTAGAATAAATGTAATAAGCGCTCATGGTTAGTTTAGCTGAACTAATGTGCCACTTCGTTTGAGTGTCGAGTTCCTCCGTTCCTGCAGGCGAAACTGAATCCAGGCCACAAATATCAGTTACAGACAATCAGACTTTTAATTCCTCGATAATTTGACAAACAGCTCCTCACACAGATCAGATATTACTGTGCCATATTTAACTGATGTAAGTGTTTGTTGCCTTTTCATGAGTCTGTCCTCACACTCACTCCTGAATCCTCTCATGGTGCCGCACCTTTAAAACACAGGAAACCGTAATCGGTGTCTGTTTATTATATCCTGGTGTGAAGCACTTCAGGTCAAGATCTCACAGAAGCTTTCGGGACATCAGGAACAAACGTTTCACTTGCTTTGTATGATCAGAAAGAGTCTGCTATGATCTCATGCTTCTAAAGTAACATGTGAACCCTCGGAGCGTTTCTCACGACACACGAGCATGCCATCGACACGCACGACCCACATACACGCCTCGACCTCGAGACCAGAAGCCGCTGAGATATTGTTGATTTTAGACTCAGATTGAACACTCAACAGCAATGGTACGCTTTATTGCTTCGTTTGAAGACGATCCCAGGGCAAAAACAGTGGATGTGAAAGTGAGAAAAGCATTCAAACGTTCCTGAATTATTACCTCCAGACGAAACACAAACGGGCTGCTGGTTGGTCGTTGTGTTTTTGAGACGGATTTCACCTACAAGATTAAATCTAATGATCTTTTCATGCAATAAAGATGTTCTCAGCTCAAAACTCAAAGCACATCAACATCAGTCATCATGTGACCCACATTAACTGGATTCATCTGTGGGGTCAAATTTGAAGGTGATGAAATGATTGACAGTATGATTTGGTCACGTGACGTGAGCTTTTAGCAGCATCCGGATCAATAACGACGCCCAATCAGACCTGAATGAAAACTCATGGGTTATTATTGTCATTTATGAACTCGATGGAGCTTCAGATGTTGCTGGTGATTCTGTGAAAGAGCCGTGTGAAGCGTATGATTGGTCGAGCGCTTCTGTGTCGTTTTGTCTTATTGATCCAAATACTTATTTATTTGACTAATATGTTTCAGCCTGTTAACTCAGTGGTTGATTCTCGTCCCTGCGGCTGCACATTCTGATGTTTAGATTCCAGAACTGTGTTTAGACCTGCTGATGTTCATTTATTGATCATTACGCAATATTCCCACAGGCACATTTTGATGACATCATATGAAACGGGACAGCGAGTGATGAACCTGCTACTGTTTCTTTTCTGTTCAAGTGATTTATAGTCATTCCCTGCGATCCTAAAAAGACAATACATGCTCTGAATCCTGGACTAATTTACACACCAACTGACGATTGTCAAAGCAATACATAAAAACAGTGACAAAACGATGATTGTCTTGAGCTGAATGACAAAAATTAGATGAACACATGCCTGTATGAGCAAGTAAATCTCAAATGAGACTCTTTTATCAACAGCTACAAAATGACCCACAACTGCGGGTGCAGTGATCATGCAGTGATCGTTGTAGTGATTGTCGCAGTTATCGTCACAGTGGTTGTCGCAGTGGTTGTCCCAGTGATCGTTGCAGTTATCATAACTGTTATTATGCAGTGATCTTTTCAGTGATCGTTGCAGTTATTGTCAAAATGATCATCACAGTGATTGTCACAGTGTTTGTTCCAGTGATCATTGCAGTTATCATCACAGTGTTCGTGCAGTGATCATGCAGTGAGTTTCACAGTGATCATGTAGTAATCATGCAGTGATCATCACAGTGATTGTCGCAGAGGTTGTCCCAGTGATCGTTGCAGTTATCGTCACAGTGATCATCACAGTGATTGTTGCAGTGTTTGTCCCAGTGATCATTGCAGTTATCATCACAGTGTTCGTGCAGTGATCATGCAGTGAGTTTCACAGTGATCATGTAGTGATCATGCAGTGATCATCACAGTGATTGTCGCAGAGGTTGTCCCAGTGATCGTTGCAGTTATCGTCACAGTGATCATCACAGTGATTGTTGCAGTGTTTGTCCCAGTGATCATTGCAGTTATTGTCACAGTGTTCGTGCAGTGATCATGCAGTGAGTTTCACAGTGATCATGTAGTAATCATGCAGTGATCATCACAGTGATTGTCGCAGAGGTTGTCCCAGTGATCGTTGCAGTTATCGTCACAGTGATCATCACAGTGATTGTTGCAGTGTTTGTCCCAGTGATCATTGCAGTTATCATCACAGTGTTCGTGCAGTGATCATGCAGTGAGTTTCACAGTGATCATGCAGTGATCATCACAGTGATTGTCGCAGAGGTTGTCCCAGTGATCGTTGCAGTTATCGTCACAGTGATTGTTGCAGTGTTTGTCCCAGTGATCATTGCAGTTATTGTCACAGTGTTCGTGCAGTGATCATGCAGTGAGTTTCACAGTGATCATGTAGTGATCATGCAGTGATCGTCACAGAGGTTGTCCCAGTGATTGTTGCAGTTATCATAACTGTGATTGTGCAGTGATCATCACAGTGGTTGTCCCAGTGATCGTTGCAGTTATTGTCAAAATGATCATCACAGTGATTGTTGCAGTGTTTGTCCAAGTGATCATTGCAGTTATCATCACAGTGTTCATGCAGTGATCATGCAGTGAGCTTCACAGTGATTGTCGCAGAGGTTGTCCCAGTGATCATCACAGTGATTGTTGCCGTTATTGTCACAGTGATCGTTGCAATTATCATAACTGTGATTGTGCAGTGATCATCACAGTGATTGTCGCAGTGGTTGTCCCAGTGATCGTTGCAGTTATTGTACCAGTGATTGTTGCAGTTATTGTCACAGTGATCGTTGCAGTTATTGTCAAAGTGATCATCACAGTGATTGTCGCAGTGTTTGTCCCAGTGATCATTGCAGTTATCGTCACAGTGTTCATGCAGTGATCATACAGTGAGTTTCACAGAGATTGTGCAGTGATCATCACAGTGATTGTCACAGTGGTTGTCCCAGTGATCGTTGCAGTTATCGTCACAGTAATCATAGTGATTGTTGCAGTGGTTGTCTTAGTGATCATTACAGTAATCATCACAGTGGTTGTCCCAGTGATCATAGCAGTTATCGTCACAGTGATCGTTGCAGTTATCATAACTGTGATTGTGCAGTGATCATCACAGTGATTGTCGCAGAGGTTGTCCCAGTGATCGTTGCAGTTATTGTCAGTGATCATCACAGTAATTGTTGCGCTGTTTGTCCCAGTGATCATTGCAGTTATCGTCACAGTGTTCGTGCAGTGATCATCACAGTGATTGTCGTAGTGGTTTTTCCAGTGATCGTTGCAGTTATCGTCACAGTGATCATGCAGTGAGTTTCACAGTGATCATGTAGTGATTGTGCAGTGATCATCACAGTGATTGTCATAGTGGTTGTTCCAGTGATCGTTGCAGTTATCATAACAGGGATCGTGCTGTGATCATGCAGTGATTTTGCAGTGATTAAAATTGACACAGTGATCATACAATGATTATCTCAATGAACATGCAGTGAAAATCGAAGTGATCTGTGCAGCAATGGGAACTGCATCTAAAACCACCCATTTTCTTTTTTTAGTCTAATGAAACATCAGAGTGAAGAAAAGACTAAATGGATGAAATTCTGCAGATCTAGAAATCCTCACAACAGCTCTTATATTAGCAAGCTGCTTCTATGAGACCATATTAAAATCATTTACATCTGTCTGCTCCTTATGTTGAGAGTCTCGTCACGCAGGATCAGGCAGTGAACTCTGACCCCTGACCCTAGTGACCAGCTGAAAGTGACTGAGAGCAGGTGAGGGTCAGACACCTGGGGTCAGCACAGGGGTCACTCATAATGGAAGAACTCGGACATCAGACAGACAAATGAACCATACGAGTTTAGTCCATAATGAATGAAGAATGACAAGACGATAGAAATATCTGACCTGTTCATATGAACAGAAACAGATCCAGTTGGTTTACCTGGATGTGTTCAGTCTCAGGTGAAACGTCCCGCTCTGAGTCTCCTTCACCCTGACAGGTCCATGAATTCACCCTTCTGTCAACATGTCCATCTGCCATCAGCTCACACACACACACACACACACACACACACACACACACACTTACACTTCAGTTCTGAAAAACAGCATCAGCAGATCAAGTGTGTCTCAAGAAATGTAACATTTTGTTTCGTTACACAGAAACCTCTTTGTCTTTCCCAAAAAAAGATACATTTATTTGAGACAGAAATTTGTATTTTATTGCATTATAGCCATTAAAATAGCATGAAATATCAATTATTCTAAAATTAAGTGACAAAACAGAGATTAGAAAAATATTTATGAAGCTTTAACAGATCAAAATATCCTCACCACCTGAATATTCTCACAAACGAGGCCAGAAGGGGTTCATAGAAAAGAGTTTGATAGAAAAGTTCAACATTTCTGAGCAATGGGCAAAACTAAAATCTATAACTAAAACTATAGCTTTATACCTTAAACATCAGATACACCATATGCATATTATATATATATATATATATCACTGATTCTTGAGATGGGACAAAACATGTCCTACACGCAAAAGCCCTCTTTATGTTAAAAATAAATAAATTCATCGAAATAAAAATACTTAAAAAGTTACATCTAAAGGAAATCTGGATACTGAGGACTGGATACTACATGATTCATTGCTTTTATTTTTAAATAATTTTGTTAGTATTATTTAAATGCATGCTCTATATTTGGAAAATACATGTAATTTAGCCTATCCTCAGCATGAGGTCACAATGTAAAATTGCCAAACGGTGTGTTTAAAAATGCAACAAATTAAAAAATATACATTTAAATTGAAAGGCAGAGATCTTTAATATATCAAACAATACAAAAAGTAAGACTTGAATTATATTTTACATAAAAAATGGCTATCAAAGTTGTGTTCTCACTTTGCGTCAACTCCTTCAGGATTTTTTTTCTTTCTTTCTTTCTTTCTTTCTTTCTTTCTTTCTAATTCTGAATAAATCAGTATGGTCATCTTTAACGCTGAGGAGCACTTACTATTTCCTGCTCATTGTGTAATCCCAGTGTAATAGTTTCTGTAAATAGTTGTGGGATAAATCTTGGCATTTTTGATATGTTTATTAAGGCAACTACAACTGAAGAAAGAAAACAAAATTGCTCGACAGTACAATGTGGTTAAGATGGAAAAAAATGAAATTTTGTCAACTCTGTCAGACGTCAACTCTATCAGGTTTTATGTCTGATGGTTGACAAATGCTCTCAAAAAGTCTATATAATGTGATTTTATGGTTGTTTTGTTTTTGTTTTGTTTTTTTGCCTATGGGGAATTCTTGTAATGTTTCATGATTCTATTTACTTGTATTGTATATTTGGTCCCAGCTGGACCTTTGTCAACACCGTCAGTTTTTGTCAACATTGTCAGTTTTTGTCAACACCATCAGTATGTCAACATCGTCAGTATATGTCAACTCAGTCATTATGTGTCAACACGTCAGCATTTGTCAACTCCATCAGTATTTGTCAACACCATCAGTGTCAACTCCGTCATTGTATCATCTCCATCAGTATTTGTCAACCTCATCAGTATATGTCAAGTCCGTCATTATGTGTCAACACCGTCAGTATTTGTCAACACCGTCAGTATGTGTCATCTCCATCAGTACGTGTCAACACAGTCAGTTTTTGTCAACACCGTCAGTATTTGTCAACACCGTCAGTGTGTCAATTCCGTCACTGTGTCAACTCCATCAGTATGTGTCATCTCCATCAGTACGTGTCAACACCGTCAGTTTTTGTCAACACCATCAGTGTCAACACCATCAGTGTCAACACCGTCAGTATTTGTCAACTCCGTCAGTATGTCATCTCCATCAGTACGTGTCAACACCGCCAGTTTTTGTCAACTCCGTCAGTATGTCAACTCCGTCAGTATTTGTCAACACCATCAGTGTGTCAACTCCGTCAGAATGTCAACTCCGTCATTATGTGTCAACTCCGTCATTATGTGTCAACACCATCAGTTTTTGTCAACACCATCAGTGTGTCAACTCCGTCATTGTGTCAACACCGTCAGTTTTTGTCAACTCCGTCAGAATGTCAACTCCGTCAGAATGTCAACACCGTCAGTATTTGTCAACACCATCAGTGTGTCAACTCCGTCAGAATGTCAACTCCGTCATTATGTGTCATCTCCGTCAGTATTTGTCAGCTCCGTCATTATGTGTCAACACCATCAGTTTTTGTCAACACCATCAGTGTGTCAACACCGTCAGTATTTGTCAACTCCGTCAGAATGTCAACTCTGTCATTATGTGTCAACACCATCAGTTTTTGTCAACTCCGTCAGAATGTCAACTCTGTCATTATGTGTCAACACCATCAGTTTTTGTCAACACCATCAGTGTGTCAACACCGTCAGTTTTTGTCAACTCCGTCAGAATGTCAACTCCGTCATTATGTGTCAACACCGTCAGTGCGTCAACTCCGTCATTATGTGTCAACACCGTCAGTTTTTGTCAACTCTGTCAGAATGTCAACTCCGTCATTATGTCAACACCGTCAGTTTTTGTCAACTCCGTCAGAATGTCAACTCCGTCATTATGTCAACACCGTCAGTATTTGTCAACACCATCAGTGTGTCAACTCCGTCAGAATGTCAACTCCGTCATTATGTGTCATCTCCGTCAGTATTTGTCAGCTCCGTCATTATGTGTCAACACCATCAGTTTTTGTCAACACCATCAGTGTGTCAACACCGTCAGTATTTGTCAACTCCGTCAGAATGTCAACTCCGTCAGAATGTCAACTCTGTCATTATGTGTCAACACCATCAGTTTTTGTCAACACCATCAGTGTGTCAACACCGTCAGTTTTTGTCAACTCTGTCAGAATGTCAACTCCGTCATTATGTCAACACCGTCAGTTTTTGTCAACTCCGTCAGAATGTCAACTCCGTCATTATGTCAACACCGTCAGTATTTGTCAACACCATCAGTGTGTCAACTCCGTCAGAATGTCAACTCCGTCATTATGTGTCATCTCCGTCAGTATTTGTCAGCTCCGTCATTATGTGTCAACACCATCAGTTTTTGTCAACACCATCAGTGTGTCAACACCGTCAGTATTTGTCAACTCCGTCAGAATGTCAACTCCGTCAGAATGTCAACTCTGTCATTATGTGTCAACACCATCAGTTTTTGTCAACACCATCAGTGTGTCAACACCGTCAGTTTTTGTCAACTCCGTCAGAATGTCAACTCCGTCAGAATGTCAACTCCGTCATTATGTGTCAACACCGTCAGTGCGTCAACTCCGTCATTATGTGTCAACACCGTCAGTTTTTGTCAACTCTGTCAGAATGTCAACTCCGTCATTATGTCAACACCGTCAGTTTTTGTCAACTCCGTCAGAATGTCAACTCCGTCATTATGTCAACACCGTCAGTATTTGTCAACACCATCAGTGTGTCAACTCCGTCAGAATGTCAACTCCGTCATTATGTGTCATCTCCGTCAGTATTTGTCAGCTCCGTCATTATGTGTCAACACCATCAGTGTGTCAACACCGTCAGTTTTTGTCAACACCATCAGTGTGTCAACACCGTCAGTTTTTGTCAACTCCGTCAGAATGTCAACTCCGTCATTATGTGTCAACACCGTCAGTGCGTCAACTCCGTCATTATGTGTCAACACCGTCAGTGTGTCAACTCCGTCATTATGTGTCAACACCGTCAGTGCGTCAACTCCGTCATTATGTGTCAACTCCGTCAGAATGTCAACTCCGTCATTATGTCAACACCGTCAGTATTTGTCAACTCCGTCAGCTTTTAACAATGTCATGTGAAGGTTTTTGTTAATTTTGAAAGAAATGTCTTATTCCTTTTTTCAATTCATTTTGCTAAAATATTAAAACATCAACTGAACTACATGATATCATGTCTGATTTAGCTAAGAACATTGGTTATATATGTTTAATATTAAAAAAGAGGAATTAAGGACTTTAGGAACTGGATTGTTCATAATAACCCTAATCCAAGAAAAATTTTTAGAGAATTATTTTTTTTCACTTTGCTCCTTTACTGAACACCATTATTACATAATTGAAGACTTTATACTGTTGTTCAGATCAAATTAAAATATCATGCTTTTTAATGCGTCCGACGGAGTTGACAAGTTTAAGTTCCGAAGTGAATAAATGTACATTTTTAGAAAAAAACATTCCTGTTCCCTTACATGGTTAAATAGCTGAGATCTTTATCTACAAATATATCAGATTAAAAATAATATATTATTAAATAATAAAAACTAACTTCTAAAACATGTTTTGTCCCTTATCTCAAGAATCAGTGATGATATATATATATATATGAATGAATATATAAATATATATGTAACACTGATGTACTGAACACACCAAAAGATCCTTCCCTCATTAAAAACAAATACAGCTCCTCTGAAATGTTTATAATTTTGTTCATTAGTCGTGCCAGCAGGGAAGACGATCAGCGGCTGGAGTTG
Organism: Ancherythroculter nigrocauda; assembly: GCA_036281575.1. NCBI lineage: Eukaryota > Metazoa > Chordata > Actinopteri > Cypriniformes > Xenocyprididae > Ancherythroculter > Ancherythroculter nigrocauda. The sequence goes on from VTFQ01000018.1 coordinate 764,094, forward strand.
CAGAAGCGGAGCAGGTTCAAGAACAAGTTTCTGCGGATCAGAAAAGAGCTTCAGATGCTCAGTGTGATGGAGCGGATGCTGCCGGCCGGGATCTTGGCGTCTGTAGTTTCTCCTCGGATGCGGAACATCACACGTGTGCTGGAGGGGATTGTTGCCGTGGCGATCAGCGGTTTCCCCAGCCATCCCTGAGCTCCTCGCTTGTACATGGAGACGGTCACCTGCACAGAAACAAACCTTCAAACAGGCAACCATAGATTTAACAGACTTTCATAACGTCACACTGATCATTGACCCTTGAGGGTCGGTCAGGTCACGACCCTGACTGTGACCTCTGTGGACACGAGTGACCTTCGCCTGGTTCAATCTGTCGCGTGTCGGCTGACCGCGTGCACTAAACAAACGCACCGAATCGAAATGATTCTCATGTAAACTGTGAAGAAAATGAATGAATTCAACAGAAAACTGGATCTTCCTTCACGCGGAGCGTCACATAATGGAGCGAAAACACTTGAGCATCAAAGACGCGGACGGGTTTGAAAAGCAGATCTGTGGGATTACGCTCGCATGTGTCCCGCCGCCATGAACGCGCTCGTCTCCGTGTGTCCACACAATGGCCGTTTAATGAGATTCACACATTGACAGATAATAGACGCGTCGGATTCAAAGGAGTATTTCCAGCCTCACAGTCGCTGCGCCGGATTAAAATCATTCTCTTTTCATGGCTTGATTTTCTTTCATTCTGGCTGCACACAATTTTTCAATTATGTTTTTTCTAGCCGTCTATTCTTTCATCTGAGGGGAAGTAAATTGGCGAGGGGTTCGTTAATGGAGGCAGAGATCAGCGTTCACATCCACCTTCACACGACACACGATTGTTAAAGCTCTTTTAACATGACTACATCAAAAACACACACGGAGAAAGAGAGACAGGACATCCACAAGTTTGTGTGAATCTGAAATACAGCGTGTCATTCTATCAGACTTGTATTTTTACATGAAGGCTTCACAAATCCCTCTCTCATAATCAGACAAAACAAACCCATAATATGACCTGACAATGACCTCTGACCCCCGGAGAGACGCTCCTTCACTGTCAGCGACGTGTCGAGACTCATCAGAGAATCAAGAGCGTCTTCATCAATCAAACTCAGTCTGAACCTTCATGCGATTCTGTGCCAGAATTCTGCAACACGAGCGTCTCTGATTTCACCTGAGCTGAAGAACACGCAAGCGCTTCGATCATGAGGGGATTTCCAGCGTTACACCTGAACAACAACAACCTGAACCTGAATGTGCCTCATATTTGATGAAGTTTGCATCAGTGATTCTGTTTATTACTATTGAAATGCTACGATGGTTCCATGAAGAACCTTCAACATCCATGGAAACTTTCCATTGCATAAAAGGTTATTAAAATGCTAAGAAAAAATGGTTCTTTTAAGAACTGATCACTTTGAGGAACCAGAACCTGTTCTACATGAAGCTCCATCAGACGCAGAAACACAGACCGTCCGCTCGTTCGTGCAGTCGCGAGCGCTTCGACTCTACATCTGAATGAGTCTCTTCATGCCTGATTGAATTTGATCCTCACAAACATTCCTAATGGCATTAGACGAGCCGCACACACACGACTGCTGCCGTATAACTCCATTTAGCAGCCAAATCGGGTTTAAAGACCTTATTGATGCTCGGTATTATTAAGTGTGATTATCAAAACAACAGACAATGGGCCAAAGTGTCCACTAACTGGTTTATCTGCAAACACAACAGATGGAGAAGCTCCGATTTATAGTCCAGAATGAGGAACTGCAGATAAAGACCATTTCAGATAAATATCGAAGCACAAGTTCTGATAAAAATCTGGCTAATCGCATTTTACAACAAATGAAGGATTAAAGGATAGTGACAGATTTTATTGGCAATTAGGAAGTTCATTAAAGTGCCTCATTTCAAGCAGAAACACATTTGCCTAACTCGTCTGCCATTGGTCAAACCCACCGGTAGCCCCGCCCCCTAACCAAGAGCTGGTAAAAAAGCATCTTTTTCTGGTTCTGACAAAACAACATTCAGTCAAGCATCAGTGGCAAATATTTAATTATAGTGCATTCGATGGTTTAACCCTTTAGTGTTGATTGGTCATTTTAGACTGAAAAAAAATGTTTTGAAATTTAAAAAATTGCTACTTAATTGGAATGGTATGAAACTCAATGACTTTTATGGCAAAAAAAAAAGAAAAAGAAGCTAGTCACACTTGTGTTGTTTGCGGTCAAAAATGACCGCCATTGGAAATGACTAGGAAACAGGAGAAAATATGAACATACAGAGAATTTTTTCTGTCTACAAATCAGCCACAATGTATGAACTGGTGGTACAAGACACAAACAAACACTCACTTACACACACAAATGAACTGGTGCGGCTGTAACAATATGGCAAAATTGAGCCAGAAGACTCAAATAAGATTGAAATCAGCTTGATATAGCTCTGAAAACGCATTCCTGTTCATTTTTGTTGAATTTTGATGTTATGTGTTACAAAATGTCCTCCTCTGTGTTCAGGTTTGACTGAATTAATGCAAATTAATGCAAAAAAACGACACTTCAAATCAACATTTCAAACAAAAAAGATCTAAACCTTTACAAAACGTAGTCTTTGAGAAGGTCTAAATATATATCCAAATCCACAACTTAATAAAAAATAAGTATTTGTGACTAAAAACCACTAGGGAATTTAAAAGCCTTTTTTCAGAGCTATACAGGCATCTAGTGGTTACACCACGACATTACAGATGTTTTTCTTTTTTCACTCCCACCAGATGGCGCTAATCTGCCTTCAAAAATTGGATTTATAAAATATATATATATATATATATATATATATATATAGGCATTGTCTCTATTTTAACATGAAATGCTGCTTTTAATTGAAAAGTAATAAAAAAAAGTATTAGACTGTATTAAAATAATTAATCTTAATTGCATAAATATTAATTTGAACAATGAAATTCTCTCAAAATACAAAATAAAGAAGAAAAAATATTATTGAACAAAAATATATTACATTTATTTTACTGAAAAGTTATAATAATTCAGCCACAATGCAGTAAAAAATGGACGGAAAGGAAGAGGTTACTCTCTAAAACATCAAGAGTACAAAACAGACACGCCCACTCAAATACACACACACACACACACACACACACACACACACACACAACACACTATCATACACACACAAAAGAACTGGTGTGGCTGTAAAAATATGGCAAAATTGAGCCAGAAGACTCAAATAATCAGGTGGATTAAGCTCTGATAAAGAATTTCTGTTCATTTTTGTTAAACTTTTGTTAAATTTTGATGAGTAACAAAATGTCTTTCTATGTGTTCAGGTTTGACTGCAGTAAAATTAATGCAAAAACTGACACTTCAAATCAACATTTCAAACAAAACAAAATCTAAACCTTTAAAAAAAAATCTAAAACTAAAAATCTAAACCTCTAAACAAAAAGTTGTCATTGAGAATGTCTAAATATATATATATAAATCCACAACTTAATAAAAATAAATATTTATATCTAAAAACAACAATTTATAAGTCTTTTCTTCAGAGCTATACAGGCATCTAGTGGTTACACCACAACATTACAGATGTTTTTCTTTTTTTACTCCCACCAGATGGCGCTAATCTGCCTTCAAAAAAATGGATTTGAAAGGCAATCTCTATTTTAACATGAAACACTGCTTTAATTGAAAAGTAATTTAAAAACGTATTAGAATTTTTTTTTCCAATGGGAAAAAAAATTGCATAAATATTAATTCGTACCATGAAATTCCCTCAAAATACAAAATAAAGAAGAAAAAATATTATTGAACAAAAATATATTACATTTATTTTACTGAAAATAAAAAAATTACATTTTAGGTGTGACTGCGAACAACACAAGTGTGACCCCCAAATGAACAATACCAGAGGGTTAAAAATCTCAAAAATGGCCTTAAATTAAACAGGACTCACAAGTGGTTAAAACTGGTGTCCTCAGATAAACATAAGAGATCATAAACCTGTCGACATCAAATTGGGACTCAAACGTTTCCCCACCACCATCATCATCATCGTCATCCTCCACCTGCGGCCCATTAAATCAGAAAGCTCCTCCATCTACATAATGAAGTGAACTCAAGCTCAACTCGAGCAAAACACCTTTCAGTTCCTTCAGCGAATGCAAACCGATCAGACGAGGCTAATGAAACCAAATGAAAAGCGTAAATAGCAATTAACTGAACACACAGATCATCCGAGCGTCCGGTTCTGAACGACCGCCGCCATTACGATCAAGTGCAGCCGCTTCAATTTGCAAGTTAACCAACAAAACTTACACAATTGGTCAGTTGGCGGATGATACAGCGTGTGTGACGAAAGAGTGAAAAGACATAATCATCCTCCTTCAGACAATATATTCAAAATATGCATAACATAACCTGACCTTGATTATACAAGAATGGATAGTGATTATCTTCACATTCACACTAGTGTGGAATCTGTTATGTAAATCCTCATCTTGATTTTATGAAGTGTGTCTGAAGGGCTGTTGAAGCAGGAACATTCACAGCTTTATTGGCTGAAGGGTTTGTGAGGAGCCGCATGTTTCACTCCGCTTCAAACGACTCGTTAGGCTGAAGAGATAATTATACGAGCTCTGAAACACGACGATCAGAGTTTGAGTTTAAAACACGCCCGCTTCATATAAACCAGATTCATTTCATTTCACATACGACAAAAACATCAACGCTTTTTATTTCAGCGCAGCTTATTTTTCAAACTAAAAATGTATTTTATTTTATTTATTATTTTATTTTATATCCAATCCTTAAAAACATTTCAGATAAATGGAAAACGTGTGCATTTTTAAATATATATATATTGTTTGAACAATATCAATATATTTAGAAAGAAAATATATTTCTACAAAATAAAAGAAAAAAATGTAAATAAAAATAGGAAATCTATCAAAAAAGATTTATGCAACATATTTTATACTTCCACGTTAACAATATATTTATTTTAAAATATATTTCAGAAAAATGCAGTAGTAGCCAAAAGTGATGTCCTGACATCTTCACTCTTTATTCAAATATTATTATAAATGTGTTAAAGATTTTGTAGTCATAGCTGTGCTTGGAGTCGATTGTTTTATTTGTGACAATAATGCAATGAAACATGAAATAATTTTTGCCCAGACAGTCATACAAATAAATTTTGAACACATGCAAAAACCAATGAAATATTAATAACTGATTATGTTGTAGTCAATGCTCTTTTTCCTGTCAGCTATGCATTTTTTGCATAGTAAACTAAAACCTGAATGTGTAAATCTGTAAAATTGTAATTATTTTTCTCATGTTTTGAAGTTTTAGGGTCATTAAAAATAAACATCCCTTCCGGACGTCACTTTTAGACACGACTCTATGTCTAAAAATGTATATATTTTGCTGTATGGGTTAAGTTTGTGAAGAAGAGTGTGTTTGAAGAAAAACAAAATTGCAAAAAGCATTCAAATCAGACTCTTTGAGTCACTCACATGTCAAAACGTTTGAAAAGCAAGTAAGTGGTTGAATAAAGCTGTGTGAGTGTTATTGGTTGAGGGTTGATGATTTGTTTTCCTCTGGTATCTGCGGTCACAGCGCTTCCATTAACTCCACAAACGCCAATTACACTCTCAGCTCCGTCTCCGGCCGAGCCGCTCATTAACCCGGTGCAGTTAATTGAATAAGGAGATAACTGCATGTAAATGCTGCGGCCAGAAGAGGCTTTCAGTCGCGCTCAGGACTCGAGATGAATTCAGCAGTAAAACCAGACTGAAACACCATGAACAGAGACAGCAGCGCAGGAACGATATCAGTCGAGACACGAGAGGAGAAATAATCAACAGATGAGACTCGCAGGGGTCAAAGGTCACACGGGGTCAAGAACAGCATCACGGTGAATTACAAAAGCTTTACTTGACTAAAGCGCTCCCGATATAATCTATGAAGTATAATCGTTCTCAGAATGTTCTCTCAACGTTATAAAACAAATGTTCTTCTGGTAACATTAATAGAACGTTCATTTAAAGTTATCTGATTCCGTTTAGTCTAACATTTTTTTGAATGTTACAACTTGAACATTCAAAAGTAACATTCTCATGATGTTTGAAGAATGATAAAATGGAATGTTCTGCAACAATGAGCAATTAAAGGCATATTAAAATGATTTTAGGGAAAATTACTGAAAAATCATAAACACAGTCACTAGTAAAGATTTTATGGTTTATCACTTTCAAACAATAGGTGGCGCTGTGACTAAAATGATGTGGTGTGGTCAGAGTGAGGTGACAATGACACATGCAAAGTTTGGTGTCAATATGCCAAAGCATTGCAGAAATAAAACCTTAAAAGTCGTTTTGGCATCATGCCTCAAATTTGTTGCTGTGGTATAAGAAAACAATCAACACGAAATCCAAAACTTTTTGTTGGCACAGTCTGAAGATGATACGATTTGGTTTTGGTGAAAATCAGACTAATGGTCTAGGAGTTCGACAGAAAATCAAAATGCCGGAGAGGAAGTTTGTCGCCCAAAATAGCTGAAATAGGAAAATTGGATGTCATTCAACTCTGCATGATGCCCCGAATCTAATGATCTAACTGGTCTTCGGACCAGTAGGTGGCGCTGCTGTGCCGAAACCCAGCATGTAACCTCAGGTCATGCTTGTGATGACATCTACCAATTTTGGTCTGAATACGAAAAAGCGTTGAGGAGATACAGCCTTATGTCTATTTTCGCAAACCCCATGCAGAATTTGTTTGCAAGTTTTTCGAAAATGGTTTGACCAATGAGCTATACGCACGGTTACTTCCTGGTTGTGGTTAAGCCAGCTCGGGCGTTTCCGGTGAACTGTTAGCTGTTCATTCTGTAGTCGCTGTACATCGACACAAAACCATCAATGGTTGACTTTTTAATGTTGTATTCATATTTTAATGCAGTTATCACATTTACCTCATTTGCCAATAATCCAGTTTTATTAATTGCAATAAAGACGAAGCTAAAACACAGTGTCTGTAATTAGACACACACACATTTTTTTTCAGCACTTCAAATGTTATTTTTAATGTGATGACCACAAACATTGTTCATCCTTCTGAGATTGTCTCCATTGTAAAACCGAATGTTTAAAAATGTAGGAAATTCAACATTTGATGGAAAACACTTATTTAAAAATAAAAAGACAATAATTACCACTTTAACCAGCAGGTGGCGGCAAAGTAGCATTTATTTGCGCATATATCAGCCATTTCCTCTAATCGTTTTTCACTTCGTTTTTGACTAAATATTAAACATTATAAAATAACTAGGTTTAAAAATACATTTTGTCAATGTGAAGTATGAAATACTCACAAAATCTCCTGAAAAACAATAACTTTTCTTGTGAATGAATGACACAGAAAGCGAGCGCCGCTCTCTCTTTATAATCACAGCAGCTGTCAGTCAGAGCAGCACAAGATCAATTTCAGCACACTTGTGAAAACACACATTTTATTCAATTAATCTAACTAAAGTGCACAATAAATATTTAATTTTTGAAGCTTTTTTTCACATAAAGTGTGAAAACTGATGGTGGAATTGAATTTAGTCGAGGAGGAACACTGAGGAACGTTTTTATTTATTTATTTTGTATGCTGTCTTACATTTGAATAACTAAATTAATTCTATGCCTGACTATTTAAGTGACTATATTCTGATTATAAACTAAGTATTACACTACTGATGCTCAACACACCAGCACATGACTCTCACCGGAAGTTTTCCAGCTGGCTTATATTATTGCAGAAGTTCTAAAGAACGCTCTGTGAATATAGCCCATTGACTTGAATTCTTTTGTCAGCATGGTCTGAAGATGATCTAATTCAATTTTTGTGAAAATCAGGCCTAGGAGAAGTTCAAAAAAGTAGGTTTCTAACCCTTATGGTTCAAACATTATTAGCATAAACAAGAGTGCAACTTTGGACAGGTGGTGGCGCTAGAGGCATTGATTTAGAGACTTCAAATTTGGTGTGTTTAATGTTGGGACTGATGTCTATCAGTGTGCCAAATTTCATAAGTTTGCTGCAAGCGGTTCTATGGGCTACCATAGACTTCCAGAGCGGAAATGGAAGAATAATAATAAGAAGAACGGCAACTATTACAATATAACTTTTTATAACTTAAATGTGGAACATTAACAAATCGTTCTTAGAACATATTTTTGTTCGCTGGGCTGTTGAGATCAGATGAGAACAGAACTGGAACTGAACTGATCTGAATACTGACACTGGCATGGCATCGACTCCATCAGTGAATATTAGATATTTCCGCTCTTGGTCGCCGGTAACTGACGGCGTCTGATGACACGACTCTCGTACAGTGAGGTCACGACCTCTGAGACTCCAGTGGTCAGCTGTCAGGGTGTTTAACAGCTCTGTCTTTTCAAGACTATCTGAAAATCATTTCCTCACTTATTAGTAATGTAACACCAGAGGAACAGCAGCCCTGCGGCGCTTTAAACCGAGTTCACAGCGAACCTGAGACCAGCAGCGATGAAGATGCTTTTGTTCAGCGGCGGCTTTTAATGCAGAAACACCACAAGAGGCCTGAAGACAATCTCACACACTTCTACATTAACCCTCGCCAACACTCTAACTGCTTCACAATAAATGTAGGTCTGCTTGTGTGGTTTCCAGGTCTCTGTGGGATTTTCTTTTAATGCCGTTTCATGTTCCAGCAGGAGAAAACAGACTTAATATCTTCAGTCATTTTCATTTATCTTGATTTAAGAATGTTTGGATAACAAGAGGGAAAAACATCATGTTTTATGTCTGATCGCACAGTAAAGCTCGAGGTGTTTGTTCAGTGACAAACACATATAATCATGTGAGATGTTGGAGATCTGCAGCGGTTATTGTGGATTATTGTGGATCCGGTGGAGCAGAGCTGCGTCTCATCCACTGACTCTTATCTGATGCTTTAAACCGATAAGAGAAACATGTCATATTAGCAGCGAGTCTCTGCTGAATCAACACAAGCCTCACATCATTTACTGCAGCGCCACCTACTGCTGACACACGAGAACACAGTCTGAAAACATCTGAGAGAAGAACCACCACATCAGGAGCACAAACCATAGCTTCAAGTCTCCATGAAATCAAAACTGACAATTCTGTGTGTGTGTGTGTGTGTGTGCGCAGGGCTGGGTAGGTTACTTTTAAAATGTATTTCACTAAAGATTACAAAATACATGCTTTAAAAGTCATTTGTAACATATTTCGTTAGATTAAGCTTTGTAACTTAATCTAAATACTTTAGAATACTTTGGAATACTAATAAGTATGTAACACACAAAAAAAGTTTTTCTCAGAATTCTGAATTTTTCTCAGAATTGCATGATATGAAGTTGCAATTGCAAGTTATAAAGTCATAATTCTGAGATTTAAACTCGCAATTTCCCAGAAAAAAGTCAGAAATGCAAGTTTTTAATCATGCAATTCTGACTTTATAACTTGCATTTATGAGTTTAATCTCGCAATTCTGAGAAAAAAGTTCAGAACTGTCAGATGCAAACTCGCAATTGCAAGGAAAAAAGAATTGTGAGATAAAAAGTTGCAATTACCATTTTTTACAGTTAAAGGGACTCACAAACAACGATCGCAAAACATGAAAACAGTCGTGGATTATCAGGTAATGACAGGACAGTTCAGATTCAAGGGTATGGACATTTTTCAATGGGGCAATTTTTAGAAATTTTGTCTGGAATATGGAATATATGTAAGCATATGTATTTTATGTGAAATAGCTTATTCAGGACAATGCAATTGCAATTTTTATGATCGCTCTTATTTGGTTAAAATGATTAAAATGTTGCATATTCTGCAAGAGGAATGAAACTCATGAGCAGAAATGGAGCTGATGCTTCTGCAGACTGTCAGAGTCGGAGAATCACCAATTGATTTTTACATTAATTACCGTCACACTTTACATTAATGTTTAAATGAAATTCAAAGTTGTCACTTTGGTAATCTAAAATACTTTTCAAATGTTACTGTAATTTGATTACCATCCATTTAAAATGCAACTGTAAATTTTGTATTTTAAATACGTAACTAAGTTACATGTATTTCGTTAGTGTGTGAGAGTGTGTGTCACCTGTGGTGTGTGTCCCAGCAGACTCCACAGTGTGTCAGTGATCAGACTTCCTGCTCTGTTGAATTCCAGCAGGTCAGTTTCCTGTCGGTTGATGGCCAGATGTTGGCAGCTCTGGAAATCACCGTTGAGCTCCTGACCGCCGGACATCTGCAGCAGATCCCACGTGCCCATCAGCTCCAGCTGCTCACGCAGCGCACGCATCTGCCCGTACGACAGGTGACCTGCACCGACACAACAACAAAATACTAATGAATTCAGAAAAACAATGACATTTCCTTTCTTCTCCATCTTGCTTCCTAATCTAGTTGTCTAATAAACCCTGCAGTGTATAATACAATTATTCTTTGGGCTTGCCTGACCTGAGATCCAGGACGGGGTGAAGGCGTCCGACAGCCATGACGTGTATCCCTCCCGGAGCGAGCGCAGGAACGTCTGGACGTCAGCGCCGGACACCAGCTGCTCCGTCTGCAGCAGCTCGTCACTGAGCACACAGTCCGGAGAGAGCAGGAGGATTCTGGGAATGAAGAGAGACGGACGGACGTTCAGCCCGCAGCGCTTCATGTGACTGCAGAGGTTGCTGGTTTTCACCTGCACACACACAAACATCTGCACTGAAGCTCTGAAGAACCTCTCGTGAACTCTGAGAGGAAACGAATGCTGAATCTGACCGTGATGGCCTGAAGCGCGTCGGGCAGCTGCTCGACGGAGACGCTGCTGAAGGTCTGCTGCTGCGCTCTGACGTGAGTCTCGATCTGGGCCGAAACAGAACCGCTCCACGTCTTCAGATCGATACAAAACACGCCGTGACCTGGAGCGACACACACTGATCTGTGATGGTGTCTTACAGGTGTTTCTGACAGTACTGAAGCTCCTCTGACGCACCTGTGAGCAGCAGCAGGTTGATCTCGTCTCGGTCGGTCTGAAACTGGTTTGGTACACGCAGGTTATAAAACATGTCCTGCTGTCTCAGACCGCTGACCGTCCTGTGTGAAGAAATCAGCATAATAACACACAATATTAACACACCGGACAGACCAGGAGACTCTCTCTGCACTCATCTAAAGTTAACCTGGCAAAACACAGAGGCTAATGTGACATTCTTAGAAAGCATTGCCTAACATTCTGCAGGGAAAAGGGCGGAGCCTGACAGCTGTGATTGACATGACACTTTAAACGCCTTCATTTGAAGTACAGAGAGACACTTTGCTAGTACACATTTCTAGTGATTCTACAGTTAATTCTCATGTTGTATTTTCAGAAATTTTTGGAATATTTTTCCTCTCCCCAAATTTGTCACTATCGAAACACAATTATAAATAATTTAATAAGAAGGGTTACACTGACCTATTAAGATTTTGTTTACATCTACCTTGTAAATATATTTTTTTGCTATTTTTTAAAAAGGTAAATCAATAAGAATTACAATTTTAACAATATTTCAAGTGTAATTTATGAGATTTGTTGTGTTTTGAATCCAATCTTTCTTTATGTAAAAGGAATAAAGTTTAATCAAACTGATTTCAAAGTGAAGGATTCGTTAGTTTGAACCAAACACTATAATAACATCTTAGTTGATCATTCAATATACTTTATTTTTGACAAATCATCCCATGTTTCTGCACATTTTTGGTAATGACAGTAATGTGTTGGAAGTGACCACATCACATAACACAATTTAACTCTCATACTAAAACATATTAAAATACTAATTATTTGCATAACTGTACTAAAATTTGGTTTATTTCCCCCAAATAAATGATTATGTTCCCTTTTGTCACTACCGAAACAGTCACGACCAAAATGTGTGGTGAATTTTTGGTAGTGACAATTTTAGATACTTTTGAGCCTAGTGTTTGAATTTAGTGTTTGTGTGTGTACAACCATTGTACACACACACACACACACACACACACACACATACACAACTACATTTTATCGAATAACGCTCAAAAAACAATGTTGCTTCACTTGTGACTGTTTCGGTAATGACAATTTATATACTTTTGAGCCGCTCAAAGATGCTAATCAGCACATGGCTAGCTAGCACAGTCCTGAACAGCTGTACACACACATAAAACAACATTTTATCGAATACCCCCCAAAAAACAATGATGTTGCTTCGGTCGTGACTGTTTCGGTAGTGACAATTTATATACTTTTGAGCTGCTCAAAGATGCTAATCAGCACATGGCTAGCTAGCACAGTTCTGAACAGCTGTACACACACAAATACTAAATTTTATCGAATACCCCCCAAAAACAATGTTGTTTTGGTCGTGACTGTTTCGGTAATGACAATTTATATACTTTTGAGCCGCTCAAAGATGCTAATCAGCACATGGCTACCTAACACAGTTCTGAACAGTTGTACACACACATAAAACAACATTTTATCGAATAACCCCCAAAAAACAATGTTGTTTTGGTCGTGACTGTTTCGGTAGTGACAATTTATATACTTTTGAGCCTAGTGTTTGAATTTAGTGTTTGTGTGTGTACAACTGTTGTACACAAACACACACAACTACATTTTATCGAATACCCCCAAAAAACAATGATGTTGTTTCGGTCGTGACTGTTTCGGTAATGACAATTTATATACTTTTGAGCCGCTCAAAGATGCTAATCAGCACATGGCTAGCTAGCACAGTTCTGAACAGCTGTACACACACAAATACTAAATTTTATCGAATACCCCCCAAAAAACAATGTTGTTTTGGTCGTGACTGTTTCGGTAATGACAATTTATATACTTTTGAGCCGCTCAAAGATGCTAATCAGCACATGGCTAGCTAGCACAGTCCTGAACAGCTGTACACACACATAAAACAACATTTTATCAAATAACCCCCAAAAAACAATGATGTTGCTTCGGTCGTGACTGTTTCGGTAGTGACAATTTATATACTTTTGAGCTGCTCAAAGATGCTAATCAGCACATGGCTAGCTAGCACAGTCCTGAACAGCTGTACACACACATAAAACAACATTTTATCAAATAACCCCCAAAAAACAATGATGTTGCTTCGGTCGTGACTGTTTCGGTAGTGACAATTTATATACTTTTGAGCTGCTCAAAGATGCTAATCAGCACATGGCTAGCTAGCACAGTTCTGAACAGCTGTACACACACAAATACTAAATTTTATCGAATACCCCCAAAAAACGATGTTATTTCGGTCGTGACTGTTTCGGTAGTGACAATTTATATACTTTTGAGCCTAGTGTTTGAATTTAGTGTTTGTGTGTGTACAACTGTTGTACACAAACACACACAACTACATTTTATCGAATACCCCCAAAAAACAATGATGTTGTTTCGGTCGTGACTGTTTCGGTAATGACAATTTATATACTTTTGAGCTGCTCAAATATGCTAATCAGCACATGGCTAGCTAGCACAGTTCTGAACAGCTGTACACACACAAATACTAAATTTTATCGAATACCCCCCAAAAAACAATGTTGTTTTGGTCGTGACTGTTTCGGTAATGACAATTTATATACTTTTGAGCCGCTCAAAGATGCTAATCAGCACATGGCTAGCTAGCACAGTCCTGAACAGCTGTACACACACATAAAACAACATTTTATCAAATAACCCCCAAAAAACAATGATGTTGCTTCGGTCGTGACTGTTTCGGTAGTGACAATTTATATACTTTTGAGCTGCTCAAAGATGCTAATCAGCACATGGCTAGCTAGCACAGTTCTGAACAGCTGTACACACACAAATACTAAATTTTATCGAATACCCCCAAAAAACGATGTTATTTCGGTCGTGACTGTTTCGGTAGTGACAATTTATATACTTTTGAGCCTAGTGTTTGAATTTAGTGTTTGTGTGTGTACAACTGTTGTACACAAACACACACAACTACATTTTATCGAATACCCCCAAAAAACAATGATGTTGTTTCGGTAGTGACTGTTTCGGTAATGACAATTTATATACTTTTGAGCCGCTCAAAGATGCTAATCAGCACATGGCTAGCTAGCACAGTTCTGAACAGTTGTACACACACATAAAACAACATTTTATCGAATAACCCCCAAAAACAATGTTGTTTTGGTCGTGACTGTTTCGGTAATGACAATTTATATACTTTTGAGCCGCTCAAAGATGCTAATCAGCACATGGCTAGCTAGCACAGTTCTGAACAGCTGTACACACACAAATACTAAATTTTATCGAATACCCCCCAAAAACAATGTTGTTTTGGTCGTGACTGTTTCGGTAATGACAATTTATATACTTTTGAGCCGCTCAAAGATGCTAATCAGCACATGGTTACCTAACACAGTTCTGAACAGCTGTACACACACATAAAACAACATTTTATCGAATAACCCCCAAAAAACAATGTTGTTTTGGTCGTGACTGTTTCGGTAGTGACAATTTATATACTTTTGAGCCGCTCAAAGATGCTAATCAGCACATGGCTAGCTAGCACAGTTCTGAACAGCTACACACACATAAAACAACATTTTATCAAATAACCCCCAAAAAACAATGATGTTGCTTCGGTCGTGACTGTTTCGGTAGTGACAATTTATATACTTTTGAGCTGCTCAAAGATGCTAATCAGCACATGGCTAGCTAGCACAGTTCTGAACAGCTGTACACACACAAATACTAAATTTTATCGAATACCCCCAAAAAACGATGTTATTTCGGTCGTGACTGTTTCGGTAGTGACAATTTATATACTTTTGAGCCTAGTGTTTGAATTTAGTGTTTGTGTGTGTACAACTGTTGTACACAAACACACACAACTACATTTTATCGAATACCCCCAAAAAACAATGATGTTGTTTCGGTAGTGACTGTTTCGGTAGTGACAATTTATATACTTTTGAGCCGCTCAAAGATGCTAATCAGCACATGGTTACCTAACACAGTTCTGAACAGTTGTACACACACAAAAACTACATTTTATGGAATAACAACCAAAAAAGTTTGCTTAATTGCAGAAAAAAAGGTGTTTGGTAGTGACGTTCCTTGAAGTTCCACACGGATTTTCAGACTTCTGAACACATTTAACTCAGAATGATGGACTCTATCTACTGTGAAAGAGAGGCTATGAGAGGGAGGGACACAGGAATATTTCCTGATCAAAAATGAAGAAGTGTGTTAAAATCAGTCTCAGACAATGGACTAAAACATACAGTTTTGGTAGTGACATGAAAATGCGGGATACATTTTTTTTTTACATAAAGTTTCATGATTTAAAAATAAAATAAGTTCACTTTAAAAAATAGAAGGATCTTAGTAAACATCTAAAATTTGAATACTTAAATGCTTTTTGAATGTGTTTTTTTGGTTGTGGGACAGCAGGCTCACAAGTATCTAAAATTGTCACTACTGAAACAGTCACAACCGAAACGTGGTGAAGTTCCAGTTGTGACATTATTGTTTTTTGGGTGCTATTTGATCAAATTTTGTGTTTGTGTACAACTGTTCAGAACTGTGATAGATAACCATGTGCTGATTCGCATCTTTGAGCGGCTCAAAAGTATTTAAAATTGTCAAAACCGAAACAGTCACAACCGAAACATGTCATCATTGTCTTGGTAGTAACAAAAGGGAACATAATCATTTATTTGGGGGGGGGGGAATAAAATTTTAGTACAGTTATGCAAATCATTAGTATTTTAATATGTTTTAGTATGTGAGTTAAAATCCTGTCATGTGATGTGGTCACTACCAACACATTACTGTCATTACCGAAAATGTGCAGTCACAATCGAAACATGGGGTGTTTTGTCAAAAATTAAATATATTGAATTATCAGTGTTTGGTTCAATGTATATTCAAACTAATGAATCCTTCACTGTGAAATCAGTATGATAAACTTTATGACTTTTACAAAGAAAGATTGGATTCAAAATACAACAAATCTCATAAATTACACTTGAAATATTGTTAAAATTGTAATTGTTATTGATTTACCTGTGAAATCTTTTTTTAAAAATAGCAAAAAATATATATTTATAAGGTAGATGTAAACAAAATCTTAATATCTCAATGTAACCCTTCTTATTAAATTATTTATTATTGTGTTTCGGTAGTGACAAATTTTGGGAGAGGAACAATATTCCAAAACTTTCTGAAAATACAATAGCAGAATTAACTGCACAATCACTAGAAATGTGTACCTTGGATATTACACAATTTGCAGACATACAAAATTCGAGGATATATAAAAGATAATTTATATATCCTCACCGTACATGCTGTAGAAACTCATATGAAGCGGTTTGAGTCCGCTTCTGTCCGGTCGGTTGAGAAACGCTGATGTTACCAGGTCTCTTGGGCCCCGAGGGAACTAAGAACTGAACCATCTGGAACATTCTTCAGTCTAATATCTGAAATTGACAATATATTAATCAGAAAATACTAATCAAACGCTCCAAGACACTTAAATGAGCTGAAATAAACACGTCATGAGACAAACATCTGGAGAATCACGACAGCTGACCTTCAGCACAGATCAGCCTGAAGCAACACTCATGATGGTCAGCCAGGAGTTTACTGTTAGTTAGTGGGTTAGTTAGTTAGTTAGTGAGTTAGTTAGTTAAGGTTAGTAACATGCAGAGCTGCTGTCTTACTGACCGTGTGCTGGTGACTGTCACTGATTCTGATGAAGAACTCAATATGAAGAACATGTGATCAGCGCTGAAACTCAATCCAGGAACAGTTTCACAATCAGTCCCACTGCTTCAGTCTGTCTGTCTGTAAACAAGAAGCACGTGGAGCGCCTGATGACGTCACGCCGTCAGTCGCACAACCAGATTTTTGCTTTTTTAAACTATATAATGGCAATGATAATAGTGTCTCAAATCAGCTCAAACACAAACAGCCTTTCATAATGTGATGTTACCGAATTTTCGTTCATCACATAAAATGAATGTTTCTCCAGACTTTTGTTCGCTCAGGCATAAAAAGGAGGATATTAGTTTGGAGATGAAGAATGTTTAATTTCGGCGTAAATACACACAAAGCGGTCCGCGCCGGCGATAAGCATCAGAAGCGACACAAACGGGCTCAAACAGACTCGCACCGACAGCTGATGCTCAAATCGGAGCGAATGAACTCAATAAAGAGCAATAAAGCGTTTCAGTGACCTGCACTTCAGCGGCAGATCTCGCGATAACAGCCGCCACCGCAATAAAGCCGCAACAAAGGGCTGAAAGAAAATACAGATGAAAGTGAAGCCAAAGCAATATCACCAGAATTCCCACACAAAGCCTCCCTACAGGATTTAATATTGCTGCAATCAGTGAACAGAGTCAATTATTATGATTCCTTTATGTTCCGCTATCAGAGAGAAACGAAACTGAGAGACGGAGAATATGATGATTCTGATGATGATAAACGAACTTTACACACAATAAACAGCGAATCGTGTCAGAACAACAATGACAAATGATTTAGATATTCTCTCTTTCTAATTATTACATGCATTGTACTGAATTATCACTAATTAAGGGCAATTTTAGAACAATTTTAATGATGTCTGTATTGTTCTTCAGATGAGGACGATATTCTGCCATAATCATATAGTTCAAGACAGAAATAATACTTTACACAATCCATAATGTTTATTGTTGCATAACTGTTCATAAGATCCTTTTTTTCCCCATCAAGGATTAAATTGATAAAAAGTGACATTAAAGATATTTATAATATCTATTTCAAATAAATGCTGTTCTTTCTATTCACTTTCTGAAAAAATAAAATGTATCATGGTTTGCAAAAAAAAAAAAAAAATAATAATAATAAGCTTAATAATCATAAATGTTTCTTGAGCATCAAATCATCATATTAGAATGATTTCTGAAGGATCATGTGACACTGAAGACTGGAGTAATGATGCTGAAAATTCAGCTTTGATCAAAGGAATAAATTACATTTTACTATATATTCACACAGAGCACAGCTGATTTACATTGGAATAATATTTCACAATTTGTACAGTATTTTTGATCAAATAAATTCAGCTTTGATCACAGGAATAAATTACATTTTTACTATATATTTTAAATTGTAAAAAATATTTTGTGATTTTTACTGTATTTTTAATCAAATAAATTCAGCTTTGATCAAAGGAATAAATTACATTTTACTATATATTCACACAGAAAACAGCTGATTTACATTGGAATAATATTTCACAATTTTTACAGTATTTTTGATCAAATAAATTTAGCTTTGATCACAGGAATAAATTACATTTTACTATATATTCACATTGAAAACAGCTGTTTTAAATTGTAAAAATATTTTGTGATTTTTACTGTATTTTTAATCAAATAAATTCAGCTTTGATCAAAGGAATAAATTACATTTTACTATATATTCACACAGAAAACAGCTGATTTACATTGGAATAATATTTCACAATTTTTACAGTATTTTTGATCAAATAAATTTAGCTTTGATCACAGGAATAAATTACACTTTACTATATATTCACAATGAAAACAGCTGTTTTAAATTGTAAAAATATTTTGTGATTTTTACTGTATTTTTAATCAAATAAATTCAGCTTTGATCAAAGGAATAAATTACATTTTACTATATTTTCACACAGAAAACAGCTGATTTTTATTTGAAATAATATTTCACAATTTTTACTGTTTTTTTAATCAAATAAATTCAGCTTTGATCACAGGAATAAATTACACTTTACTATATATTCACATAGAAAACAGCTGTTTTACATTATAATAATATTTCACTATTTTGACTGTATTTTTGATCAAAATTGGTGAGCAGAAGAGACTAAAAATCTTACTGAATCTGAACACATTATTCAATAATAAACAGTCATTTGCTAAGCTTGAACTAATTGTTATATACTTACACTAGCATATTGTATATGACAATTTAGTTCAAACTTTGACCTGTGGAGGGCAGTAATACACTAAGCAGTGTCTACACTGCTGGAATTCTAATAGAGAAGAAGAGAGCTAGTTCAAGATGAGCATTTATAGTTAAAATGTATAAAATTTAATTTTTTTTTTTTTTTTTTTTTTTTAGAAAATGGCCGATGGTTTCGCTAGATAAGACTCTTGTTTCTCGTCTGGTATCATTTAAAGCTCTTTGAAGCTGCACTGAAACTGTCATTTTGACCTTGAACCGTCTGGAGGCCATTGAAGTCCACTATATGGAGAAAAATCCTGGAATATTTTCATCAAAAACCTTAATTTCTTTTCGACTGAAGAAAGAAAGACATGAACATCTTGGATGACATGGGGGTGAGTAAATTATCAGGAAAATTTAGCCTAATTTCAAAGTGAACTAATCCTTAATTCATGTTCCTGGTAATCTTGAATCAGAATATCTTCTCCTCCCTCTTGCAGCATCTCTTCTCTGATGACGAGGGCGGGGCAACCTGTCACTCACATGAGATCCACCAATAGCAAACCACAACCATCCAATCAATTTCACACAGACAAAATCAAGCCCCGCCCTACACTTGTTCTTGTTTGCGAAGCAGTTTCACTCAAATATACGGGATGAAAAGACCAGCGCAACTTCCCTTTCATGACGACTTCAAGGCTTCACCAGTGTTCACTTCTCTGGGTCAAGGGGCAAAGGAGAACAATCTAGAAACATTCTGTGAGTGTGTGTTTGTACAGCAAAACCATGAATGATCTCAGGTGTGTTTCAGAGAGAGAGACGCACAGACCGGACACAGACAAAGCCGCAATTGTGCTCGTCACCAAACAATGACATATTTCTGTTTCCCTCTAAATTCCTCCACATCATTTGTCTGTCATGTGTCCGAGTCGCTCCCTCCATTACTCTGACAGCGCTCTTATTAGACGAAAGCCGAGCCAGAGCTCCATGAATTTAGCCACTGTTCCGAGACGTCTCTCAGTAATTAATTTGATAAATGTATTAATTATGAATCGGGTCCGCAGCGCAATCAGATGGTCAGGCGTCCAGCTCGGCCGGCGTTCTGATAAGTCGCTCTTTGTTGCGGCCGCTCGGGTTTCATCGGCTCTTATCGCTGCTGCTCCGATCAGCCGCTCGTTTCCTGTGTTGTAATTAAACGGAGGGTTTCTGATCGCGAGCGTCTCGTTTAGTGTTCAAGAGCCTGATCTGCAGGAACCTGCAACATCTGTTGATCGACAGTAGCCTCAGAACGCTTCGTCACTTTGTCAAGTTATATCTCGACTAAATAGAAAATCAGACAGCCACCATTTCACCTGAGTGTGATTTTATGGTTTTATTTTATATTTTTGTTTTATATTGTACACTCTTAAAAAAAATACTGGGTTAAAAACAACACAAGTTGGGTTAAATGTTTTATGTTGGGTAGTTTTATTTGTTTAAAAAAATACTATATGGCTGGCATAAAATGAACTCAAAATAGGTTGGAAATTAAAAATCAGGCACATAATTACTAGAGGCAACAATAATAATCAAAAGGTGAACATGATAAGCAATTTAGTAAATTTAATTATTTAATTATTATTTATTAAACTTATTACACAGTAAAAAAACGTTGGGTTATTTTTTTAATCCAAACGTTGGATTATTTTCCAAAAATGTTGGGTAATAATTTCTAGTAATAACCCGGCTGTTGGGTTAAATACGGTTCCCGCTGCAAATTTCAAATTTTAACGGTCCAGTGACAGTCAACAGGAAGAAGCTGCTGTAGCCTGATTATGAAAGGTAAGTCATATCATTTTTTATTTATTTGTATATTTTTTATATAGTTTCCTTTAGTCAGTTAATGCTCACAGGAAAGTGAGATCAGATGGAAATGAATCCTAGCTATCCCAGTTAGCTCGCTAGCAGTAATAAAGTAATTCATTAAAACATTATACTAGCGAAACCGTTTAGAGATGTACTACCTGACTACGGTGATAGGCCTAGTCTGAAATCACTCTATCATTACTCCCGTTTTAATGAATGTTAATTTCCAACCTATTTTGGGTTCATTTTAAGCGAAAATAGTAATTTTTTAACAATAGTTGAGTTAAATAAAACCAAAAGTCCCTTTAAGACAAGTCATTTCACTCGGCGGCCATCTTTGAAACGCCTCTCGGGCATGCAAGTTCAGCTCCTATCTCTTTGAATGGGGAAACATCAAATTCTCCAAAGCTGTTCACCAAGCTTTCGATTAAATTTCATATTTGAATAACCAATGAAATCTGACAACATCTGTCTCATAAATTTTGTTTCCAAACGCTCGAATCATGACAAAAAACGGTATTATTCAGGCTGGATCAGGCTAATGCGCATGCGCAGTCCTAAATGCGCGTCTCTTCAGCTTCATTTCGGAGGCACGCGTCTGACTGTTTCTATAGAAACCGGAGCTTCTAATGGCCGCTGCAGTGACGCGATGACTTTACCAGTCGGCGATTGGCTCTTATTTAGAAGGCGGGACTTATTCCGCCATATTGCGCGTTGCACTTTCTCCCATTAAAAACAATACGAGTGACGCGTCTTGTGTTATTCTATAGTTTTTGATAAAACTACCCATCTGGTTGGGCAAAAATTTAACCCAATCGCTGGGTTTGTCCATTTTCAACCCAGCCTTTTTTTTTTTAGAGTATATTACTATTTTAATATCTATTTTTATTTATAAATTATTGCATAGCTCTCTCTATAAAGTTGTATTTATCTATCTATCTATCTATCTATCTATCTATCTATCTATCTCTCTCTCTCTCTCTCTATATATATATATATATATATATATATAGGCCTATATCTTTTTTATAGAGCTGTGTAATAATTTTCAGTTTTCAGTAATACAGTGCGATAACCCAGATAACAAAACGTTCTGGCAAGGTTCTCTCAAAGTTATGATCAAACATTCTTCCAGTAAGTACGTTAATAGAACATTTGTTCAAAGTTATCTGGTCTTTAATAATATTCTCAAAACTTTAGAACAAAAATATTATTTATACATCATTCATGGAACGTTTTTCTGCAACTTTTAATTTGGATGTTCGTCAAACATTTTTTAAATGTTACCGCTTGTTCAGAGGACATTCCGAAATAACGTTTTCATAACTTTTACATGACAACGATGTACTAAAAATGGAAAAGTTTTTTCTTTGCATTTTTCACGTACAGAGGACACCATTGTCAAAACGATCCCTGTTCACGTCTCCGCAAAAACGACTAAAACTGCTGTATTCTGCTGTCAGGCCAGTAGTTGGCGACATCACTTTATAAAGAAACACTACGCATGATGTCACGGTTGTCATGCTCTTTAAAACCCATTTTCAAAAGTTTGCGTTTTCATGCCCCCAAAATGCCGATGTTGTAAAAGAACGGCCCAAACGCATAACATTTTTATGTTTTTTAATTGAAAACAATGTTGGGTAAACGGCCCCTTAAATTGGAACATTAGCAAAACGTTCTTAGAAATTATTTTGTTGGTTGGGAATACAGAGACGAACGCTATGAGCTAAACTAGCAACAGAAGCAGAACTTCTCTCGCCCGTGATGATGATGATGATGAAGAGCAGAGGAAACATTTACTGATTACTTTCAGCTTCAAACCGCTGCTGCTGCTCAGCGGAAACTCAAGCTTTTGTGCATCTCAATCATTTAATGCAAACGAAAATATTCTGACAGTTCTGATGAAATCTAGAAGCTTCACATGATCCCAAAACAAACCTTCACATATGATGGTGTGTGACCCTTACAGACGCTCTGTGTGGTGATGATGTCTGCCTCACCTGTGAACAGGTGGAATCCGCACCGGACCGGAGTGACGACAGCTCAGATCCGGACTGAAGCTCCAGCAGATCATCAATCCACAGCTCATCATTAGCAGACGAGCACACCGAGACTCTTTCATGTCAGAGCTCTAATCTCAAACTACACACAGACCGCTTTACATCATCATCATCAGGTGGGTTCAAATCTTTGTTTTCTCCTGTTTTGGTGAGAAATCATGAAGTCATGATCAAGGCCTCCACCTGCTGGACTGATGGATAATAGTCAGAAACACTCCTCAACTTGCTTGGAATGCATTGAAATTTAGGCTAAATAAAACTAATTCAATTATTTATTAGATTATGCTTTCTAATGAACAGGTAATGAATCTGAACTAACATAATAGATGACATTTTCTTTTTTTTAAAAAGAACAAAACCTCAATCATTTCAACATCAAAAAGTCACAATTGTGAAAAATTACCTTTAGTAGGAGAAACCAAGCATGCATTATGGAATGAAAATGCTGCAGATCATCAAGAGCTCAATCTGGAGGATGACGAGCAAACAATACTTAAAAAAACAAAAAGTACAGGCCAAACTGAACCAATGATTCACTCAGCATGATCTCCATGTTTCCACATCAAAGACTGTGAAAAAAAAGTACAAATTGAGCAGCAGGTGGCGCTAAAGGACCCGAGATGAAGACACTGCATAGACTTGTATTATTTTTATACACAGTTAGTTATAATTGAGTCATTCCACGAAACCAGTTCGATTTGGACTTACACATTTTTATATTTTTTCCCAAAATGTATTACTTTTCTGAACACCCCACAACATATTAAACTTCCAGAAAAACATATTTTCCCATCTCAGGCATCAAATCCCTTTATTGTTGGTCATTATTTTAAGTTATGGACACTATGGAGCTCTCTGAATATTATTATAAAATGTTTTTGTGATAAAATCAACATTTGCCTATTAATCAGATGTCCCTCACACTAATTCAGTAATTGCAAATATAAAAGTTACATAAAATCTCACACTTTTGCTACTAAAGCCTGAAATGGACACTTTTTGTGACAGAAACCTCATCATTTCCGATCAAAGGCTTCAGAATTTGAACTAAAATCAGTTTTCTTATGATTGCTCTGAACATTTCACACAGAGTTCAACTAACTTTAAATTACTTTTTCATAAACTTAAAATAATAATAATAATAATAAAAATGTAGGTGTGACGGGGTTTAGATTTTTTGCCCAAATTGGCCACTGTTCTAAATCTAGTGAATAAATGGAGAGCGCATGACATGCATAATATTAAGAAATCGTGAATAATGTTGAAATTACAAAGATAATTTTCACAAGTAATAGTTTTCTATCTTTAATTGATGTAACAGGGTTGAGTCGTTAAGCTCGACAAACACAATTTCACAACATAATTTAGTTATAATTATTAAAGAAGGTGCTAACTTGCTCACAATGTTGTTCAGAAGACTTCTATGATGTCACTTCCTATTAATGATGTCACATAAGTATCAGTTCATTATGGTTTGTGTAACGGGGTTGAGGCGTTACTGAGGTACGGAACTAAATCATGTGATTTTAATGAATAATCAAAAACATTAACAGCAAAAAAGCACAGATGGATATTTATGGGAATGGCAAATGGACTTTTTTCTCATTTTATTATTCATATCCCAAGTACACTTTCATAGAAGGCCTTGAGGGACGTGACAAAATAGGTGGTGTTGACTGAAAAAAACAAAATAATTTCTAATATGAAGATAAAATGTATGTCATGTTTATAAATATAATTAAAGGAGACATTTCAATTAATACAAAAAGCTTTTAAAAATATATTTTGGTGTCCCAACAGATAAAATACACTGAAAAAGGTCAGAGGGACTCAAATAGTAACATATCTCTCACACTAACCCTCACAGAAAACTTGTTTTACAATTAAAAATGTGATCATTTTAATGGCGGAGAGGTTGATCATGACTGTAGACGCTACATTAACCTTGACCTTTACCGCTACAAGGTGAATAAGAAATGATTATTCTATGGCAGATTATATTAATTGGAATATGTTAGGATTTCACAATATTGATTATTGTGTTTGGATATTAATGTTTTGAGTTGTTTCTTGATGAATGCAGAAAGAACAACGTTTTTGTTGTTCTGAGTGTGTGAACGCAGTCATGGGTGAAAAAGTTTACATTTTGGGATTACATTTTTTAGGATTTTGGGAGATTTTTTTTAGGTTTAGCTCACTTCAAATTTGTCTACAAGTAGATACAAACACACACTCACACATGTACAAACACACTCTCTTTCTCTCTCACACACGCACACTCATGCACACACATTCACTCACACACTCACTGATTGAAGGACAGATATATTAGGATCAGTTCTCTGAAGCTTTATTGCTGTTGTATGTATGAATATTCTCAATACATTCTCAGAAATGACACGGAAATTCTCAACAAAACATTTCAAATATGATAATACTGATGATGTTGTGAAGATGTTACAGCATGTAAACAGACGCTGATATGAGGCAGAAGAGCTTTGCTTACAGTTAAGGAGATGGACTGACATTTAAATCAGTTCATCCAGTCGAACCCGTGACCTGCTTTACATTCACTCTGTTCAACAGATGATCTCGTGTGGGGAAGATCATGTAATTCAAATTAATTGATTATTGTGAGTCTATAAGCTTGTAATGAACGTCACTGTCTGAACAGATGCTCTATAATGACATTAAACTCAATAAAAATAAAACAGAGAAGAGCTGGAGTCACTCGTTATTGAATGAAGAAACTATTAGAGAAGCTGGAGGAATGAATCTGCTTCAGCAGAAATATATTAAAGCCATAAACATCAATAAAAAGAAGATGATCCATTATATAAAATACTCTCTTGATAAACAGCTCCTGTACACAATACAGGTGATTATTAGTGACGCCGCAGTCGCTTCCGTCCACACACACACACACACACACACACTCGTACACACACACACTCACACTCCTCTATGTGTCCAGTAGGCGGCGCTGTCTCAGTCGCTCCCGCATGCTGATTGGCTGCTTGTTGAATTTCTGCATGATTTCTTTGATGCGCGACAGGTTGGAGCGTCCGAGCACAAAGTCGCACCTGCTGGCGCCGATGTCGTATCCCACCGCACACACCTTGCTGCTGACGCTGAAGCCCTCGGCGCGGACCATCACGCGGTATTCACCGGGATTCAGCAGACGCCAGTAATCGCCGTCAGACGCTGGGAGAAACATGTTCACTGATTACAGAATGTAAATGTGACTCAGATTCACTGAACTTCAGCCACTGCAAAAAAAAATGCTGTTCTTACTTAGAGTTTTTGTCTTGTTTCTAGTCTAGAAAGAAAGTTCTTAAATCAAGAAGCATTTTCTTGACAAGTAAAAATAATTTTCTTGTTTTCAGGAAAAATAAGTCAAAATTAAGCTATATAATCTTGTTTTCAGTTTGAAATAAGATTATTTTCACTTAATTTTGACTTATTTTTCCTGAAAACAAGAAAATAAGAAGCATTTTCTTGACAAGTAAAAATTATTTTCTTGTTTTCAGGAAAAACTCACTTAATTTTGACTTAGTTTTCCTGAAAACAACAAAATAATTTTTACTTGGTTTTCCTGAAAACAACAAAATAATTTTTACTTGTCAAGAAAATGCTTCTTGTTTTCTTGTTTTTAGGAAAAATAAGTCAAAATTAATTGAGTTTTTCCTTAAAACCAGCAAAATAATCTTAATTCAAACTGAAAACAAGATTATATACCTTATTTTTGGTTTGAAATAAGATTATTTTTGCTTGTTTTAAGGAAAAACTCACTTAATTTTGACTTATTTTTCCTAAAAACAAGAAAATAAGAAGCATTTTCTTGACAAGTAAAAATTATTTTCTTGTTTTCAGGAAAAACTCACTTAATTTTGACTTAGTTTTCCTGAAAACAAGAAGCATTTTCTTGACAAGTAAAAATTATTTTGTTGTTTTCAGGAAAAATGAGTTTTTCCTTAAAAGAAACAAAATAATCTGCCAATGGGGTAAGCAAAATAATCTTACTTCAAACCAAAAATAAGATATATAATCTTGTTTTCAGTTTGAAAAAAAAAAAAGATTATTTTGTTTGTTTTAAGGAAAAACTCACTTAATTTTGACTTATTTTTCCAAGACAAGAAAATAATTTTTACTTGTCAAGAAAATGCTTATTTTATTGTTTTTAGGAAAAATAAGTCAAAATTAAGTGAGTTTTTCCTTAAAACAAGAAAATAATTTTTACTTGTCAAGAAAATGCTTCTTATTTTCTTGTTTTTAGGAAAAATAAGTCAAAATTAAGTGAGTTTTTCCTTAAAACAAGCAAAAATAATCTTATTTCAAACCAAAAATAAGGTATATAATCTTGTTTTTAGTTTGAAATAAGATTATTTTGCTGGTTTTAAGGAAAAACTCAATTAATTTTGACTTATTTTTCCTGAAAACAAGAAAATAATTTCTACTTGTCTAGAAAATGCTTTTTGATCTAAGAATTTTTAGATATTTAGACTGGAAACAAGACAAAAATTCTAAGAACAGCATTTTTTGCAGTGAGTCGACTGGAATCGTTAACGTGGGCGGTGTGTGTCACGTGTTTTACCTGTGCGAATGTCGTGATTGATTCCGTCCACAGAGACGATGGCATTAGCGATTCCTTTCCCCTGAACGTCTCTGATCACACCTTTGATCCCACGATGCACCTGTTCAAACCCATCAACACAATATTGAGTGTGTGTTTGTGTGTGTAAGTGTGTGTGAGTGTGTATGATCACCTGTTCCATGAAGACGAGCAGAGACTCGCGGTTATTCTCCCACTCCTCCGGTAGTTCGCTCTCATGCGGGTATTTATCGCAGCCCACGTACATGGACAGCTCGAAACAGTTGGTGTGCAGGTAACTGAAGTCATTCATACCTGTTAATGTACAACAACCCGGTTAACAAGACTAACCGATCCTCACAATCAGAAATCAGGTGTCCTGATGATCTCACTTCCTGCAGCCGTGTGCCACGACGCCCCGTTGATGGTGCCGTCCTCCTTGGCGAAGTCGTCGGTGTGGCAGACCCTGCGGCTGACGTCGGTCATGAGGCGGTGCGTGGACGCGTACGAGAACGCCAGCCAGCGGAACACGTGATCGTCGGCGGTGGGCGTCAGCTGCCGGAGCGCCGTCACTGAGCGCGTGCGGTCGAACGGAAAGGTCACCACCAGCTCGCCGCCCTGCAGGTTCCCTCCCAACACGAACGGGATCTTCTCCATCCACGACACCAGAGCGCGTGTCTCCACAGCCACCTGGGGTCAGAGTGATTTAGAGCAACTCAGTATCAGTTTTTATGACACAAGACTGCAGCAGTTTAATAGTGTTGTGTGTAATATGTATCACTTGCTTCATATATTAATATATCTGGGTTCAAAAGACAATATTCAGTAATATTATTGATTATTATCAAGCACAAAACCTGCAATTATAGCGCCACCAAGTGGCACAGTCCCACCGCTTTTTGTGTGTCCTCAGAGTGCCCTCATACATAAGCATGTCAAATTTGGTGAAAATATAGTTTTGTTTAGGAGTTATAGACATTTATATGTATGAACACGTACAAAATGATCCACACCTGATTTTGATTGCATTTTTTTGCCACTTACTATCAATTCATTTGACCATTACCATTTAGTCAACGACCTGTTTCTGATTTTCCTACAGTGGTTTCGTCTCAATCAGACTAACCGTTTCTAAGATATTTGCGAATGCTGTTTAAATGCTAAATCACAACGTTGTACAAACCATAAGGCGAAACCTAGCATGTTCAGAAATCCAAGGAGATGACTTCCGTGAAAATAAGTCAACTATGTCCAAAGTTATAAGCCTGTAAATAATGTTTTTTTCACCACTAGGTGGCGCTGGTCCTAATCTTCTCAGACTCTTTCTGGGGATCGTGCTGATGATCCATACCGAGTTTCGTAATACATTCATGCGTTCAAAAAATGCAGCTTTTTACTACAAAATTCAAAACAGCCGATATGGGAAAATTGGATATCATTCAACTTGGCGAATTCTCAAATCTATCGAGACCACTTTTTTGATTTTTGGACAAAATGTTTAGAAGTTAAAAGCAAAAATATCAATTTTTCGTATCTCCGGACCAGTAGGTGGTGCTGTGCCGAAACGCAGCATGTAAACTCAGGTCGTGCTTGTGATGACATGCACCAAGTTTGGTCAGAATACGATAAAGCGTTGAGGAGATACAACCTTGCGTCTATTTTTGCAAGTGCTACGTAAAATTCGTTCGCGTGTTTTTCAAAAACGGTTTGACAAATCAACTTTTGAGTTCCATAACATTTTGTTGCCATGGTCTGAAGATGATCTGGTTCGAAACTTCTCAGACTCCTTCAGGGCATCGTGCCGATGACCCAGACCGAGTTTCGTAATGATACGTTCATGCGTTAATAAAATACCGCATTTTACTACAAAATTCAAAATGGCTGATATTATATCAAATTGGATATCATTTGACTTGGCATGGCTCCCCAAATCAAACGAGACCACTTTTATGACTTTTGGTAAAAACATTCAGAAGTTATAAGCAAAAATAGCCATTTTTCATATCTCAGGACCAGTAGGTGGCGCTGCGCCGAAACGCAGCATGTAAAAATCTGAGGAAAAATGAAAGGAAGAAGAATTTTGTTTCTAGCCCTTACAGTTCAAAAGTTATTAGCATAAACATGAGTGCAACTTTTGAACAGTTGGTGGCGCTAGAGGGATTGAGTTAGAGACTCTAAGCATGTGTGTGAGGGACGTACGGTGGCGTTCTCGGAGCGGTACCAGTCCGGGATGGGCACGTGATGGTTGTGGAATTTGCGCGGTACCCAATTCCGAGCCTCTGCTTCCCAGAGAACAGCGTTGAGATCAGGGAAGTTGTGATGGATGTCGAGGCCGTCGTGACTCCAGCGGCCCAGAGACCATCCGCTGAGCTCCGAGCCCTGAAACATAACAGAGAGACACACTTTCATTCAGCAGGGTGTCTTATAATCATGAGCAGGAGTGGCTGCAGACGTACCGCTGCGAAGGCCTTCTCGTAGCCGTCGGGGTTGATGGAGGGCAGCAGGTGGATGCGCGTCTCGTCCACCAGGTGGCGTATGCGCGGGTTTCCGCTCAGATACTCCTGACACATGAACTGCATGAGCAGCAGAAGCAGCTCGCGGCCCAGCACCTCGTTACCGTGGGAACCGGCCGTGTAGCGGAACTCAGGCTCACCTGCGAACACACACACACTCATCCAGCGTCACACACACCTGCGTCAGCGCGCTCAGAGTCCAGTCTTACCGAGCTCGTGCTCTCCGGGGTTGTCCGAGATCTCGATGGCGTACAGCTTCTGTCCGTTGTAGCTTTTGCCGATGTTGTAGATGCGTGTGATGTTCGGACACATGTCATTCACCACCTTCATCAGCTGAACACAAACACAACGGAAGATAATGAAGAATGTTTAATTAAATTATAATGTGAACTGCTCTCAGGCATTATATTTTATGATGTGTCATAATCCTCACACTGTACCTGTCTCATCTCTTTATAACTGTGGTGTCTGAAGTCCAGGTTGTCTGTTGTCGTCACTTCATTTCTTCTCCGGTAATAATTGTTTGGATCTGTAATGAGCATTAAAAATAAATGAGAAAGCATAAACTCTTTAATCTGCAGGTCTGTTGTGATGATCGTCTGGATTCACAAATGTTTTTTTGTGAGCTAAACTATCTTCTTAAAGTCCTCCTGAGATTTTAAGTTAATATTTTAGTAATTTTTTAATGCATTTGAAAGTTTGTGTTTCTCTGATGTCAGTTAATGGTCACGCAGGTAAACAAATTAAATACTTCACCTTTATTTGGATTGTTTTTATATTAAAATTATTTATTTGACATTTTTACAATTTAATTTTTATTAAGAGCTATATTTTGATTTTGATTTTAAAATGACTTACATTTATACTTTTTATGATTTAATGATTTTTTTTTTATTAAAATAAATTTTTACATTACTTATTTTAATTTTACATTTTATGATTAAATTCATTTTTTATAAAGTATTATATTTTGGTTTCTTTTTATTTTTTAAATTATTTTAATTTTACATTTTATGATTTAATAAAGTTTTGTTAATTTATATATTGTTTTTTTTTATTCCTTCAATTTTACATTTTCACGATTTAATACATTTATATTAAGTGTTATATTTTGATTTGTTCTATTTGAAAATTGTTAATTTATTTTAAATTAGAATTTATCGTAATTTGGCATTTTTATTTAATTTAATGAATTTATATTAAGTGTTGTATTATGAATTGTTATATTTTAAATTATTCATTTATTGTAATTTGACATTTTTAAGATTTAATACATTTTTGTAAGCGTTTAATTTTGACTTTTTTTAATGATTTAATTATTGTTTTGCATCATCCCCGTAGACTGAAAGCACTGCAGGTGTGTGTGTGTGTGTGTGTTCTTCGAGTGGGTGTGTGTGTGTGTGCTTCGAGTGGGTGTGTGTGTGTGTGTGCTTCGAGTGGGTGTGTGTGTGTGTGTGTGTTCTTCGAGTGGGTGTGTGTGTGGGTGGGTGTGTCTGTCACCTGGCATCGGGCAGCCCAGGATCTCTACACGCATGCAGATGCCGCCGCTGGGGAACCAGGATCGAGGGTTAATGCGGATGTAACGAGCCACTATGGGTTTCGGAAAAGTGTTGAGGACGGGAATCTCCTTCTCTCGATTCCCAATGAAAATCTACTGATGCGAGCAGAAACACTGGGTTACAGCTGTGTGTGAATGAGCTGATGGTTTGTGAAGGACATGTTTGGTGTCTCACCAGATCTCTGGAGCCATTCTTCAGCGTCACCCAGCTGTGAGAATCATTACTGAGCAGAACTTTATATGAGCTCACCCAATCACTCCTGCAACACACACACACACACACACACACACACACAAGCATCAGCCTCCATCCTGACATTTCTGTATGTGCATTTGGCAGACTTTTCATTGCATTCAAGGCATACACTGGATCAGTTCATGCATTCCCTGGGAATCGAACCCATGACCTTGGTGTTGCAAGCATGACATTTACTGTTTGACCAATTTACATTTATGCATTTGGCAGATGCTTCAAACCCTTGCTTTATATTCAAGATGTTCAGTTCATGCAGTTTAGTTCATGCATTCCCTGGGAATCGAACCTATGACCTTGGCGTTGTGTACTCACGACCAGAGTGAGCTCCGTCCCTGAGTGACGACACCGGTGAATTTCATAAGTCTGCGTGCGTCCACCTCAAACCACTGCAGCGGGTCGTTTCGTCCTGCACACCAGCCACCGTCATACAGGTCGTCCTCTAACAGACCACCCTACACACACATGAAACTACATCAACACAATTAACTCATGCTTCTGCTCTTACTATCAGTGATTCATCAGTGACCCTGTTCTCAACAAATTTCATCTTTGATCAGAATATAAAAACATCTGGACATTTATTCATTCAGTAGATGCTTTTATTCAAAGTGACACAAACACACAGTGATTCATCCTCAGAAACACAAGATCGAGAGCTGCTCAGATGAGAACAAATGCCTGAGAGATGCAGAGAGACAACAAGACAGCAGAGAGAGAGCAGTAAGATAACAGAGACAGCAGTGAGAGAGCAGTGAGACAGAATCGAGCCAGCAGTGAGATAATAATAGAGACAACGGTAAGAGCAGCGAAACAGCAGTGAGTGCAGTGGTGAGATAGCAATGAGACAGCAATAAGTGCAGTAAGAGCAGAGAGACAGCACTGAGTCAGCGGTGAGACAGCAGTGAGTGCAGTAAGAGCTGAGAAACAGCAGTGAGGCAGCAGAGAGACAGCTTTGAGTCAGTAAGACAGCAGTGAGAGTAGTGAGACAATGTTGAGACCAGGTAGAAAGTAGAGAGATAGCAGTGAGTGTAGTGAGAGCAGAGAAACAGCAGTGAGTCCAGTGAGAGAGCAGTGAGAGCACTGAGACAGCAGAGAGACCACAATGAGAACAGAGAAATGGCAGTGTGTCCAGTGAGACAGCAGTGAGAGCAGAGAAACAGCAGTGAGACAGCAAAGAGACAGCAGTGAGAGCACTGGGACAGCATTGAGACAGCAGTAAGAGCAGAGAGACAGCAGTGAGTGCAGTGAGAGCAGAGAATCAGCAGTGAGATAGCAAAGAGAGAGCAGTGAGAGCACTGGGACAGCAGTGAGAGCAGAGAAACAGCAGTGAGTCCAGTGAGAGAGCAGTGAGAGCACTGAGACAGCAGTGAGAGCAGAGAAACAGCAGTGAGTCCAGTGAGAGAGCAGTGAGAGCACTGAGACAGCAGAGAGACCGCAATGAGAACAGAGAAATGGCAGTGTGTCCAGTGAGACAGCAGTGAGAGCAGAGAAACAGCAGTGAGACAGCAAAGAGACAGCAGTGAGAGCACTGGGACAGCATTGAGACAGCAGTGAGAGCAGAGAAACAGCATTTAGACAGCAGTGAGAGCAGAGAAACGGCAGTGAGACAGCAAAGAGACATCAGTGAGTGCAGTGAGAGCACTGGGACAGCAGTAAGAGCAGAGAAACAGCAGTGAGTGCAGTGAGAGCAGAGAAACTGCAGTGAGACAGCAAAGAGACAGCAGTGAGAGCACTGGGACAGCAGTAAGACAGCAGTGAGAGCAGAGAAACAGCAGTGAGTCCAGTGAGAGAGCAGTGAGAGCACTGACACAGCAGAGAGACTGCAATGAGAACAGAGAAACGGCAGTGTGTCCAGTGAGAAAGCAGTGAGAGCAGAGAAACAGCAGTGAGATAGCAAAGAGAGAGCAGTGAGAGCACTGGGACAGCAGTGAGAGCAGAGAAACAGCAGTGAGTCCAGTGAGAGAGCAGTGAGAGCACTGAGACAGCAGAGAGACCGCAATGAGAACAGAGAAATGGCAGTGTGTCCAGTGAGACAGCAGTGAGAGCAGAGAAACAGCAGTGAGACAGCAAAGAGACAGCAGTGAGAGCACTGGGACAGCATTGAGACAGCAGTGAGAGCAGAGAAACAGCATTTAGACAGCAGTGAGAGCAGAGAAACGGCAGTGAGACAGCAAAGAGACATCAGTGAGTGCAGTGAGAGCACTGGGACAGCAGTAAGAGCAGAGAAACAGCAGTGAGTGCAGTGAGAGCAGAGAAACTGCAGTGAGACAGCAAAGAGACAGCAGTGAGAGCACTGGGACAGCAGTAAGACAGCAGTGAGAGCAGAGAAACAGCAGTGAGTCCAGTGAGAGAGCAGTGAGAGCACTGACACAGCAGAGAGACTGCAATGAGAACAGAGAAACGGCAGTGTGTCCAGTGAGAAAGCAGTGAGAGCAGAGAAACAGCAGTGAGTCCAGTGAGAGAGCAGTGAGACAGCAGAGAGACCGCAATGAGAACAGAGAAATGGCAGTGTGTCAGGTGAGAGAGCAGAGAAACAGCAGTGAGACAGCAGTGAGAAAGCAGTGAGTGCAGAGAAACGGCAGTGAGACAGCAAAGAGACAGCAGTGAGAGCACTGGGACAGCATTGAAACAGCAGTAAGAGCAGAGAAACAGCAGAGAGACTGCAGTGAGAGCAGAGAAACAGCAGTGAGATAGCAAAGAGACAGCAGTGAGTGCACTGGGACAGCATTGAGACAGCAGTGAGTGCACTGGGACAGCAGTGACAGCAGAGAGATAGCAGTGAGAAAGCAGTGAGTGCACTGGGACAGCATTGAGACTGCAGTGAGAGCAGAGAAACAGTAGTGAGAAAGCAGTGAGTGCACTGGGACAGCATTGAGACAGCAGTGAGAGCAGAGAGACAGCAGTGAGAAAGCAGTGAGTGCACTGGGACAGCATTGAGACTGCAGTGAGAGCAGAGAAACAGTAGTGAGAGCATTGGGACAGCATTGAGACGGAAGTGAGACAGCAGTGAGAGCAGAGAGACAGCAGTGAGAGCAGAGAAACGGCAGTGAGACAGCAAAGAGACAGCAGTGAGTGCAGTGTGAGCACTGGGACAGCATTGAGACAGCAGTAAGAGCAGAGAAACAGCAGAGAGACAGCAGTGAGTGCAGTGAGAGCAGAGAAACATCAGTGAGATAGCAAAGAGAGAGCAGTGAGAGCACTGGGACAGCAGTGAGACAGCAGTGAGAGCAGAGAAACAGCAGTGAGTCCAGTGAGAGAGCAGTGAGAGCACTGAGACAGCAGAGAGACCGCAATGAGAACAGAGAAACGGCAGTGTGTCCAGTGAGAGAGCAGTGAGAGCAGAGAAACAGCAGTGAGTCCAGTGAGAGAGCAGTGAGAAAGCAGAGAGACCTCAATGAGAACAGAGAAACGGCAGTGTGTCCAGTGAGAGAGCAGTGAGAGCAGAGAAACAGCAGTGAGAAAGCAGTGAGTGCACTGGGACAGCATTGAGACAGCAGTGAGAGCAGAGAGACAGCAGTGAGTGCACTGGGACAGCATTGAGACAGCAGTGAGAGCAGTGAGAAAGCAGTGAGTGCACTGGGACAGCATTGAGACAGCAGTGAGAGCAGAGAGACAGCAGTGAGACAGCAGCGAGAAAGCATTGAGTACACTGGGACAGCATTGAGACTGCAGTGAGAGCAGAGAAACAGTAGTGAGAGCATTGGGACAGCATTGAGACGGAAGTGAGACAGCAGTGAGAGCAGAGAAACAGCAGAGAGACAGCAGTGAGTTCAGTGAGAGAACAGTGAGAGCACTGAGACAGCATTGAGAACAGAGAAACGGCAGTGAGTCCAGTGAGACAGCAGTGAGAGCAGAGAAACAGCAATGAGACAGCAAAGACACAGTAGTGAGACAGCAGAGAAACAGCATTGAGACAGCAGTGAGTGCACTGTGACAGCATTGAGACAGCAGTGAGAGCAGAGAAACAGCAGTGGGACAGCAGTGAGTGCATTGGGACAGCATTGAGACAGCAGTGAGAGCAGAGAGACAGCAGTGAGTGCACTGGGACAGCATTGAGACAGCAGTGAGAGCAGTAAGACAGCAGTGAGACAGCAGTGAGACAGCAGTGAGAAAGCAGTGAGTGCACTGGGACAGCAGTGAGAGCAGAGAAACAGCAGTGAGACAGCAAAGACACAGTAGTGAGACAGCAGAGAAACAGCATTGAGACAGCAGTGAGTGCACTGGGACAGCATTGAGACAGCAGTGAGAGCAGAGAGACAGCAGTGAGTGCACTGGGACAGCATTAAGACAGCAGTGAGAGCAGTGAGACAGCAGTGAGAAAGCAGTGAGTGCACTGGGACAGCAGTGAGACAGCAAAGACACAGTAGTGAGACAGCAGAGAAACAGCATTGAGACAGCAGTGAGTGCACTGGGACAGCATTGAGACAGCAGTGAGAGCAGAGAAACAGCAGTGAGACTGCAGAAAGACTAGAGAGACAGCCGTGAGACAGCAGAAAGACAGCCGTGAGACAGTGGTGAGACAGCAGCAGGAGGAAATGTGAGATGCATTAATAGAAGATTCTGACGCACAGACAGAAACATGAGACTCAACCCGCTCACAGCACAACTAGATACATATGAGGATTCGGTCATCATTTACTCATTCTGTATGGCTTTATTCCTTCAGTGGAACATGCTGCTTTTTTCAACACAATGAACGTGAATGAAGGGAAGAGGGAAGTAAATGAGGACAGAGTTTTACTTACAGGTCAATTATTCCGATTTTATGTCAAATTTATGTTTTTTAAAGTGTTTTTTTTTGTCCAATGGGCTCCAATGTTTGGTTAATCTAAACATCTTCATGTTCCACTGAAGAAAGAAAGTTATACAGGTTTGGAACACATGAGGGTGATTAAATAGTGACACAATGATCATTAAATGTGTTTCAATCATGTGAGAGTGTGAAACAGATCAGAAACTCATTCGCTTCACATTCGTTTCTATTGGTTAGAGTTGTGAATGAAGGCACTTTGTAAAGTGTTTAAGGATCCTTCAAGGTCGTGCGGGTCAGAATGAATCTTGGTAATGATCTTCTGGACTCGAGCGCAGCTGAGTAATGCTTTCTGTGACTCACAGCGGATTTCAGCAGAAACTGGGTCAATTTCATACGGCTGTCGCTCTGAAGTCTGTTTCCAGCTGATCATTCCTGCTTTCGTTTGTCGTTCTGTTTTCATCGAGCGCAGCGGAAAACAAAGAGCAAATTCTGTGCAAAGTGGATCCAGATGAGGCAAAGATTGAGCAGAATGGGTCTGAGATCTGAGTAACAACAGATGAAGAGCAGAAACACTGGCAACATTTCAGAGACACACACACCTGGATGTTCAGTCGGCCCCTGTGCGGCCCCAGACCGTAGTGTCTCATGGTGGACGCGTGGAGCTGAAAGTCATCGATCTTCAGTGTCTCCAGACCCAGCGGAGGACAATCTGTGGGGAATGAGAAGAGCAGACTGAAAGTCATGAGAGGGATCTGAGCTCTACCCTACTTTAAACAGTCAATAATGCTGAAGCGTGTCATCATTTGCATGTTCAGCTAGTTAGTGCACTGCAAAAAATGATTTTTTCTCTTAGTATTTTTTCAGACTGACTGACCAATGACACAAATTTGGGGCGGGACTATCAGACCGACTGACCAAAGACATGAATTTGGGGCGGGACTATCAGAATGACCAATGACATGGATTTGGGGCGGAACTATCAGACCGACTGACCAATGACATGAATCTGAGGCGGGACTATCAGACCAACTGACCAATGAAATTAATTTGAGGCGGGACTATCAGACCAACTAATCAATGACATGAATTTAGGGGTGGGACTATCTGGCTGACTGATTACATGAATTTGGGGCGGGACTATCAGAATGACCAATGACATGGATTTGGGGCGGAACTATCAGACCGACTGACCAATGACATGAATCTGAGGCGGGACTATCAGACCAACTGACCAATGAAATTAATTTGAGGCGGGACTATCAGACCAACTGATCAATGACATGAATTTAGGGGTGGGACTATCTGGCTGACTGATTACATGGATTTGGGGCGGGACTATCAGACTGACTGACCAATGACATGGATTTGAGGCGGGAATATCTGACTGACCAATTACATGAATTTGGGGTGGGACTATCAGAATGACTGACCAATGACATGAATGTGAGGTGGGACTATCTGACTGACTGATTACATGGATTTGGGGCAGAACTATCAGACCGACTGACCAATGAAATTAATTTGAGGCGGGACTATCAGACCAACTGATCAATGACATGAATTTGGGGGTGGGACTATCTGGCTGACTGATTACATGGATTTGGGGCGGGACTATCAGACTGACTGACCAATGACATGGATTTGAGGCGGGAATATCTGACTGACCAATTACATGAATTTGGGGTGGGACTATCAGACTGACTGACCAATTACATGAATTTGGGGTGGGACTATCAGACTGACTGGCCAATGACATGAATTTGAGGTGGGAATATCAGACTGACCAATGACATGGATTTGGGGCGGGACTATAAGACTGACTGACCGATTGCATGAATTTGAGGCGGGAATATCAGACTGACCAAGGACATGGATTTGGGGCGGGACTATCAGACTGACTGACCGATTACATGGATTTGGGGCGGGACTATCTGACTGACCAATGACATGGATTTGGGGCGGGACTATCTGACTGACCAATTAAATTAATTTGAGGCGGGACTATCAGACCGACTGACCAATTACATGAATTTAAGGCGGGACTATCAGACTTACTGACCAATGACATGGATTTGGGGCGGGACTATAAGACTGACTGACCGATTACATGGATTTGGGGCGGGACTATCTGACTGACCAATGACATGGATTTGAGGCGGGACTATCAGACTGACTGACCGATTACATGGATTTGGGGCAGGACTATCTGACCAATGACATGGATTTGAGGCGGGACTATCAGACTGACTGACCGATTACATGGATTTGGGGCGGGACTATCTGACTGATCAATGACATGGATTTGGGGGCGGGACTATCAGACTGACTGACCGTTTACATGGATTTGGGGTGGGACTATCTGACTGACCAATGACATGGATTTGGGGGCGGGACTATCAGACTGACTGACCGTTTACATGGATTTGGGGGCGGGACTATCAGACTGACTGACCGATTACATGGATTTGGGGCGGGACTATCTGACTGATCAATGACATGGATTTGGGGGCGGGACTATCAGACTGACTGACCGTTTACATGGATTTGGGGTGGGACTATCTGACTGACCAATGACATGGATTTGGGGGCGGGACTATCAGACTGACTGACCGTTTACATGGATTTGGGGGCGGGACTATCAGACTGACTGACCGTTTACATGGATTTGGGGCGGGACTATCTGACTGACCAATGACATGGATTTGGGGGCGGGACTATAAGACTGACCAATGACATGGATTTGGGGCGGGACTATAAGACTGACTGACCGATTGCATGAATTTGAGGCGGGACTATCTGACTGACCAATGACATGGATTTGGGGGTGGGACTATCAGACTGACTGACCGTTTACATGGATTTGGGGCGGGACTATCTGACTGACCAATGACATGGATTTGGGGGCGGGACTATCAGACTGACTGACCGTTTACATGGATTTGGGGCGGGACTATCTGACTGACCAATGACATGGATTTGGGGTGGGACTATAAGACTGACTGACCGATTACATGGATTTGGGGCGGGACTATCTGACTGACCAATGACATGAATTTGAGGCGGGACAATCAGACTAACTGACCGATTACATTAATTTTAGGCTGGGCTATCTGACTTCAATATCTAATCTAGCAATCTTTCTAATATTTACATACACCTGTAACTGTAATAAAACGATTTGTACAGGTCTGTCTGTGCAGATGAAGCTCTGCGGATGCACAGCTGAGCTCCTCTCATTATGACATCTATCACATCTGCAGCTCTAAAGACTCTCAGGAGATCGATGTGAATCAGCTCTAATTCTGCTTTTGGCCTGAAACAAACACAGCCGTTACTGTTCCGCAACCGCAATCATGAGGGAAACGTGCAGGTCACTCATTTATATGTCCAAAGCGACTTTCCAACAGGACACACACATACAGACAATAGCATCAGTGTCTCTTCAGATTTTCAGTTTAGATCTTCTATTATTGTTCTAATAATATATTGAGAGAGTGACTGTCATATTATGAAGATGTGATCAAACTCTGACCCTCCTCTACATTAGGTGAACCGATCTGCTTATCTTATCTTACTTTACCGTCCCAATGTCAAATCATATTTGACACACAGATGACCTCACACAAACCATGTTCGTTTGCTGTTCAACTCACCGTCTTTGTCAGCGGTGAACGAACCGTCACTGACGCCGCCGGCTGCTTTCACTGCTTTCTTGTTCTTCTCACTCTTTTTGTTTCCACTTTTCACGGCTGATGAGACACAAACAGCAGAAGGTTGAACTGCATCTGTGGTTCATACATCAGGCCCATGAGATGAAGAGAAGAAGTGCTGAATGATGAAAGCTGGTGTGTTTGGTGGCCTATAAACTTTAGCTGCGGCGCCAAGCTTCAGAGCCAATGTGTTGAGCAGAAGAGCAGCTGAAGGCTTTCATCGTGTGCCTGAGAGGTCATGTCAGGATAAACCTACATCCCACATGGAAACACTCGGATTTTTCAAGCGCTGCCAGCGTTCAGATGTGCCACGGAATCATCGACACGGAGAGTCTAACATGATCACAGCATGATCAGAAACCTCAAGACAACGCCTTGCATTGTCTACATTTTCATGGGGGGCAATTTCATATAATGCCCCTTTTACAAGATGCAATATAAGTCCCTAGAATGCGTCTGTGAAGTTTCAGCTCAAAATCCCCCACAGATCATTTATTATAGCTTGTCAAATTTGCCCCTATTTGGGTGTGAGCAAAAACACGCCGTTTTTGTGTGTGTCCCTTTAAATGCAAATGAGCTGCTGCTCCCGCCCCCTTTCCAGAAGAGGGCGGAGCTTTAACAGCTCAACAATAACAAAGCTGGAGAATCTCACGCAGCCAAAATGATGACGGTGTTCAGCCTTACATTGTTCAAACCGGAGTCGACACTGATGGAGAGACTCAGGAAGAAGTTACAACTTTTAGACGTTTCTGAATGGTTAGTGGATAAATTGATGTAGTTGCTGTGGAGTTGATTCAACTCATCCACTAGCATGTGCCGTCATGTTCATCTTTTGTGTTGAATTGACCCTCGTTTGTGAAGCAGTCCGGCGTAAAATGACGGCATGACAACAACACTCTACTACAACAACTCTTCCTCTTCTCTAAAGCAGCCCAACATGGCCCCGCCCCCTTTGTTGTGTGTTCTCGGGGGCGGGGTTTATGCAAATTTTAGAGTTAGGGTGATGTCACTAACCCGTGAATAAGCTTGTTGTAGTCCTTAAAAAGCGATTTCTGTAAAAGAAAATATCTCCCTTTGCATTGAACTTTGAGCGTCGTAACTTTGCAGATGTTGTTTATGATCAAACAGCAACATTACACACTAACTAAAGTTAAAAACCATTTAAAATCATAATCAAGGACCCCTTTCATTTGTGTAAAGCCTTTTTTAAGACTTGCAGAAATCCTTTTTTTTGCAGAGTTTTGCACTGACAGCAGGAAAAAATGATGTCAAATGCATGTAATAAAGTTAAATTTAATGGTGTGTGGTTACGAGAGCAAAATAAATAGTCTAATTTAAAGCTTTAAAACCAAGGAGAAAACACTTTGCATGTCTTCTGCTGTTGATGAAGACGATCAGATGTGTCTGGTTGAAGATTAATCAGCATCTGGTGTCAGGAACAAGCATCATTCCCTGCGACCTCTGCAAAACTTTATGAATGTTTCACACAGTCAAAGCTCCAGTAAAGCACTCCATTCATGATTCACTGAAAGCCAATAATGTTTGACGGTTGAACCAGTGCCTGACAGATCCTGAAACACAAGCTCGTCCAGCCACACAGCTTCAGTTCGGTGTGTTAATGTGCTGTGAACCGCCAGATCAACGGCTGTAATGAGGGAGAAACGTTCTGAAGAGTGTTTAAGTTTATATCCTGAATAAACACATCGGGCTTAATGAAGGAACTCTATGACATCTAACATGTTTACATGCAGTGAATCAGCCTGATCCAGTTACGTGTGTTTACATTACCTGATGCCGAATCGGATCCACCGGCTGCTTTGGAAGCAGCTGATGTGGATCTGCTCTCCTTCCCGATTCCTCGTCCGGGTGTCTGAAGGCCGTCGGTCGCTCGGCCCTCCGAGACGCGCTGGTAATGTTCCCGACTCAGAAGCTCTTGCATGTAATAATCCTCATCCTCAGATGAATATCCATAACACACATCCAGCATGAGACCCACAAGGCCGAGCAGCAGGAGAGTCTGGAGCCACATTATTAGATCCAATCGGCTCCCGGACCGATGAACTGGCAGGTAAAACTTCTGCTGTCTGGAATCACTCAGGAGAGAGAGACAGCAGAAGAACAGACAGACAGACGGTGATGTTTTGGCTCTGGTTCCAGGTGTTTTGTTCTAGAGCATAAAGCAGGAGCTGCAGTGTGAGAGACAGATCATCTGATCCAGAGCTGATTGATGTCTCACTCTTCTGTCTCACTGTGACTCCTCCCACTGGGCGGAGCTTCCTTGACCTCATTACCATCCCACAACCAAAGGAGAGAGAACTGAGAAGAATTCATACTGATGGATGCAAACACACACACACGCTCTCAGAGCGTCACTAATGCACTAATGTGTTAATCACATCCAGGTCCGGGCAGGTTTGAGTATCTGAACGTGTGTGCGTGTGTGTGTGTGTGTGTGTGTGTCAGAGCTTATTTCATCACGAGTGTTACTGCACACACACACACACACACACACCTCTTATACTGATTCTTATAGCCGTACTGACTAGAAAGCAGGTTTACGGTAAAACGAAGGTCTGTAATGAGCGTCTGCTGTGAAGCTTCAGTGACGCTGATCCGTTCAGACGCGATTCATTATGAGCTTCACTTCCTCACATCTGAAACTCACAATAACAAACCAAACGAATGATTGTGTAACAATCCCTAACACTTCACAATATGGTTATAGTTAACATGAACTAACAATGAACAATACTTGAAAAGAATTTATTAATCCTAGTTAAGGAGGTCCTTGATTATGATTTTTTTAACTTTAGTTAGTGTGTAATGCATAAACAACATCTGCAAAGTTACGACGCTCAAAGTTCAATGCAAAGGAGATATTTTCTTTTTAAGGACTACAACAAATGGCTGGTAGGAACTACAATGAGCTTCTTTACATAATTTACATAAAATTTACATAAACCCCACCCCCGAGAACACACAACAAAGGGGGCGGGGCCATGTCGGGCTGCTTTAGAGAAGAGGAAGAGTTGTCATAGTAGAGTGTTGTTGTCATGCCGTCATTTTACGCCAAACGAACGCTGGATTTGCACAAAAGATGAACATGACGGCACATGCTAGTGGATGAGTTGAATCAACTCCACAGCAACTACATCAATTTATCCACTAACCATTCAGAAACGTCTAAAAGTTGTAACTTCTTCCTGAGTCTCTCCATCAGTGTCGACTCCGGTTTGAACAATGTAAGGCTGAACCAAAATCGCCATTTTGGCTGTGTGAGATTCTCCAGCTTTGTTGTTGTTGAGCTGTTAAAGCTCCGCCCTCTTCTGGAAAGGGGGCGGGAGCAGCAGCTCATTTGCATTTAAAGGGACACACACAAAAACGGCGTGTTTTTGCTCACACCCAAATAGGGGCGAATTTGACAAGCTATAATAAATGATCTGTGGCGTATTTTGAGCTGAAACGGATTTCTGCATTTATATCAAAGTCGTGAATGCAGGTTTTGTCGATATGGAGCGGTTGCTGCGGTCACACAGTGTTAAATTTCAGAGATCTGCTCACCTCAGTGTTTGTGCAAATTAAAGCGTGTTTTCACTGGATTGGTGGGATGAATCTGAGACGCCAGCAGCACTTCCTGAAATCATCACACATTCTTCAGACCAAACCCTGAAGCTGCAGGAACCGCATGAACCGTCTCGGGGAAACATCTGTCTGTACAAACCACTGCAGATGATATCAGACTTTTAATCAGCTACTTAATATTTCATCCCCTTAAATGACCCGGAGACTTTGACGAGCGTCCAAAATCAACACTGATTTCTTGCAGAACGATCTTCAGATGCATCTCGGTGCTAAACCATCATTCACCATGTCAGGATCAGGAGACACGAGCGCTCTGAAGGTGTCTGTAAGCCACCAACAATCCACTGCAAACTCACGTTCTGCCCTACGAAAACACAACAAACACACTGGAACAAAGAAACGCAACTTAAATGAAGCGTTTGAAGCACTCAGAAGATTTCTAAATGATAAACCTCATCACTGAAGCTGCGAGACGTCAGTCATTCAGCACACTGAATCATGGCTTTGTGCAGGCGAGACGGACATGGCAAGAACATTGTTAACTGTGAGTTATATATCTGGCCTGATGATTCAGAGTAACACAAAGCAGATGATCAATATGTGTCCAGCTGACCGTCCGCCAACATCCACACATGTTGATATTAGACAGACGCTGGCACGTCTGCGCAGTCGGTTCCATCTTTCTGTCAGAAGCACGAGTGACTTCATGAAACGGAGAAATCTGAAACATGGAACCAGCAGATCCGCAGCAAACCAGCTTTTTCTTGGTTATGTGAACATTAAGGGAATGTTTTACTCTCTTTTATGATTTTGCAAATATGAGAAAGCTACTTTTGAATGTTCTCTGAATGTTCTGAAGTAGTAACAACTGAAATGTTACAGAAAAGGGCTATTTTGTGCATGTTATTAAAGACCAGATAACCTTCTTTTAACGTTATTAGAACGTTTGTTCATATCTT
Organism: Ancherythroculter nigrocauda; assembly: GCA_036281575.1. Lineage (NCBI taxonomy): Eukaryota > Metazoa > Chordata > Actinopteri > Cypriniformes > Xenocyprididae > Ancherythroculter > Ancherythroculter nigrocauda. Next base: position 809,001 of record VTFQ01000018.1, read on the forward strand.
TGAGAGAACCTTGCCAGAACGTTCCCTGTTAGCTGGAACAATCGTTAATAAGACCCGCTGTGGTGAAAATCAAGTTGTTTATATGTCTGTGTGGTGTTTTTAATATGCTTTAAGTCAAACCATGTGCAACTTCATAAGCCAACACCATTGCTGAGTATTTTCTCCTTAAAACTGCAGTGAACCAAAGATAGTTGCATAAAAATCGCTGGCGTTTCTTACATCACAAACTACATTGTAATCAAGGTGTAATCGCCAACAAGTGGATCTCTGAACTGGTGCGAGTGAGTGGAGGCGGGGTTAATTTGCATATTCATAGAACCATGTATACTAAATGAGGCAAGGGTGCCCTCCGCTGCCCTCCAAAAGTTTGGAAACGCCCTAGAAAAGTGACAATATTGGCATGAATCCTTTATAATTTGTGATAATTTTGCACTGGTAAGGGACAACACAAACTACGAAAACATATTTTATTATATAAACAGTTTATAAAATAGAAAAAAAATATCCAGCATTAGCAGCTATCTGACCTAAACTGGGTTCTGATTGGTTCATTGTATTCTGAACTTAATTGTCAATCAATTGTTGAAGCTATTAAGGTGTGCTGACCCAAAAATCTTTTACAAACCTGGGCCAAGATTAAACCAGTAACCAGGCATCAAAGCTGGCAAAGGGGCATGTCTGACTTTGACATGAATATATTGCCATTATTATGTAATCAAAATGAAAATTATTATTGCTGGTCTTCAATGATAATGTCAAGTTACTTTAATGTATTTGCACCAAAAAATGATAAGGATTTATGCTGATATTGTCCAAAATTCAAAACATTCAAGCTATTTTAAGGCATAACGTTTAAAACATGTTTAAATATGCCACTTTGGTGATCAAGGGGGGCTTTAAGAGGGGTCATTCATTACTTTAAAAAAGTAAAAAGTTAGATTTATGACTTGTTTAATATTAGAACAAAAAGGAAGACTGATTATCCTTTGGTTGGTCGGACTATTTTTTTAAGTAATGGCTGTGCTTATGCAACTGGCTCCTGAGCATCTGTTTCCATGACAACACTACAATAACAAAAACTTACTGGAAACAGTCGGAAACATCCACTGGAAGGATATCAATACAGGAACGTTTTTTGCTTCCCAGAACAATCTGAGAATGCTGTACAAAGAAAATGTAAACCTAAAAAGCAAGGTTTTTATTTGGTTCCCAACATATAATAACCACAAGGAAACCAAATTCTAATGGACACGCACTGTAAATCAAGATCGGACCCAAACCCACGTTTTCTGCAATAACAGAGCGTCTCTGTCAAGCCAAGATAATAAAACACAGATCTAGTTTGTTACCCAGAGGCCTCTGTGTTTGTGATCCTAAGCTTCCTGAGCTGCTGCAACCATCAAACAGCAAATTTATGATTCTTCTTAAAAGAACAGGAGCCGTTCTCATGATCCAGGGACTTTCCCTGGAGTTTCCCACAGGAAGAGCTCACGGCATGAGGATGATCTGACAGCGTCGCTCTCGTCAAATATACAGTATATGACTGCGTGAGCTGCTTACCAGAACCAAACTCACTGCTGCCCTCTAGAGGGCTGCAGGGGGGTTGTCAGTGTGTGGTTGCTAGGGTGTTCAGGGTGGTTGCTAGGGTGGATTTTTTCATCTGTTTCAAAAAGTGAATCTGAATCTGGTCTTGAGGCCGGTCAGTGATTGCAAACAGTATTATATAGTGGCGTTATTCTTGTTTTTGTGAGGGTCAGTTGTTTTTGCTAATGTTGTGTGTTCAACAATCAGTCAGGCCGAAGAAAGCATGTTCGTAAGCCAGTGACGGCACCGTATCCGCACAATGAAGTGATCGCAAACTGATTTTTGGATTTCCAACACAAGTTTTAGTCACTATGGAGATGTTTTGTACGGAGCCCCCACAAAAAAAAAATTAAATCATGCACACAATTTACTAATTCATCCCTTCGATTTACTAAATCGTGCGCACAATTTACTAAAATGTGTGCATGATTTACATGATTTCAACGAAATAGTAAATCGTGCGCACGATTTAGCCTACTATTTTTTTCCTGCATGATCATGCCTGGGGCGCCTTAGTTTTGAGAAACGCCTCGGTGGTTTTTTGTCCATAGGGGAGAGTGGGGTAAGATGAGCCAGTGGGTAAGTTGACCCACCCCCTGTATCTTGGCAACGGTACCATTTTATTATCATGTGACCATATATTTTCATATATATAGAACCACCCATCATTTCTGCCAGACTGTGAAAAGGAGAAGCACATGGGAGGAGTGGAAGTCGCTTATTTACTTTAAAAACTGTTTTTGGCTTGTAAAAGTAAAATTTTAACATAACAGATGTAATGGTTTCATCAAAGCAAATTTGTCCAGCTCTAAAACTATTTATGATACATATTGACGATTTAGCAATGTATAAAACCATGCAAGTCATTTAGCTCAACATTATTCTGAATTGGTAAGCTAGCTAGCTTTTCCTATACTCTCTATACCTTTTATCACGCGTCACATCGCGTGTCAGTAATTGAATGGTATCATCACATGATTCTTAATTCAAAAGATGGCAGGTAGTTAGATAAAAAAAACAAATCAAGCTGAAATCAAAATTGATAGTTGTTGTTTTTTTATGGAATATTGCAGTGTTTATTCTAAATAATTTATCGGTGCACATCATCGTTGTTTTAAATTCATGTTCCTAGTAATCTTGAATCAGAATAACTTCTCCTCCCTCTTCTCTGATGACAAGGCGGGGCAACCTGTCACTCACATGAGATCCACCAATAGCAAACCACAACCATCGAATCAAAATCAAGCCCCGCCCTACATTTGTTCTTGTTTGAGAAGCAGTTTCACTCGGATATACGGCACAATAGAGAAGAAAAGATGAGCGTGAATTCTTTTTCATGCCGACTGTGAAACTGCACACTGAACTGGATCAATCTGACCAGCAGATGTCAGCGATTCAAACACTTAAAAGAGAGTTTTTTTTCTGTGTGGTTTAAAAATACTTCAACATTTACAAAAAATCCCTTCATGATCCAGTGAACAAACTCATCTGACAGGCGATCTGCGTGTGAACGGCAGCGACTCTACCACGTGAAGGATTCGTCCTGCAGCACCGCAGACAGTTTCTGGTTGAAAGGAGCGTAAAACTGCCGGAGCAGCTCTCGTGTCACCGGCTTCATCGGCCCCAGTTTCCTGTCCGACGGATCCCTGGTGTTTGACGCGGGACGTCTGCTGATGAGTCTCTCTGTCTGTTTAGACACCGGACCTGCAAACAGACACACGACACAATCAGTCTCATCCCAAAATGATTCTGTGTGGTTTATATGTTCTCTTTGCTGTGAGCTGCGTCTCATGAAGATGATGTTGAACATCTGCTGCCCCCTTCTGCTCGCAGCAGGTCAGTGTTTATGAGATGATGATGGACAGGCGGCTGCAGGACTGACCTAACTGCAGGAAGTGGAAGACTCTGTTCATGCTGTGCGTCAGGTTTGCAGCGTGATCCTCCAGACGCAAAACTAAGAGCTGATCACGGCTGAACACTGACAACCAGTCCAGAATAAACACCACATACAGGCCCACCTGCAGCCTCACCTACACACACACACACACACACACACACACGGGTAAATAACTATTAAATACTTAACTATGTAAGGTCTCTCTGAGGTCAGAGGTCGGCATACTCACACTCATGGCGTTATACAGCGTGCCGCTGTACACACACGCTCTCAGACCGGCGTCCCGCAGACAGGCTTCGAACAGACGCAGAGACTCGCAGACCTTCTGATGGAAATCCAGCGGTGATTCATTAGACGTGCCGAAGTACAAATAGTCTGAATAGAGTCTGAAGAACAACAGCAGAAGAGTTTGAGTGTGTGTGAAGCATCAGATGACATCATCAAACACGCTACACGAGCGTCACGTGACCCGGAACTAAAACCTGCATTCTTGTGTCCTGTCAGTGGTCACTTTATGAGATATTCATGAGCAAAAATGTTTGTTTTAATAATTTTCTTGAGTTTTTGACATTTAAAAATAAATAAATGAATTAAGTGTTTTAGTCAAATTAAATGAAACAAAAATGAGATGAGTATTGAAGCTTGTTTCTGCCATGGAATAAAAAATAAAAAAGGTAATTGTGACTTTTTATCTCACAATTATGAGTGTTTTCTCAGATTTATGATAAATAATCTTGCAATTGGTTGTTATAAAGTCAAAATTGCAAGATATAAACATGCAATAACGAAGAAAAAGATAAAAAGTTGCAATTACCTTTTTTTTATTATTCATTTTTATTTTATTGACAGAAACAAGTTTCTACAGAAATGTTGCTTTGTTTATTTTATTTCATTTTATTTAATTTCATTTGCTTTTATTTATTTCATTTTCATTTCATTTCATTTCATTTTTTTTACTGTATTTCATTTGATTTGATTTCCATTTTATTTTATTTCATTTCATTGCATTTTTTCATTGCATTTTATTTCATTTCCTTTTATTTCATTTTATTTTCATTTAATTTAATTGCATTTTTTCATTGCATTTTACTTCATTTCCTTTTATTTCATTTTATTTTCATTTAATTTAATTTGATTGTTTTTTTACTATATTTCATTTCATTTTATTTTCATTTTATTGTATGTATTATTTTTATGTATTTATTTATTTATTTAATTTAATTTTATTTCATTTAGTTTAATTTCATTTCCTGTTATTTATTTCATTTTATTGTATTTTGTTGTATTTCGTTTGATTTTATTTAGATTTTATTTTATTTTATTACTTCATTTTATTTTATTTTCATTTTATTTCATTTCATTTTATCTTATTTTACTGTATTTAATTTAATTTATTTTCATTTTATTTCAGTTAATTTTATTTCATTTCATTTGCTTTTATTTCTTTCATTTTATTTTCATTTCATATTTTTGTTTTTTACTGTATTTCATTTGATTTTCATTTTATTTTATTTCATTTCATTTCATTTCCTTTTATTTATTTCATTTTAATTAAATTTTATTTTATTTAATTTTGATTTTATTTTATTTCATTTAGTTTAATTTCATTTTCCTTTATTTATTTAATTTTATTATTGTTTCATTTTATTTTGAGATTATTTTATTTTATTTTAATTTCATTTTATTTTATTGTATTTAATTTAAATTTAAATTTTATTTCATTTCATTTTATTTATTTCATTTTATTTTATTTCAGTGAATGTTTATTTCAAGTAATGAAAATGTTTTTTTTACAGTTGTAGTTTTAGTTCGTGATCTGGTGTGACCTCTGACCTCTCCACAGGGTCTCTGAGGATGGCGATGAGTCGCGCGTCCGGCTGCACCGCGTGAATGAAGTCCTGGATGAGTGACGGAGGCTCCGCCTCTCTGCTGATGTCATGGAGGTAGAGCCAGGCCAAGTTGTCCCACATAGTGGAAGCGCTGGCCTCACCTGTCACACACACACACAAACACACACACACACACACACACATTGTTTTTACAGGAAACAGAATGTTATTACAGTAAAGCGTCACTTTGTAACACATTCTAGAAACACTCGAGCGCACGGATCACTGACCTCATGTGGAAATGAAAATAAACACACAGATCTGAGAATGTACCAGTGATGATGCTGCTTCTGCTGGAGGAGTTTCCCAGAAGTCTGTGCTGTATCCGCTGGGCCACCGGATCGAACAGGTCCAGGTAATGGTCCAGCGGGAAGCGGGTGAGAGGAGGATCGCCGGGACGAATGATTCCTGCAAATCACAGGATCCAGATCAAGCTTCTCCAAACGACAGGTGCTTCTGTGTCAGTCACGTGACTTTGCAGCTCATCTGCAATATTTATGAGCATCAGCGGGACGAACACAGAAACATGAACAGAGACACAGAGAAATCCCTGAACATTTACTGTATATGGAGTTGAATTGCGGATAAAATCTACATGAATGTGTGTGAATGTTAGATTTGGTCTAATTTGAGTGTAAAACGTTTTCTGGATCTGCTATGAATCAAATCCAGTGATCAGTGTTTTTTATTGCTCTCTCTGAGCTGAGAGGAAGTCATGTGACTGAAACAGATAAATATAGCTGATTATATCTAGACAGGAAACAGCTTGAAATGCAGTAAAATAAGAAAAAAGCTGAACAATCCCAGCGAACGTTCTCAGAATGTTCTCTCAAAGTTACGAACAAATGTTCTTCCAGTAACGTTAATAGAGCCTTTATTCAGATATCTGGTCTTAAATATCTTCTAGTTTTAGAATGTTTAGAGAAGATTAAACTTAAACTAGATGCATCTGAATGAGTCTCTGAAGTAGAAACACTATAATTATCTTAACGAAAGAACAGTCTACATCACGTGTGTTATTCTAATGACTGTACATCATCACACGTGTTTATCTGACCCTGATGAATCGGTTCACATTCTCACGAATCAAACTGTGATCTGAGATTCATAATGAAGTGTGTTTTAGTTCCCAGCAGACGCTTCTGACAAGAACAAACAAACCAGAACTGCTTGTTTTGATTGTTTTTAATCTATTTCTGCTTTGTGAAGCTGCTTCTTCCAGAACACTTTGTAATGAGAGTGCAGATGAAAGCAGCTTCCCTTTGAGGGCATTTAAGCGTCAGGAATCTCACGTACCGAACCTCTTCCGGCTCCACCAGTGCGGTTCCTTGAGTGGCGTGAGATGAACGTCGGGATGGAGCCTCAAGCGCTCGTACAGGTCCGTCGTGCCACACTTGGGCTGACCGACGATGTAGAAGTAGGGAAGGCATCGCAGGTGCTGGAGTTTCCCATCGTGCAGAATTAACTGTTTTTTGAACGTGGCGCTCAGGCGCTCGAAGGCAATTCGCATATTACTGGACAAGCGGCCGAACAGGTTGGATCCGTATGGATCTGCGCTCACGTTTCCACGCAGCTCCTCATACCAGCAGGGGTTCTTAACATCCGGTAAAAAGTGCCGCGGAATCACGGAGAACATCTGAAAGAGACAGAGAGTTCAACAGTCTGGTTCATCTCTAAATCTCATAAATGTGCACTGGAGGTTCTGTATTGGCATCAGTGGTTCCATGAAGAACCTTTAACATTTCCATTGCACAAAGGGTGCTTTTTACTATATTCAGATGTCACTATGTACTCTATGAATTTCTCACATGCGGGTCGAAGTCAAGCAGCTCGCTGACGGCAGGAACTCGTCTGGCTCTGAACGTCACTTTAGTTCCGATGCTGCGCACCAAGTCTCTGAGGGTGCTTTCACTGAGGTCCTCCAGCAGAGTCTTCCTCTCACCCGACAGCAAGTAAGAGGCCATAATGAAGAACACGAGGAGGATGAAGCCACAGAATTTAGCGAGGTTGGCATGTGATGGAGATCTCTGCTGGGCGTCCTGAGGAACCTTTAACACAGCAAACAGAGTCGAGCTGACCAGAGAAAACAATCACTGAATAGCAGCTTCAGATCAGCTTCATTATCAGTGATGAAGCTCATTTACTGTGAACGGATCCGCTCTGAGACGCCAATCCTGAGCTGCTCACGTGAACACTTTGTTCTGTGTTAAGCGCACTAAGCTATATTGTTTTCTTTTCGATTGACAGAATGCTTCGCCTAAGCAATGACACAAAACACAATGATACTGATCTTTTAGGATTATTATAAAACTGTGATGGGACTGATTTAAACTATGACAGGTCATCATAAAATCAGAAATAGACATTTGATATAGAGTGCAAGGACAATTGACCATATGCACGGAACGTTCTTAAGAACATCCGCAATAATGTAAGCCAGCTGAAAAACTTCTGGTGAAATGTCACTTGTTGATGTGTCGGCGAGGTCGCTTTAACAGCATCAATAGTGTAATACTTAGTTTATAATCAGAATATAGACACTTAAATAGTCAGGCTTAGTGTTAATTTAGTTATTCAAACATTAAAAAGACGCGTCTCAGTGTTCCTCCTCTGCAAAATTCAATTTGACCATCAGTTTATACACTTTTGTGTGGAAAAAAAGCGTCAACATTGTAAATTAAAGATTTATTGTGCACTTTAGTTAGATTAATGGAATAAAATGTGAGTAAAGTGTGATCTTGTGCTGTACTTACTGACAGCTGCTGTGATTTATAAGCAATAATACACTTTCTGTAATTCATTCGCAAGAAAAGTTATTGTTTTCCATGAGATTTTGTGAGTACTTCATATTTCACCTTGACAAAATGTATTTTTAAACATAGTGATTTTATAATGTTTAACATTTATTCAAAAGTGAAAAAACTATTACAGGAAAATAAATGCTCCTCTGCTGCCATCTGATGGTTATAATGGTAATTAATGTCTTTTATTTTTAAACAAAAGTGTTTAAAATCTTCAAATGTTTGGTTTTACAAATGGAGACAATCTCAGAAGGATGAAGAAATAATGTTTTTGGTCATCACATTAAAAATAACATTTGAAGAGCTGGAAAAATGTTGCGTGTCTAATTACAGAAACTGCGTTTCTTATACCAACGTTCACAGTAGCTTCAAGTCTTTATTGCAATCACCAAAACTGGTTTATTGGCAAATTCTTTGGTGTTTCCATGGTTTCTACAAAATAAAAACTGAGGGTATCTCAAGTATGATGTCATTGATAGGCGACGCACGGACATGGTTTGTGTCCTGGTTAAAAATTGCTTATTTCTCTAGATTTAAACTATTAAATCCAGAGAAGTCAACAAAATATATAACACTGTTCTAGTGGTTTTTGGATATTTTAATCCAAAAATCTTACATATTGTGCCTTTATTAATGTTCTGTTTGTCTAACATTTTTTAAGTGTTTCTACTTGTTGAAAAGCAATATTCCTATAATGTTTGACACATGAAATGTTCCCTTAATGGGAAACAGCAAAATGTGCACAGCAAAAGCATTTGACAGAACACAATCCACATTATACTAAATATAAAACAGATTCTACAATAAACGCTCACCTTCACCATCATGATGTCAGAAATGAATCCTGTATGAGTCCATCACTACAAACACAGATGAGTCTGGAAACTTCACAGAAACACACTGACCGAAAGAAAAGAAAGAACAAGCTGTTCTGAAGTTTAAACACACTTGAACTTCCTCTGTCTCTGTGAAGAGGGTTGAACACACACACACACACACACACACACTCTCTCACACACATTTTGTCTGTGTGGAATTGATTGTATGGTTCTGGTTTGCTATTGGTGGATCTCATGTGAGTGACAGGTTGCCCCGCCCTCATCATCAGAGAAGAGAAGAGATGCTGCAAGAGGGAGGAGAAGATATTCTGATTCAAGATTACCAGGAACATGAATTTAAAACAATGATGTGCACCGATAAATAATTCAGAATAAACACTGCAATGTTACATAAAAAAACAAGAATTGTCAGTTTTGATTTCACAGGTACTTTAAAGTCCTAAAAATCTAACACAGCACTCAGCAGATTAAACGCGTCTCAAATGACACCTAAAGTCATGTTTGCCAAAACATTTTCACGGCGCTGCTGCTGGACTCAACAGATAGATGTGATGCTCGGCTGCTTCTGCATGTGTTATTAATGACGCTACGAACCGCAGACACAAACTATCAACAAGCCAACCTTAAAATACCAACCCTAACATGACTCCACTGATATCACTGCAAGTGTTTTAGTCTGTAAAAGATGCTTTATGAAGAAAAAAGCGTTAATGACAAACACACATCATCATGTTTGATTCCTACAGCTGCTGATTCTTATTTTTGTATGGAATATTGCACTGAATGATTTATCATTATTGTTTTAAATTCATGTTCCTGGTAATCTTGAATCAGAATATCATCTCTTCTCTGATGACAAGGGCGGGGCAACCTGTCACTCACATGAGATCCACCAATAGCAAACCACAACCATCCAATCAATTCCCCACAGACAAAATCAATCCCCGCCCTACATTTGTTCTTGTTTGCGAAGCGTTTCACTCAGATATACATCACAAAATGGGAGAAAAGATTAGCGCAACTTTCATGATGAGTCAGATCTTATCTTCTGTATTGTGATATAAATCCAGTTGAAAGAGGACTTGGTTCTGTTCATACGTTGTTGATTGGATGTTGAGATGTGGGCGTGGCACTCAAAAATGGAGGCGGATCTGAATGCGAGCATACAGTGGATTGTCAGAAAGGGGCGGAGTTTGAGACCAGCATTCGCCACAGTCTGTGCAGGTCAAAAAAAAGTTAAAAATTAATTTATCTTCTTTACAAATTTTATATCCGGGTCATTGATGAATAGGGTTTTTAAAAGTGTAAAAAAAAAAAAAAAAAACATAATGGAGATTTTATTAAGTGTTACAATGAGATTATGTGGTTTTTATAATCAAATAACACTGCTTTTGTCATTTTTTACCAGATGGACACAATTTGTCACCAAAAAAGTCATTCGGTTTAACCAAAATTTCGGTTTTGCCAAATGACGATATTTTCAAATAATGCTAACAGGCTGATATCTAGCTAGCCAGTTAGGAAAATTAAACATTTTATATTTAGTACATGTTTTTAAAATATTACAACATTTTCCATGTTTTATAGCGGTTGTATCGAATGACCTGATGTTTCGGGACATGCGTATGATCAAGTGAAAATATGAATTTATCAAATATAGTAGTCAGCATTTGAAGTGGATCAAAACCTTTCATCAAAGTTGTCCTAAAACCTTCTTTTTAGGACAACTTATCTCTTAGGACAACTTTGATGGACTATTTTGATCCACTTCAAATATTGACTACTGTAGTTAAGAGAGATTTAGTTACTTTGCTTCACAACCATGTGATCCTTCACAGGTGTCTGAATGATGTCACATAGTTCCTTTATATTGTTACTCCGTATGACATCAATGAAATTCATTTTTCCGGACATTCTTTCTCATAACAAAGCAACGACTTCTACACATAATTTTAACACCATTTTGCACTATGTTGGTATATGATGTTATAAAATTATGCCAGAATAAAAAACACATACATTTATTACATTTTAAGATATTTTAATCACAAATTAAATGGCTGTATTGGCCTTTGGACGGTTAAACCGAATGACCTTTTGACACTTCAAAATCTTTAAAATACCTTTATATGTAGAAAAATATAATTAAAACCTTTTGGATTCAATAAGAGAGATCTAGTTGTACTACCTTACATACTTTGGATGTCATATCTTTGTTTTTTATTATTATTAAGGCCTTTGGACAAAGAAAAAAAAATCCTGTCACGTCAATGACTCCTCCACAAATGTAAGTTGACTGACAACAAACAAATCTTTAAGAAATGCCTTGGGCAGAGATGTAAAGTAAATATTATATTTATGTGGAGCAAAACTGGCCTGCCAGCAAACAGAAGTGTGTGTGTGTGTGTGTTAATGTGTGTGTGTGTGTGTGTGTGTGTGTGTGTGTGTGTGTGTGTGTGTGTGTGTGTGTTCAAGGACCTGAAGAGGCGGACAGCTTTCACCTGCCAGGCCTTGAAAATGATCTTATGCCAATCAAGAAGATTAGAACCTACACTCTAATAAATGCTGGGTTAAAAACAACCCAAGTTGGGTTGAAAATGGACAAACCCAGCTAATGGGTTAAATGTTTGATCAACCTGCTGGATAGTTTTATTTAACTCAACTATTGTTTAAAAATGACTGTATTTCTTGCATAAAATTTTCTGACCAAACTGTAGACATTTTTAATGCTTATAATTTAGGCCAAACTCTACTTAATTTACCTAACCTGAGAATAATAAATAATAATTTTAAATGTGTTAAGATCAATGTACACACTGCAAAACACTTTCTTATTTTTTTTTTCTGTCATTAGCAAATAATTAACTAATTTGTTTTCTCTGTATTCTGTTGACTGTGTTGTTAAATTTCGTGTATTATACACTAATGGTTTTCATAAATGCATAGATGAAGTGATCACAGTAAAATCAATAACATGCATTTAGAAAATCGATAGTGATAATTCACATTTCATGCTGACTTCATCATGCATTTTTCTTTATCTTTTCACTACAGTGTTTGTCACACATTATTTCACATAAAGTTAAAATAACAAGTCATGTCTCTGACTGGATTCACAAGAATCAACACATTTCCTCTTCACTAACATCACTTTTCTTCATCATGTCTTCTTCAAATGAACATATAACTGTTGCATTACATGTTTCACATAAACTTCAGGCGCAGAAGTCACATCAACTCTCATATCAACCACTCAATCAATCAATCAATCAATCAATAGATCTCACCGTCATAATCAAAGGATTCCTGAAGAAACTTTCCTCATCACGCCGAATTCACGCGCTTCATCAGCTCAGCTGTGCGCGTTCACGTGCCCCGCGTGCACATTGGTCAACTCCCAGAAGGGGAGGAGCCACATCTCGCCTGTCAATCATGACAACCTAATCCAGATTTACGCATCAATAACACAACATTCAATAACAATCACAACAATTATTTCTATATCATATTATGTCAGTAAAACTCCTTCAAATCAAACAATATAATGTAATAATCTTACCATGAACTGCATAGGCACAAAAATTATGAACATGACAGACTGAATATGGTGAATATAGAGTGTCCAGATTGTGTTCACACTACATTCATGCATCATTCATACTATATAGAACATTCTTTTTAACAGTACTTTCCCATGCGATTTGAGACGCAGCCGTTCACTGTGCTGGAGATTCTTAAATGAATCCAGACTCTTTCTGTGGCAGAACTATGAGAATAAATGATTGACTTTCATAATGTTTATTGGTGTTGTTACTGCACTGATTGAATTCTTTTTATGGAAACATTTCAATCAATAAAGCAGCTGAAGATGTAATATAAGTCTCTGGTGTCTCCAGAATGTGTCTGTGAAGTTTCAGCTCAAAATACCAAACAGATAATTTATTATAGCATGTTTTAAATGCCCATTTTTAAGTGGAAGGAAAAACATGCTGTTTTCGTGTATGTGTCTTTAAATGCAAATGAGCTGCTGCTCCCCGCCCTGCTTACCAGAAGAGGGCGGGGCCTCGTTTTGATTATCATCTCGATTCGGTTCTGACATTACGATTCTTCATCATCATGAATGTTAGTCATAACAGTTTAAGTTCTGATAAATGGTTTTCTGAGCGCACAGAAAGCTGTCTGTCGTGTGAGTGTCAAACTAAGTTCTCTTTCATGTCTTATTGTGTCTAAACAGTCAAATACACACAAGTTTATGTCAAAAACACAAGGTTCAAAGTTAGATCTGTGTGTTAAAGTGACAGAAGCGTAATATACAGTATCTACTGCTGTTAAAGGGTTTGTTCAACCGAAAATTAAAATTCTGAAAAATTTAAAATTCGTGAGACCTTCGTTAATCTTCAGAACACAAATTAAGATATTTTTGATGAAATACGATGGCTCAGTGAGGCCTGCATAGCCAGCAATGACATTTCCTCTCTCAAGATCCATTAATGTACTAAAAACATATTTAAATCAGTTCATGTGAGTACAGTGGTTCAATATTAATATTATAAAGCCACGAGAATATTTTTGGTGCGCCAAAGAAACAAAATAACGACTTATTTAGTGATGGCCGATTTCAAAACACTGCTTCAGGAAGCTTCGGAGCGTTATGAATCAGCGTGTCGAATCAATGGTTCGGAGCGCCAAAGTCACGTGATTTCAGCAGTTTGGCGGTTTAACACGCGATCCGAATCATGATTCGACACAAAAGATTCATAACGCTCCGAAGCTTCCTGAAGCAGTGTTTTGAAATCGGCCATCACTAAATAAGTCGTTATTTTGGGAGTTTTTTTGGCGCACCAAAAATATTCTCGTGGCTTTATAATATTAATATTGAACCACTGTACTCACATGAACTGATTTAAATATGTTTTTAGTACATTAATGGATCTTGAGAGAGGAAATGTCATTGCTGGCTATGCAGGCCTCACTGAGCCATCGGATTTCATCAAAAATATCTCAGTTTGTGTTCTGAAGATGAACGAAGGTCTTACGGGTGTGGAACGACATGAGGGTGAGTAATAAATGACAGAATTTTAATTTTTGGGTGAACTAACCCTTTAACATGTATCAGACAACAAAGGAAAAACTGCTCTTGACTGAATAACTTTAGTTGCTTTAATAAGAATATATTTCTCACGTGAATGCTGCTGTTAGATGCTCTGGTGAGCAGATCAACATGGCAGACTGTGTACAGCTCACTCAGGGGAGGAGCTAAGTCAATAGGGCGGAGTCTGTCAGCAGTCATGGGCGGGGCTTCTTACGTAAGAGTAGGGGTAATCTGGAGAGACTTTGATTATTGGGGATTATAATAAAAGGAGTGGGTGGATTTTTTTTTTTACCATTATAAGCTGGTTGTTTACACACATCTGTGTTCAAACACCTTATCAAAGTGAATTTTGCATTATAGGTCCCCTATAAACATAAAAATAGAGAAATAAATAAAAATAAATAAATATGTATATAAATATGTATAAATACATGAAAGAAAAAAATACATATAATAAACAAAGGAATTTTCTTACTATTTATTTGTTTATCTCTGTTTATTTTTTTGTGTGTGTTGTAATTCCTCTGAGTTAAACTACAGTTTGAAGATGTTTAATATGTTGTTTTCATCTGAATTCATCTTATTCTGTTTCTGTAATCACAGCAGATTCTGAGGATTGAAACAGAATCACACCAACATGATCCAGAATGTTCCAGCACTTCCGAAGGAAACCCACAGAAATATCTTATTACTTCCTCTAGTCAATCACATGATTTCCTGTTCTGAGACAAACATCCTGTAGATTTGTCCTGTATGTTTGTAGGTCAGAGAGACACACAGAATGAAGTATTACAATATATGATCATTTTATATATGTAAATATATATATAGTTACATAGGAATAAACCTGTAACACTGTCTGTTTTCCTTCATAAATCATAATTATTGCACCACAGTACTTCATAAATAATAAACAGCTGCTTGGCATATGCTAATTCAGCCACTCTTCTCCTCTGCATATCAGTGTTTACAGCGCCATCAGCTGGACAACACAAACATCACATGATCTGCACAGGAGAAACTCTTCTGTCACCAGCTGTTCAATAATCAGTCTAATACAGTTTTTCTCGATTGCTTACACACATTTTCTGAAAGCATGCCTCATACTCTCAGAACTCTACACACAAATCAAAAAACACACACACAATGGGCAAAACTCCTCAGTTCTCCTGCAAAATGAAACTTTACATTCAAAACAATGTTCTTTCTTCTCAAAATGGTATTTTGTTTTCAAATGACACACACAAACCATCATATGCATAGACATTTATAAGAACCAGTTGAACACTGATGTGCTCTATGTAAAACACTATGATGAATGGAAAACACTTCTCCATTCATCATAATGACTTTGGTCTTTATTTGGTTCAATGTAACACTTACTACAGACAGTACATACATAAGTGTGTTGTAAAATATTTGTAGTGTGTGTGTATGTATATATATATATATATATATATATATATATATACTACAAATATATCAGTGTTCAACTGGTTGGATGGATATATATATATATATATATATATATATATATATATATATATAATATTTTTTATAGACAGAACACACAAATACACGGTAACAAATATATTTTATTTTTCCAACAAAAACAATGTACAGTGCACATCCAAACCAATGCAAAGTTGCACATACAGTGGTATACATAAAAAACAACAGAATAATTTACTGTATACAGTAATACATTTTACTGTTTACAGTATAAAAACAAACTACAGTATGCTGCTCTGCCTCTGTTTCCATTGTTGGCATCCAAAACGGAAGAGCTCACCTGTTGCCCTTTTATGCTAAAGCTCTGTTTGCTAATTGTAAAAATGTGTGACAGGTGTTTGCCCATGTGATGAGTCAGTGTGCATATTTGAATGGCAGTGTGTTCCTTGTGAAAACAAGAGATTTTTCTGCCCGAAAATTGTGCCAAATGCAGAGAATTGTGTGTAGTGTTTTGAAAAAAGTGTGTTTTAGAACTGCAATGTGAGTGTAAAGCAGGAATTGTGCTTGTAGTTTAGCAGAATTGGTTCAGGGGGTTGGTGCATGAGTTACATGTTGTGGTCATTGTGTCTCAAGTACCAATATTTGTGTGTAAACAATTGAGAAAAACTGTAATTGCATCTGTAATGGTTTTTATTTATTTAGAACAAACACAAAGTCTCTCAGCAGACGGAAAATTTATTTAAGAACGGAAATAAAACATCATCTGATCACATTCACTCATTAAACGTTCATTAAACGTTCTACAGCAAACACACACACTCAGACACGAACACAATCCTCACGTCTCTGAATGATTACATCATTAGTTTTTAAACATTAACGACTGCCGTTAAAGTGCATGATTCTCTCATCACACGGAGAAAAACTCATTTCTATTCAAGTGGCTGCATCGAAATGTCAGACTTTCTAAAAACACTTCAAATGAGTGAATAAACAGCAGCAATTAATAATGTGACCTTCATTCGTCTTCATCTGAAGCGTCTGCCTTCAGAAATGACCCATGTTACTTCACCAGAATTAAAACAGACCGTCGTCTGTTTGAGGAGAAACTGTTATTGAAGAGTCTCATTTTCAGTTGAGAATGAAAACTGAGTTGAAAGTGAAACTCTGAAAGTCCACGAGAGAGAGCTGGAGTTTGACCTGAACGGCTGTAACAGCTAAAACATGAAAGCAGGCTAAAATTAGACAATTACAACTCAGATGATGATGGAGAGGATTTAAAACGACATGACGGTCCTGCTGATGATGTCCACACACTCTCTGACCTCATCTTCTTTTATAATGAGGGGCGGAGCAAGTCTGATGATGTCACCACTTTGCCAGGAGGCCGTTGTCACACAGCCGAAGACACACACGCCAGGCGTCGTAATCTGAGAGAGATCAAAGGATTAGAAGATTCACACACACACACACACACACACACTCACTGACGCACACTCACTGACGCACACTCACTGACTCACACTCACTGACTCACACTCACTGACACACACTCACTGACTCACACTCACTGACTCACACTCACAGACACACACTCACTGACTCACACTCACTGACGCACACTCACTGACGCACACTCACTGACTCACACTCACAGACGCACACTCACAGACTCACACTCACAGACTCACACTCACTGACTCACACTCACAGACTCACACTCACAGACTCACACTCACTGACTCACACTCACTGACACACACTCACTGACTCACACTCACAGACTCACACTCACAGACTCACACTCACTGACGCACACTCACTGACTCACACTCACAGACGCACACTCACAGACACACACTCACTGACTCACACTCACTGACGCACACTCACTGACGCACACTCACTGACTCACACTCACAGACGCACACTCACAGACTCACACTCACTGACTCACACTCACAGACTCACACTCACAGACTCACACTCACAGACTCACACTCACTGACTCACACTCACTGACACACACTCACTGACTCACACTCACAGACTCACACTCACTGACTCACACTCACTGACTCACACTCACTGACTCACACTCACTGACGCACACTCACTGACTCACACTCACTGACGCACACTCACTGACTCACACTCACTGACTCACACTCACTGACTCACACTCACTGACTCACACTCACTGACTCACACTCACTGACACACACTCACTGACGCACACTCACTGACTCACACTCACAGACGCACACTCACAGACTCACACTCACTGACTCACACTCACAGACTCACACTCACAGACTCACACTCACAGACTCACACTCACTGACTCACACTCACAGACTCACACTCACTGACTCACACTCACTGACTCACACTCACTGACTCACACTCACTGACACACACTCACTGACTCACACTCACTGACTCACACTCACTGACGCACACTCACTGACTCACACTCACAGACGCACACTCACAGACTCACACTCACTGACTCACACTCACAGACTCACACTCACAGACTCACACTCACTGACTCACACTCACTGACACACACTCACTGACTCACACTCACTGACTCACACTCACAGACTCACACTCACTGACTCACACTCACAGACTCACACTCACAGACTCACACTCACTGACTCACACTCACTGACACACACTCACTGACTCACACTCACAGACTCACACTCACAGACGCACACTCACAGACGCACACTCACTGACTCACACTCACTGACGCACACTCACTGACTCACACTCACAGACTCACACTCACTGACTCACACTCACTGACTCACACTCACTGATGCACACTCACTGACTCACACTCACTGACTCACACTCACTGACTCACACTCACTGACTCACACTCACTGACTCACACTCACTGACGCACACTCACTGACTCACACTCACTGACTCACACTCACTGACTCACACTCACTGACTCACACTCACTGACTCACACTCACTGACGCACACTCACTGACTCACACTCACTGACGCACACTCACAGACTCACACTCACTGACGCACACTCACAGACACACACATCACTCGCGCATACACACACACACACACACACTCTCACACACACTGACCTCCAGAGCAGCGATGGCGACACGGCAGGCCAGAGGGTTTCCTCCATACGTGGATCCATGTTCTCCGGGTTTGATGGTCAACATCACCTCATCATCACACAGAACAGCAGACACCTGAAACACACACACAGGTCAAGCAGTGCTTACAATAAAACAACACACCCGTGTGATATGTATCGACGTGTGTGAGACTCACGGGATACACTCCTCCTGACAGAGCTTTACCCAGAACCACCAGATCTGGTCTTACTGCCTCGTGGTCCACAGCCAAACGCCGCCCAGTACGGGCCAGAGCGGTCTGAACCTCATCAGCAATGAACAGAACCTGGAACACACACAAATACAGTCAGAATGAACATCTGATGGCACTGATCAGTGTGAGTGTGTGTGAAAGTGAGTGTGTGTGTACTTGCATTGTGTTTAGTGCACAGCTCCCGGACTTTAGTGAGGTAACCAGCATCAGGGACGACGACACCCGCTTCACCCTGGATGGGCTCCACCATGAACGCAGCCACGTTTGGATCCTGCAGTGCTTTCTGAACAAAACAAACACACACACACACACACACACGTTTAGAAATAAGCAAGTAAAGTAAACCTTTTTTTTATATATCACATTATAATACAGATTTTACAAAGAACTTCACAAAAGAAAAACCAACACATTCTCAGATAGAAATGAGATAATAGAATGAGAACCGGTTGAGCTGGTCGAGTTACAAACTAGAAATAACACTGCAGATTTGCTGTGCTTGTTTGTATGGCTGCACAATTTGGCCAAAATTGTTTTGATTATATATCGTTACTAGGCATGTGACTGTATCAAATTTTCATGATGTGATTAATTTCCGTAGTTTTATCACAGTATACGGTATTATCATGATATTGAAATAAGTTGCAAAAAAAAAGTGTTGTCATAGTGTCACAGGTTTAAGAACTCTTTTTCTAATAACAATGTTTAAATACAATAATACAATACACCAAAAATATATAAAGTAAAATTTTCAAACAGATTAAAGTGCTTAGGCTATGAAGAACAACAGGAAACACTTTACAGTAAGGTCTCATTATTTAATGCATTAACTCAGATTGAGCAACAGCTACATTTGTTACAGTAAGTATTATTTTTTGTTAATGTGAGTTAAGAAATACAACTGATCGTTGTTAGTTTTAGCTCAGGTCCATTAAATAAGTTCTTTTGATTTGTTTTCCTGTTGTGTGACACCTTCGTTTAACAATACTCTCACAATATCACAAATCATGTGCATTGACTGATGTTTACAGTCCTGCAGAGATATCACTGTCCATGGTAGTGAATCAATCAGATTATTGACAAGCACTCACAAAGTATAACAGCAAACAGGATGTTTAACTTGGGTGAACACTTCAAAAAGTAGTGTACATTTTTTTTCAAGATGGTTTACTGGACATTTATGAGAAAGGTAGGAGACCACAATGTTTATTTGCCTAATTTGTACTTTTTCTTTCTTTCTTTCTTTCTTTCTTTCTTTCTTTCTTTCTTTCTTTCTTTCTTTCTTTCTTTTTGCACCAATGAAGTCACTTATCAGCCTGTACTTAGGCCCAATCCCATTTCTACCCATTCCCTTTCCCCTACCCCTTCGTTTTGGCCGTTCACGTGAATGAGTAGGGGTGTCTCAATTCTCTTTTGGCTGGATTGGTAGGGCGATAGCCTTTCAAACGAATATTTTTGTACTAGTAATTTTCTGCCAGGTCATACATAACCTGTGAAGTTGTAACCCTAAAACACGAAATTCAGTGTATTTAAAACAGGTAAAACACCTCTGAAAAATTAATATGGATAATTCCTTCCAGTGTGTAGCAAACGACTAACCAATACACTGCTTAAAAGTATAATTGCTCAAAATCTGTATTTGTACTAGTTCATCTGAAAATACATTACATGTAATTGTTCAAAAATGTGTAACTACGTTAAACACTGTGAGTATGTTCTTTACATTGAGATAAATATTTTGCAACTTCTTTTAGACTGTTATGATACTTTTTTAAAAATATTAATTTCAGAAGTGTGTCAATAAAAATAGCATTATTACATTTTAAGGGTACAAACTATACTTTTACAGTCAATATTATACAATATTGTGTGTATGCATCGTGTATGCATCGTGTGCGTTGATAAACAAATGTAAGTTGCCTGTTTAATCAATAGTTGATAAATATTAGTTAAGGAGTAGGTGCAGCATTAGTACAATGTTATACTGTTCATGACAAACGAGTATTTATCAGTATTGAAGCCATTATCGCGTGCTTTCGAGTGCCCGTGAATGTGTTGATTATGTTCAATATTACTTGCTATCCGCAAGATATATCTTGTAATCAGTGTTTGATATCTATGTATGAATGTATTATCATCACATTTGTTGCTGATATATCTGCTATTTATAGTTTATGTACGAGATGATTACATGCTGCTCGCTTGAATAATTTTACGATTAGTTTCGTTTTGAATGTTTTTCCGTTTTTGGCCACTGGGTGGCAGTATTGTATAAGAATTTATTGCTTGTATGGTGATTTCTTTATTTCAACTTGAACTTCTTTATTTGAGAGATTTTTGACTGTTAATTGAAGTAATGTTGTGTAATAATACTCAAGATATTTGTTAATATATATCTTTATTTCTTTCCTTTGTAGACCACACCCACATTTATACACACAAAAGCCTGTAAAACCTGTGTACTACCGTATTGTGTACCACACAAATTGTCCCTTTTCATGGAACTGATCTGATTCAGTGTGTTCTAACCGACACCCAGTGTTGGGCACGTTACTTTAAAAAAGTAATTAGTTATAGTTACTAGTTACTTCTCACAAATAGTAATGGAGTTAGTAACTGAGTTACATCATTATAAAAGTAACTAATTACCAGGGAAAGTAACTATTGTGTTACTTAAAAAAAAATTAAAATATGTCTTCTTGTTATCTGTAACTTAATTCTTACATGTTAAAATTTCATTTTCACTAGTAAAAATGCAGATATCATGAATTCCTTTTAGGATATGTGCATAGTAATGACGACCGTTTGTTAATATTCAAATAAGAGCGTGATGTTTTTACATGCTCAGAACTGTGGACAAACTGGCAAGGGAGGTTTTTAGGCAAATTTAATGCTTCACTATTCAGTTTTCAGACCATACAATGCAAATGCAAAACTAAAAAATTTAAACCAGGCGTTCATTTTTCTTGTTTTTCGGTTAGGCCTATCATTAGTGGATATTTGCCATTTCCCCCTTTTTTAAATTTTACTTTTGCTAAATTATGACTTTAGAAACAATCATTTGAATAAATGAAATCTAACCGATTTTCTATTTTTTTTTTTTGTCTTGTAATTTGCGCCGTGGGCTGTACCATTAGCACGGGGGTGTGGCCGCGGACTACTTTCATCTCATTGACGTAACTATGACAAGCCGTTTTGACTTTTATTCATTCTCGGGATATGAATTCTTGATATCAACAATTCAGTTGTTGCAATGCATGATCTGATCCAATGTAAACACTGAATGCAATGCAAGTCACTTTGGATAAAAGTATCTGCCAAATGCATGAATGTAAACGGCTCGAACAGTATAGTATGGCGCTTGCAATGCCAAGGTCATGGGTTTGATTCCCAGGAAATGCATGAACTGCTAAAAATTATACCTTGAATGCAATGCAAGTCACTTTGGATAAAAGTGTCTGCCAAATGCATAAATGTTCAGTCAAACAGTCAAGAGTACAGTCTAGGGTTTGAATCCTAGGGAATGCATGAACAGCTTGAATGCAGTGATTTGGATAAGTGTTTGCCAAATGTAAATGTGCTATTTGATGCAAACAAATAAGATCTCCCAACTGTCCAAATATTGTCCGATTCATCATTCTGTGATCATGACTAGGGCTGGACGATATATCGCATGCAATTGTCACGCGCATTTCGTCAGTAAAGCCGGTTCCCCGATTACCGCTAAATGGCCATCACCTGCTTTCAAATGGAGCGGCATTTAATAAACAGAGCCATAGTTCACTGACAAGCTACGCAATATCGTGTTCATTATCGAAGGCGATTCATCTGCGATAATGAACGCGATATTGCGTAGCTTATAAATGCCGCTCCATTTGAAAGCAGGTGATGGCGATTTAGCAGTAATCAGGGAACCGGCTTTACTGACGAAATGCGCGTGACAATTGCATGTGATATATCGCCCAGCCCTAATCATGACCCATTCTCCCTGCGCAGGAATGAGGACGTGGAGGAGGGATACGTGTTGAACTACGACGGGATCGGGCTGCGGCTGATGGCGATGGAATACTGGAAATGCAGTGAGTCGGGAATCACTCTGCCCTTCAAAGACAAAAAAGAACCCGACTGCAAGTTTGTGATCGCAGAGTCTCTTCCTGAGCAAGGTACGGTCATGCATTTAAATCTCACACCCACTTTATATTAGGGACGATATATTAGAGATTAGGGACGATTCCTCGTCCCAAGTCCAAGGTGCAAAGAGCCAATCTTCATCTAAGCCCTTCAAGAAAAGGGGGGAGCAAGACAGACTGAACCAGATCTGACCATACATACACTACATTACATTACACTACACTACATTTACATACTCACCAACATGCTGTTCCTACAGACAGAAATTAGTTTCAGAAACTAGCTCAACATCGACTTAGCTACATTCACCATAAGCAACATGCAACTATCTGCACAACAAGTAGAACACCTCTCATTAAGCTATGATACATGACACCTTAGATGCACACAGTAGTGTT
Organism: Ancherythroculter nigrocauda; assembly: GCA_036281575.1. Taxonomy (NCBI): domain Eukaryota; kingdom Metazoa; phylum Chordata; class Actinopteri; order Cypriniformes; family Xenocyprididae; genus Ancherythroculter; species Ancherythroculter nigrocauda. The sequence goes on from VTFQ01000018.1 coordinate 832,465, forward strand.
AGCCATACCAGGAAACACTCAACTGTTTTGTTTTCCTCTTCCTCTCCTTCCCTTCTTCTTTATAAGGTAAAATACCTGTCTACCCCATAAGGGTCAAGGTCATGACATTAGGATTGATGCACCATGCCTAAGGTCCGAAAGCCACCTTAAAATTTGAATGTGAGCCAGAGAGCTCAATGCATAATGGGTCACATCATTTTCACCGCAAATGATGTCACCAGAAAATGAAGGTTAAAAACGGTAAAATGGTCTCAACTTAAAACAATTTGGAAGAGAAGAAAACAAACAATTTAATCACACAATTTGATCCAAGCATTAACATACTGAGACAATGTAGAATAACACTCCTAAAATCTAATGCCCTGGGGCATATTCTTCACACCTCGCTTAATACATCTGAGATGATTTGACAGATGCCAGATCTTCTAATCGTGATAACTGAACTCTGGCTTATTTGGTTCTTCAAACGAATTAGCAGATTGGATTAAAATATCTGGATTAAGTTGTCTAAGATTACCGCATGTTCCATGAAAAGGGCAGATGTATCGATACACAAAACCACGATCAGCAATGCAGCGATTGGCTGGAGTCAAGACGGCAACGTAATGAATGAATGAGAAGAATGAGAAAAGACACCTGACGAAAAACTTGACGAATTTCTAGACATTTATAAGGAAACAGCCAAGCGAATAAATGACAGAAGAACGACATAAATGTTACAATAGATAAATGAAATGTGCACTAATTTTTTTTTACATGATTACCCAATTATTTAGGCTATATTCACAATTTCTAGTATTTGTACAGGCAATTTTTTATTTCAATGTTGTAATTAGCAACTAATTTACCTTTGAAGCATATTTGACAGCATTAATTAAAGTTTCGTAAGGGTCAAGATCAAGTTATCTGCATCTCCAGGGCTTCATCAAGCCACTCCCATAATATCTGTCGCGGTTCAAATGCACAAATGCATGTACGGCATAGACATCTGTACATAGACATGTGTGTAAGACTCCAATAAAAATTATTACGGAATTATTCCCTCACAAATGAATCTCTCAAAGAGTAAAACTGTTGGTGTCTATATTATGACACTACACGGCATTATAGTATTATTTGCAAATTTATTTTTAAATCATATTGTCCCTGGTTTACATTAGGGTACTCTTGTGGGAAAGTAGCAATGGCTGGGACAGACTTTAAGCATCACCTCCGCTTAAAAAGATGCAATCTAATCCTGTTTACATGAAATAAGCCTGCTCCTGATCAGGTTTGAGCTTACGGACCTGTTGCTATGACAGCAAGTCCAGGATGAGCGTCGAAGAACCGAACAATCCAAGATCATGCCAAATTGCCATCAGTCAAATCCAGCTAAGTGAGTTAGCGACGTACGAAGAATATGCCCCTGCACCAGTACAGTGGTCAATCATGGAGGTGTTGTTTTGTTGTTGCTTTGCATGTGTCTGCTTCTTCTGTCCATTTTTCTACAGTGTCCGCCGATGTCTTCATCTCAACACATCGCCGAACAAAGGGGGGGATATGTAGGAACCATGGACGAACCAGACAAATGAATCATTCAGGTGATTCTTTCAAAACATAATTCTAATTCAGAATCAAGGTTTCGGCTCCAACTCATCTGCAGAGAAAACCGATGCTGATTACTTTTTACGACATCCATGTTTCCTGACAGAAGGAGAAGTGATGAACTCAGCCATTTGCGACACCAAATGGTCACCCAAGAAGATAAAGATTCTTTGATCACCAGATCAAAGAAACAGAGAGACAGTGCAGACCTGAAAAGCCAACAGAGACTGTTCTACAAATAAAACTGCATCAAAATTGTTCCAAACTATTTTAAAATGGACTTATCAAACATCTTTTAACTACATACATTTTGCATTATGTGTTCACAAATAGTACCTGTAACCAGTTATGCTTTAGAACACTCACAATTCATGTAAATGTGTTAGCTCTTGACTGAATGACTGAAAGTATGCCTTATTTGGACTTAGAATTAGAATTTAGAATTTAATTCTTTTCATCTTTCCTAAATTATGGCTTGAATGAAATCTGTTTAAAATGTATCATATTCCATTTAATAGAAATTATGTTAAAATGGCACTCTGCTAAAGCAGACACAGGAAGTAACACCCTATGTTTTATTGGAGGCAGAGAAAAGCCCTTTTGAAACAGGACGATTGGCCAAAACTCCTCTGAGGTGTGACAAACAACTAAGTTTAAATTGTCATATTGCAAGTGAACGGGTCAGTCAAAAAGAACCAAGACAGAGACAAGTACCAAGAACCATGGAGTAACAAGAAGAACAGACAAGCAGCTCATTCAAGCCATCCAACCTTCAATCACTTTCTTTTTCTTTTACTTAATTTCTTTTCCGCTGAAAGTCTCATTCTAAGTTTTCCGCAAAGTTCAACCAATGACTTCTGCCACCTCAGCTTTAACTCCAGTGAAAAAGAGACTTCCTTTCGTTGTGCCACATGGACCTTTAAGACCCTGCAACAAATCATCGACTTGGAAAACCCTTTTCTGCACGCCGACGAGGGAAATTCACATTTAAAGTCGACTAAAGCAATTACCCCAGATTAAAACTGAACTGGTGCATTTAAATGAATGATTAATGGTTCGTTCAGGTCTTTGAAGTGCATTGTTAGGAATTATGTTCATCAGATCACTCTCTCTCTCTCAAAACTCTTTCTCTCTCATTTCCTTTCTGCAACGCGTATGAATGTGTGTGTGTGTGTGTTTGTGTTAGATTAGTTTGTGTTATAATAAAATCTTTTGTAGATTTTTAAAAGAAAGTGTCTTGTATTATGTGCTTCTAAAATTTAATGTCTTAAACTGTGATCTTAAAGTTACCGTGCTCTAATCAGTGTTTTCACGATTGTTGGATATTCATATCCGCTACAAGAGCTTATTACGGCTCGAGCAAATGAACGCTGGACGACTCAGTTGCTCGGTCGTAAACTTACAACTCTTTATAATTCGCTATAAATTATTTCATTTGAGCTAATTTTAGGGTGTGTTTTCCTAGGGTGTGTTTTCCCTACAACAGCATGAAGTTTCCTAAGAAAATCCCACACAAGGATAACTGGCTGTGTTGCATTCCTAACCGCCTGAACATCATGTGAGAACACTTCCTCACCAAGCCTAATAGTAAAGGGTAGCATACCAAGAGTATCAAGTCACTGTCACCAGTCACTGATTTTGCCAAGAGAAAGGATTTCTGAATTGGTTTTTTTGTTAGCGAGGGAATTGACATTCTCAGTGTTTCGCTGATCAAAGATATTTCTGAACCACTGTCTACAAATGCTTGTACAGCAATGTTCTCAATGATAGCAAAAACATAAGGTGTGGGAATGACAGGTGTTACCAGTTCAATTTGTTTGGGCCTGCTCATAGACTCAGCAAATACCTGGCCCGTAGTACCTGCTACCAGCCGTTTCCCTGAAGTTCAGCATCCTCGTCGACGAAACTGACATGATGATCACCAGATGAACCTGTTGGAGGGCCATTCTGTTGTACGATGATCCTGATGATGAGAGGCATGATGTAGGCCATGATCTCGATGATCAGAAGTCGGGCTGACATAACGATCGCGATAATGTAGAGTGGGGCCAACATGTTGGTTACGATGATAAGAAGAATGGCTGGCATGTTGAGCAGCATAATGTGGAGGCAGGTTGGCATGACGATCTCGATGAGGTGGACTGATGTGACGATCTCGATGTGGAGAAGCGCTGATGTGATGATCTCGATGATGTGGCGATGGGCTGACATGACGGTCTCGATAATGTGAAGATGGGCTGTCATGACGATTTCGATGTGGAGACGGTGCAGGTGATGATGGGTATCTCCTCGGAGATGAGAGTGGAGAGTAGCGATGCTTGTCTCTAGCACGTTCTGGTGAGTAGCCTCTACATAAATTAACTATATATAGTTAATTTCCCAACTAACATATATATAACTCTGCATAAGACACATGAAAATACATGAAAACATTACTAAATCAATTATTAGTGTCTTCACATCCACATCAAAATTTCTTTTTCTTTCTTTTCCCTTTTTAAATAAAAGCATGAATTACCAAACTAAAATAAATAATGAATTAAACTGAAACTAAAATAAAATAATGAATTTAAGGTTACATCAGCATGAAATGTGTCACACACACGTTCAGGCTCCACCGCCCACCAATCACAGCGCACCCAGTCACCAGAGTACTGATCACAGACACCTGCACCTCATTAAGCACCTCATCACTTCCAGCATAAAGAGCACTCACACACACCACTCGATGTCCGGTCTCGTTTGCATTAACTTACCTGTATGCTTACCTTAAGGACTCCCAGTGATCTACTTACCTGTCTCCAGTGTTCTCCTCGTGTGTTATCTCCTCTCTGTGTGAGTGCTCCTCGTCTCCAGTGTCTCCTTTGTCTCCATCTCCAAGTTCGACTCCACCTGAAACCACAAAGGAACCCATCATCATCCAGCACTTCACGAATCTGCACTGTTTCACGTATTACTCACCTGCACTTTTGCCACAACTCATACTGGTTCTCAATAAAGCTCCATCACCTGTTAAAGACTGTCTCTGTCCCTTCTGTATTGTAACAGAAGACCGGACCCTAACAGCGCGAGGCCAGTATGAGTTCTCCGGATCCATTCCAAGAGTTCGTGGATGTTCTCCGACGAGCTCTCACCTCCAGCGCACCTCCGCCGTCACCAGCCATCACTTCCGCAAACACCGTCACCTCTCTCTCTCCGCCAGCGCACGCCAGTCCCATGGCCAGACCAGCGCCCTACTCAGGATCGGCGGAGGACTGCAGCGGTTTCCTGCTGCAGTGTGCACTGGTCCTGGAGATGCAATCGCACCTCTACCCCACTGACACATCCAAGGTAGCGTTCATTATTTCCCAGTTGCAAGGCAAAGCGTTACAGTGGGCTGAATCTATCTGGTCTCAAAATGGTCCCGTCACACGTTCATATGATTCCTTCATTTCCCACTTCCGGGAAGTGTTCGGCAAGCCTGTTGGTGAGAAACTATGTAATCTCCAGCAAGGTTCCATGACCATTAACGATTACGCTTTGCAATTCAGAACGCTAGCCACTTCAAGCGGATGGAATGAACAGGCTCTCATAACCACCTACCGACAAGGGTTGGATCCTCGGGTGCGGTTGCATCTCGCTGCATACGAGGATTCCATCGGCCTCGAGCGCTTCATCCAGCTTTCCATCCGCTTCGCCTCCCGTATGCAGTTGTGTATCGAAGAACACCAGGACCAGTCCCTCTTCCATCACCTCCTCCGCCGGCCTGAACCCGTCAGCCCTCCAGAACCAGCCAACGTACCCATGAACATCGACAAGGACGGCTGACCCTGAATCTCTGCCTGTACTGTGGATTACCTGGGCACATCATCTCTGTGTGCCCAACTCGTCCACCGCGCCCCATGGTGAGTGCCATTATTCCCTCTATCAACAAAATGAAACCACTCACCACTGTTGTCAATCTTACTGCCGCTGGTGTCTCCCTTCCAGTGGTGGCACTCCTCGATTCAGAGTCAGTCGGCAACTTCATCTCCGGCGCCCTCTGCCGACAACTCAAGCTCAAGACCACGCCTTCTCCGTCTGTCTACCAGATCCACTCAATAACGGGAAAACCTCTGAGCCGAAGATGTGTGCGCCGATGTGTAGGCCCCATCCAACTGCTATGTACTCCATCCCATTCCATCGACATCCCAGAGTGTTACGCCCCCTTCAGCTACGTCTTCTGCCCACAGAGAGCCTCCAAGCTGCCTCCACACCGGCCATGGGACTGCGCCATCGATCTGCTTCCGGGTGAGCCAGTGCCTAGGGGTAAGATCTATCCCCTTTCCATCCCGGAGGACAAGGCCATGGAAGAATACATCAAAGAGGCCCTTGCTCAAGGATACATCCGCCCGTCTACTTCCCCTGCTGCTTCGAGCTTCTTCTTTGTGGCAAAAAAGGACGGAGGCTTGAGGCCCTGCATCGACTACCGCTCATTAAACAAGATCACAGTCAAATTCCGTTATCCCCTTCCTCTCGTCCCAGTGGCCCTGGAACATCTCCGTGGTGCCACTGTGTTCACAAAGTTGGACCTCCGCAGCACATACAACCTCATCCGGATACGCGAGGGGGACGAGTGGAAGACTGCCTTCATCACGCCCACCGGCCACTACGAATACCTTGTAATGCCCTATGGCCTGGTCAACGCCCCCTCCGTATTCTAGGACTTCATACATGAGGTGCTCCGGGAGTTCCTCCACAAGTTCGTGCTGGTATATATTGACGACATCTTAATATACTCCCGGAGCCTGGCCGAACATCGCCACAACGTTGCGGAGGTCCTCCAACGGCTTCGTCAATTCCATTTCTTCCTCAAAGCAGAAAAGTGCTCATTTCACCAGTCTTCAGTCCATTTCCTCAGATATATCATCGATCACAGTGGCATCTGGATGGACGAGGGGAAGGTGGATGCCATCAAGACCTGGCCCACTCCAACATCTATCAAAGAACTCCAACGCTTCCTCGCCTTCGCAAACTTTTATTGACGGTTTATCAAGAATTACAGTTCCATCACCCATCCACTCACCAACCTGCTCCGTAACCAGCCCAAGTCTCTGTCCTGGACACCAGCTGCCACCAACGCCTTCGAAAGCCTCAAAGAAGCCTTCACCACCGCTCCCCTCCTCGTCCACCCCAATCCAGAACTCCCTTTCGTCGTGGAAGTGGACGCTTCCACCACAGGAGTGGGAGCCGTCTTGTCTCAGCAGCAGGGGACACCAAGTAGGCTCCATCCATGTGCCTTCTTCTCCCGCAAGCTAAACCCAGCGGAGGTCAACTACGACATAGGAAACAGAGAACTCCTAGCCGTGAAGTTGGCTCTAGAAGAGTGGAGGCATTGGCTGGAGTTAGCCAAACATCAGTTCCTCGTGCTAACAGACCATAAGAACCTTGAGTATTTACAAGCTGCCAAAAGGTTAAACCCCAGACAAGCACGCTGGGCCCTATTCTTTTCCCGGTTTGACTTTACCATCTCCTATCGCCCTGGAACTAAAAATGTTAAAGCAGATGCCCTTTCTCGCCTTCATTCTCCTGAAGAAACCATCACTGAGCCTGAATCCATCCTTCCAAGTTCCATCATCGTGAGTCCCATCTCCTGGTCGGAGGAGACCATCCCCTCCTCCAATGCCTCCGCTAACCCTCCGCTGGGTTGCCCACCTGGCTTGCTGTACATCACTCGAGCATGACGCACTCCATTGATTCACACAGCCCACTCGTCGCTTGGCACTGGCCACTCGGGGGTCAATGAAACCCTCTCGTTGCTAAGGGAACGCTTCTGGTGGCCGAGTATGGCATCCGACGTCAGAAGGTACGTGCAGGGCTGCAGGGAGTGCGCCATTTCCAAAAGCCCACGCCATCTTCCATCCGGCAAGCTCCATCCTCTGCCCGTTCCTAACCGACCTTGGTCACACCTAGGAGTGGACTTCGTAACCGATCTGCCCAATCACGTGTTCAGGTACTTCGGATTACCGGAGGATATCGTCTCGGACAGAGGACCCCAGTTTATCTCCCGGGTATGGAAGGCCTTCCACTTGCTCCTAGGTGTGACCGTCAGTCTATCGTCTGGCTACCATCCACAGTCTAACGGGCAGACGGAAAGAAAGATCCAGGAGATTGGCCGCTTCCTCCGTACCTTGTGTCACGACCACCAGGACTCTTGGAACCAGTATTTGGGTTGGGCCGAGTACGCACAGAACTCCCTGCATCAGCCATCCACCAGACTCACTCCATTCCAGTGCGTGCTCGGCTACTATCCCCCACTGTTCCCGTGGACCGGGGAACCATCGGACGTCCCAGCTGTGGATTACTGGTTCCGAGAGAGCGAGAGGGTCTGGGACTCAGCACACCACCACCTGCAACGAGCCCTGCGCAGACGCAGGATGACGGCCGACCTTCGTCGCTCTCACGCTCCCACCTACCAACCTGGACAGAAGGTCTGGCTGTCCACACGAGACATCCGACTGCGTCTGCCTTGCAAGAAGCTGAGTCCCAGGTTCATTGGCCCATTCAAGATCACCAAGCAGATCAACCCGGTCACCTACCAGCTTCAACTACCCTCACAGTATCGCATACATCCCACCTTCCACGTATCTCTCCTTAAACCTCACCATCCCTCTGTTCCTCTCTCCACAGGGCCTGACGTGGCAGCCGCCGAACCCCCCCTTCCACTCATCGTGGAAGACGGAGCTGCTTACGAGGTACATGACATCTTGGACTCCCGGCGCCGTGGTGGCCAGCTGGAATACCTGGTGGACTGGGAGGGATATGGCCCTGAAGAACGCTCTTGGGTCCCCAGGAACGACATCCTTGATCCCAACCTACTACTCACCTTCCACACCAATCACCCTGATAGACCTGCCCCACGTGCAAGAGGACGGCCACCTCGACGCCGGGGTCCTCGGCCCTCAGGAGCGGGCCGTGGAGGGGGGGGGGTACTGTCACAGACACGTCAGGCTCCACCGCTCACCAATCACAGCGCACCCAGTCACCAGAGTACTGATCACAGACACCTGCACCTCATTAAGCACCTCACCACTTCCAGCATAAAGAGCACTCACACACACCACTCGATGTCCGGTCTCGTTTGCATTAACTTACCTGTATGCTTACCTTAAGGACTCCCAGTGATCTACTTACCTGTCTCCAGTATTCTCCTCGTGTGTTATCTCCTCTCTGTGTGAGTGCTCCTCGTCTCCAGCGTCTCCTTTGTCTCCATCTCCAAGTTCGACTCCACCTGAAACCACAAAGGAACCCATAATCATCCAGCACTTCAAGAATCTGCACTGTTTCACGTATTACTCACCTGCACTTCTGCCACAACTCATACTGGTTCTCAATAAAGCTCCATCACCTGTTAAAGACTGTCTCTGTCCCTTCTGTATTGTAACAAAATGTGAATTATCACTATTGATTTTCTAAATGCATGTTATTGATTTTATTGTGATCGCTTCATCCATGCATACATTTATTTTTTATTAATTCAAAAAATACAAGTTTATAATAAACAATTTGTGTATAATACACAAAATTTAACAACACAGTCAACAGAATACAGAGAAAAAAAATGAGTTAATACTTTGCTTATGACAGAAAAAATATAAGAAAGTGTTTTGCAGATCAAATGTGTTGATCTTAACACGTTTAAAATTACTATTTATTATTCTCAGGTTAGGTAAAGTAAGGAGAGTCTGGTCTAAATTATAAGCATTAAAAATGCCAACAGTTTGGTCAGAAAATTTTATGCAAGAAATACAGTAATTTTTAAACAATAGTTGAGTTAAATAAAACTACCCGTCCATTTTCAACCCAACATGGGTTGTTTTTATCCCAGTATTTATTAGAGTGTATGTTCTAATCTTCTTGATTGGCATAAGATTGTTTTCCCACAATCCAAGATCCTTTTCAAGGCCTGGCAAGTGAAAGCTGTCCGCCTCTTCAGGTCCTTGAACATACACACACACATTAACACACACACTTCTGTTTGCTGGCTGAAAGAAACAACCACGCCAGATGACAGGCTCACAGTTCGGCAGAACCGACAGCAGGAAACAAGCTCGGATCTCTGGACTGGGGCTGGAACTCAGACTCAGTAAACTGACTGCTAAGACACACACGAATAAGGTTTAGTGAGACAACGAGGAGCACGTAATACTCACAAACATCAATTCCCGGACACAGACAAGGACGAAGAACAGGGAGAAGTAGGCAGCGCAATCAGCGCGAAGACACAGAACAGGTGTGTTTCTATAGGAACCGGAGCTTCTAACGGCCTAACAGTGACGCAATGACTTTAACAATCAGCGATCGGCTCTTATTTAGAAGGCGGGACTTATTCCGCCATATTGCGCGTTGCAATTTATCCCATTCAAAACAATACGAGTGACACGTCTTGTGTTATTCTATAGTCTTTGTCGCAACTCATCATAAAACTGAAGATGTGCTGGTCTTGTCTTCTCTGTTGTGTCATATATCAGAGTGAAACTGCTTCGCAAACAAGAACAAATGTAGGGCGGGGCTTGATTTTGTCTGTGTGGAATTGATTAGATGGTTGTGGTTTGCTATTGGTGGATCTCATGTGAGTGACAGGTTGCCCCGCCCTCATCATCAGAGAAGAGAAGAGATGCTGCAAGAGGGAGGAGAAGATATTCTGATTCAAGATTACCAGGAACATGAATTTAAAACAATGATGTGCACCGATAAATAATTCAGAATAAACACTGCAATGTTACATAAAAAAATAAGAATCAGCAGCTGTAGGAATCAGACGTGATGATGTGTGTTTGTCATCTAACGCTTCATCTAACACTTTAAGTGATAACAACGGATTTTTTTTTTGTCATGTTAGGGTTGGTATTTTAAGGTTGGCTTGTTGATAGTTTGTGTCTGCGGTTCGTAGCGTCATTAATAACACATGCAGAAGCAGCCGCGCGTCGCTTCTATCTGTTGAGTCCAGCAGCAGCGCCGTGAAAATGTTTTGGCAAACGTGACTTTAGCCGTCATTTGAGACGCGTTTAATCTGCTGAGTGCTGTGTTAGATTTTCTGACACCCACACACACTTGTATATGTGGTTTACAGCGACTCTCCACAGGCGTAATGGTTTTTATACTGTACAAACTGTACATTCTCTCCCCCTACACTACCCCTACCCTTAACCTACCCATCACAGGAAACTGTCTGCATTTTTTTGAATTTTATAAACCATGTATACACTCAAAGAAGTGTAGGAGGGGGCGGGACTTCAGATTCTAGAGAGCATTTAATTGGACTGAAGATCTAATGAGAAGTTCTGAAGTCCATGGGGATGTCATGAATATCCATTTTAGCAGAAATGTACAGTGGCCGAGAGAGCTCAACACGCTGCAAATGAAGAAAACTCATGCAAATAGAAAAAACACCAGCAAATAAAGAAAACATCTTCATCAGTTTTACAACACATGCACCACAAAAGTTCACAACATGCAAATACATGCTGCAAACAGGCCTGCTCATAATGCAAATATGATCAGAATGTTAAGATAAACAAAAAAACTCACCCGAAGAGTAAACATGAACAATCCCAGACAGGTTCGTCACTTGTTGGTGTTTCCTTATAACATTTTTGTTGTGGTCTGTGCCAGTCCCGGTGCCAAGACAAACTCTTTGGGGGGTATTATTTTGCGTTAAAAAATATTATTAATAAATTATTAACAATAAATCAAATATTTTTTAATAATTTACTTGATTTTATGTCTCAAATCCCAGTCAATTATTCATTGCAGAAAGTGAAACTAAAAACTCAGCGATGAGAGCTCTACTTCAACTTTTCTTGTGGCCCATAAAAAATGAGGAGAGATGTAGGTGTTAAACAAGTTGTTTCTTTTAAATGAGGAGTTATCTTATTACAGCGCGTTGGTTATGCGTAATGTGTTATAAATTATTGCAGGGCAAATTAATATATATATATATTCTAAAAGTAGCCTAATCATCATCATCATCATTCAGATCATCGCAGAAGGGCTTGAGATGTGCTATTTGCAGCATGTTTCTGTATTTGCATGTGTTTTCTTTATTTGCAGCACATCTCGGCCACCGTATAAATGTGAATTTTGTCATTGTTTTGGAACACACCAGCTTATTCATAACCTTAAAGCTAACATACTCGTACTAAAAGCTAAAAAACTTACATTTTGATTTCACTGGGACTTTAAAGTCAAGTCAAGTCAAGTCAAATTTATTTATATAGCGCTTTTACAATTGGTAATTGTTTCAAAGCAGCTTTACATATTAGAAGCACAGAAATAAGGGAAGTGGTTAAAAATAAGCTGTACAAACAAGCGTGGTAATATGTAACATATACAAGATGGCGCTACATTAAGCCAATGTCGGCTGACTCCCAGGGGTGGAAAAAACCCCCTAGGAGAAAAACCCAGCGTGCTAGCACTGGGAAAAAAGTCCTAGGAGGGAAAAAACCCCTTGGAAGATATATATAATATATGTAAATGGATATGGAGATCAAAATCTGAATTATACATTTTAATTATAGAGATTAAAAATAGATTATATATAAATATATGTAAGCGGATACGGGGATTAAAAATCAGAATTATAGATGCAGCCAGAACTGGATCTGTAGGCCCATTGTCTCCTGGGCTACGTTGTAGTCAGGTCCAGACACAGGTTCTCCATCTGATCTGGATACGGCCTGGATCCAGCACCCGGCAAACCTCAGGATAAGCGGAGAGACAGATATTAGCGTAGATGCCATTCTTATTCTGATGTACAGGTATATCTAGTGTTATAGGAAATGTTCTCGGTTCCGGCCGACCTAATTATTGCAGCGTAACAATCCTTTAACGGATTTGAAAAATGTTAATGTATTGATAATGTGTTATGTGTATGCAAGAGCAAAGAGATGTGTTTTTAGTCTAGATTTAAACTGACAGAGTGTGTCTGCTTCCCGAACAATGCTAGGAAGATTGTTCCAGAGTTTAGGTGCTAAATAGGAAAAGGATCTGCCGCCTTCAGTTGATTTTGATATTCTGGGTATTATCAACTGGCCTGAATTCTGAGATCGCAATAAACGTGAAGGACTATAATGCATTAAGAGCTCACTTAGGTACTGGGGAGCTAAACCATTTAGAGCTTTATAAGTAAGTAGCAAGATTTTAAAATCTATACGATGTTTAATAGGGAGCCAATGTAATGTTGACAGAACTGGGCTAATATGGTCATACTTTCTGGTTCTAGTAAGAACTCTAGCTGCCGCATTTTGGACCAACTGTAGTCTGTTTAAAAGCCGAGCAGAACAACCACCCAGTAGAGCGTTACAATAATCTAGTCTTGAGGTCATGAATGCATGAACCAACTGTTCCGCATTTGTCATTGAGAGCATATGTCGTAATTTAGATATATTTTTTAGATGGAAGAAGGCGGTTTTACAGATACTAGAAACATGACTTTCAAATGAAAGATTGGTATCAAAGAGCACACCCAGGTTCCTAACTGAGGACGAAGGTTTAATGGAGCACCCGTCAAGTGTTAGAGAGTATTCAAGGTTTTTTCGTGAGGAAGTTTTTGGTCCAAAGATTAGGATATCAGTTTTTTCTGAATTTAATAATAAGAAATTTCTTGTCATCCAGTTTTTAATGTCAGCTATGCATTCTGTTAGTTTTGTGAAAAACTAAAACACTTTAAAGTGTTAATGTTCTTGTTGTTTTTATGGAATATTGCAGTGTTTATTCTAAATGATTCATGATTATTGTTACATTTGTGTTCCTGGTAATCTTGAATAACTATAATTTCTTCTTCTGCCTCTTTATGTTACAATATATGCCAGACGGAGACAGCAGGTAAAAGTTAAAGGTGTTTATTGGACACAAGTAGAGGTAAACCAGATGACAGGTAAGTGAATTGCAATGGTTGAAGTGATAGTAGAGTGAGTAGATGATAATACTGTCCTTTGTGTTTACAGGATGATCACAGAAGCTGGCTGGAGATGACGCTGGAGGAAGACACTCACACACAGACTTGGAACACAGGAGGGAACACGGAGACACTGAAGACAGGTAGGTAACGACTGGAGTCCTTGAGGTAAGCATAGAGGTAAGTTCCTGTAATGCGAACGAGACCGGACAAAGTGGCTGTGTGTGTGAGTGTCTCTTGTAGTGCTGGTGATGATCGTGCTGATGAGGTGCAGGTGGCGGTGATTAGTACTCAGGGGAAGGTGTCTGTTACACTTTAAAGGTGCTCTAAGTGATCCTGGGTGGAGTAACTTCCTGTTGACGTTCGAAGTGTTGTCAAACAAAACAGAGGCTAGCTAGACCCTCCCTCCTTCCAGGCTGCACCACTTCTGGTCCAGGCTGCACCACTTTGTTTTTATTGCCGTTTTTGGAGCTTGTGGCGACTACAGAGACCGCGTTTTTTTACAGTGTGTTTGCTGTATGTGACAAAAAATGTTTTGGCCTAAAAACTCGTGACATTGCTTAGAGCACCTTTAAGCAACTCTTCTCTTCTCTGATGATGAGGGCGGGGCAACCTTTCAATCACATGAGATCCACCAAGGCAAGGCAAACCACAACCATCCAATCAATTCCCCACGGGCAAAATATGTGTGTGTGTGTGTGTGTGTGTTCAACCCTCTTCACAGAGACAGTGTTACGGAAGAAGTTCAAGTGTGTTTAAACTTCAGAACAGCTTGTTCTTTCTTTTCTTTCGGTCGGTGTGTTTCTGTGAAGTTTCCAGACTCATCTGTGTTTGTAGTGATGGACTCATACAGGACTTATTTCTGACATCTTGATGGTGAAGGTGAGCGTTTATTGTAGAATCTGTTTAATAATTAGTATAATGTGGATTGTGTTCTGTCAAATGCTTTTGCTGTGCACATTTATTTATTCTGATTCCACTGATGTGTCGATCTCTGTGCTTCTCAGGATTGTTGGTGTTGATCTGATTCTGCCATGAGCCGCGGCAAGTCCACGTCTGGATCTCTGCAGCTGAAGGTAACAGAAGCCAACAGATGACTGTTGAATATGAGCGCTAGACCAACAATATTCTCCCACACGCCCGAAGAAGCTGTTTTTGAGCCGGTTTTTGAGTAGATCAACAAGAATATGTTCTAAGAACGTTTTGCTAAAGTTCTCATGAAAACATTATTTCTGAATGTTGACTAAATTTTCAAATCATACATTTTTTTTAAATTATTTTTTTTTGTAAAAACTTTTTTTTCTTGGTTATGCATTCATTAAGGGAACATTTCATGTGTCAAACATTATAGGAATATTGCTTTTCAACAAGCAGAAACACTTAAAAAATGTTAGACATTAATAAAGGCACAATATGTAAGATTTTGGGATTAAAATATCCAAAAACCACTAGAACAGTGTTATATATTTTGTTGACTTGTGTACTTACATTATACCACATAATTTAACCAGGACACCGTTTCTGTGTGTCACCTATCAATGACATCATACTCGAGTTACCTTCAGTTTCCGGTTTTATTTTGTAGAAACCATGGAAACACCAAAGAATTTGCCACCATTTTGGTGATTGCAATAAAGACTTGAAGCTACTGTGAACATTGGTATAAGAAACACAGTGTCTGTAATTAGACACGCAACATTTTTCCAGCTCTTCAAATGTTATTTTTAATGTGATGACCAAAAACATTATTTCTTCATCCTTTTCATCTCCATTTGTAAAACCCAACATTTGAAGATGTAAGAAAATCCAACATTTGATAGAAAACAATATTGTTTAAAAATTAAAGACATTAATTACCACTATAACCATCAGATGTTGGCAGAGGACCATTTATTTTCCTGTCCTGTTTTTCGCTTTTGAATAAATATTAAACATTATAAAATCACTAGGTTTACAAATACATTTGGTCAAGATGAAGTATGAAGTACTCAGAAAATCTCATGGAAAACAATAACTTTTCTTGCGAATGAATTACAGAATGTGTATTATCGCTTATAATCACAGCAGCTGTCAGTAAGTACAGCACAAGATCACACTTTACTCACATTTTATTCAATGAATCTAACTAAAGTGCACAATAAATCTTTAATTTACAGTGTGTTGACACTTTTTTTCACACGAAAGTGTGAAAACTGATGGTCAAATTGAATTTTGCTGAGGAGGAACACTGAGACGCGTCTTTTTAATGTTTGAATAACTAAATTAACACTAAGCCTGACTATTTAAGTGTCTATATTCTGATTATAAACTAAGTATTACACTATTGATGCTGTTAAAGCGACCTCGCCGACACATCAACAAGTGACATTTCACCAGACGTTTTTCAGCTGCTTATATTATTGAATGTTCTTAAGAACGTTCCGTGTATCACTGCAGAAAATGCTGTTCTTACTTAGAGTTTTTGTCTTGTTTCTAGTTAAAATATCTTAAAGTTCTTACATCAAGACGCATTTTCTTGACAAGTAAAAATGATTTTCTTGTTTTTAGGAAAAGTGAGTCAAAATTAAGTGAGTTTTTCCTTAAAACAAGCAAAATAATCTGCCAATGGGGTAAGCAAAATAATCTTATTTCAAACCAAAAATAAGATATATAATCTTGTTTTCAGTTTGGATTAAGATTGTTTTGCTTGTTTTAAGGAAAAACTCACTTAATTTTGACTTATTTTTCCTGAAAACAAGAAAATAATTTTTACTTGTCAAGAAAATGCTTCTTGATCTAAGAATTTTTAGATATTTGGACTAGAAACAAGACAAAAATTCGAAGTAAGAGCAGCATTTTTTGCAGTGTGATGACCTGTCATAGTTGAATCAGTCATCACCATTGATGCTGTTAAAACGACCTCACCGACACACCAACAAGTGACATTTCACCAGACGTTTTTCAGCTGGCTTACATTATTGCGGATGTTCTTAAGAACGTTCCGTGCATATGGTCAATTGTCCTTGCACTCTATATCAAATGTCTATTTCTGATTTTATGATGACCTGTCATAGTTTAAATCAGTCCCATCACAGTTTTATAATAATCCTAAAAGATCAGTAACATTGTGTTTTGTGTCATTGCTTAGGCGAAGCATTCTGTCAATCGAAAAGAAAACAATATAGCTTAGTGCGCTTAACACAGAACAAAGTGTTCACGTGAGCAGCTCAGGATTGGCGTCTCAGAGCGGATCCGTTCACAGTAAATGAGCTTCATCACTGATAATGACGCTGATCTGAAGCTGCTATTCAGTGATTGTTTTCTCTGGTCAGCTTGACTCTGTTTGGTGTGTTGAAGGTTCGTCATTATGCCCCGCAGAGACCTCCATCACTTGCCAGCCTCGTTAAATTCTGTGGCTTCATCCTCCTCGTGTACTTCATCGTGGCCTCTTACTTGCTGTCGAGAGGCGAGAGGAAGAATCTGCTGGAGGACCCCAATGAAAACACCCTCAGAGACTTGGTGCGCAGCATCGGAACAAAAGTGACGTTCAGAGCCAGACGAGTTCCTGCCGTCAGCGAGCTGCTCGACTTCGACCCGCATGTGAGAAATTCATAGAGTACATAGTGACATCTGAATATAGTAAAAAGCACCCTTTGTGCAATGGAAATGTTAAAGGTTTTTCATGGAACCATTGATGCCAATACAGAACCTCCAGTGCACATTTATGAGATTTAGAGATGAACCAGACTGTTGAACTCTCTGTCTCTTTCAGATGTTCTCTGTGATTCCGCCGCACTTTTTACCGGATGTTAAGAACCCCTGCTGGTATGAGGAGCTGCGTGGAAACGTGAGTGCAGATCCATACGGATCCAACCTGTTCGGCCACTTGTCCAGTAATATGCGAATTGCCTTCGAGCGCCTGAGCGCCACGTTCAAAAAACAGTTAATTCTGCGCAACGGGAAACTCCAGCGTCTGCGATGCCTTCCCTACTTCTACATCATCGGTCAGTCCAAGTGTGGCACGACGGACCTGTACGAGCGCTTGAGGCTCCATCCCGACGTTCATCTCACGCCACCCAAGGAACCGCACTGGTGGTGCCGGAAGAGGTTCGGTACGTGAGATTCCTGACGCTTAAATGCCCTCAAAGGGAAGCTGCTTTCATCTGATCGCTGGGATCAGGTGTTTCACCTGCACAGAATGAAATCTGCATGGTTCAGCTTTTTTCTTATTTTACTGCATTTCAAGCTGTTTCCTGTCTAGATATAATCAGCTATATTTATCTGTTTCAGTCACATGACTTCCTCTCAGCTCAGAGAGAGCAATAAAAAAACATTGATCACTGGATTTGATTCATAGCAGATCCAGAAAACGTTTTACACTCAAATTAATTCACACACATTCATGTAGATTTTATCCGCAATTCAACTCCATATACAGTAAATGTTCAGGGATTTCTCTGTGTCTCTGTTCATGTTTCTGTGTTCGTCCCGCTGATGCTCATAAATATTGCAGATGAGCTGCAAAGTCACGTGACTGACACAGAAGCACCTGTCGTTTGGAGAAGCTTGATCTGGATCCTGTGATTTGCAGGAATCATTCGTCCCGGCGATCCTCCTCTCACCCGCTTCCCGCTGGACCATTACCTGGACCTGTTTGAGCCGGTGGCCCAGCGGATACAGCACAGACTTCTGGGAAACTCCTCCAGCAGCGACATCATCACTGGTACATTCTCAGATCTGTGTGTTTATTTTCATTTCCACATGAGGTCAGGTGATCATTTGATTTGTGCGCTCGAGTGTTTCTAGAATGTGTTATAAAGTGACGCTTTACCCTAATAACATTCTGTTTCCTGTAAAAACAATGTGTGTGTGTGTGTGTGTGTGTGTGTGACAGGTGAGGCCAGCGCTTCCACTATGTGGGACAACTTGGCCTGGTCCTACCTCCATGTCATCAGCAGAGAGGCGGAGCCTCCGTCACTCATCCAGGACTTCATTCACGCGGTGCAGCCGGACGCGCGACTCATCGCCATCCTCAGAGACCCTGTGGAGAGGTCAGAGGTCACACCAGATCTCAAACTAAAACTACAACTGTAAAAAAAAAAACATTTACATTACTTGAAATAAAATAAACATTCACTGAAATAAAGTAAAATAAATAAATAAAATGAAATAAAGTAATAAAATAAAAATCAAATCGAATATAATATAATAAAATAAAATACATTAAAATGAAATTAAAATAAAATGAAATACAATAAAATAAGATAAAATGAAATAAAATAAAATGAAAATAAAATAAAATGAAATAATAAATTAAAATAAAATCAAAAGAAAATGAAACAACATAATAAAATTAAATAAATAAAAGAAAATTAAATTAAACTAAATGACAAAATGCAATAAAATAAAATGGAAAAAATAAATGAAATAAAATGAAAATAAAATAAAAATAAAATGAAATACAATAAAATAAAATTAAATTGAATTAAAATAAAATGAAATAAATAAAAGGAAATAAAATAAAATGAAAATCAAATCAAATACAATAAAAAACAAAACTATGAAATGAAAATAAAATAAAATTAAATTAAATACAATAAAATAAGATAAAATTAAATAAATTTAAATGAAAATAAAATTAAATGAAAAATAAAATCAAATGAAAATAAAATAAGATCTAAATAAAATCAAATGAAATACGATAAAACACAATAAAAGGAAATTAAATTAAACAAAATGAAATGAAATAATGAATAAATGAAATAATAAAATGAAAATAAATGAAAATAAAATTAAAATTAAATTAAATGAAATACAATAAAATACAGTAAAATTAAATTAAATGAATGTAAAATAAAATAAATCAAAGGAAAATAAAATCAAATGATATACAATAAAAAAACAAAAAATGAAAATAAAATGAAATAAAATAAAAGGAAATAAATAAAAGGAAATTAAATTAAACTAAACTAAATTAAATGAAATAATAAATAAATAAATTAAATAAAAATGAAAATAATAAATGAAAATAAAATCAAAATGAAATGAAATATAATAAAATACAGTAAAATTAAATTAAATTAATGTAAAATAAAATAAATCAAATGAAAATCAAATCAAATGAAATACAATAAAAAAACAAAAAAATGAAATTAAAATGAAATAAATAAAAGCAAATGAAACGAAATAAAATAAAATAAACAGAGCAACATTTCTGTAGAAACTTGTTTCTGTCAATAAAAATAAAAAATTGCAATTGCAACTTTTTATCTTTTTCTTCATTATTGCATGTTTATATCTTGCAATTTGGACTTTTACAACCAATTGTGAGATTATTTATCATAAATCTGAGAAAACACTCATAATTGTGAGATAGTCACAATTACCTTTTTTTATTTTTTATTCCATGGCAGAAACAAGCTTCCATACTCACCTCATTTCTGTTTAGTTTCATTTGAAGTACTTCACTAAAACACTTAATTTATTTTTAAATGTCAAAAACTCAAGAAAATTACTTAAACAAACATTTTTGCTCATGAATATCTCATAAAGTGACCACTGACAGGACACAAGAATGCGTGTTGTGTACTAAGAGGGGTGTCAGCCTGGCAAATCATCCAGACAAATTTTAAATTCTCAGCAATTAAACCGCCCCAAAGGAATCTAATAAAATGTCCTCAACAATTTATACAATCCCTATCTTATCCTGTTTCTTTAGTTTAGTTTAGTTTTTTCACAAATTCAAATGACCCTTCACAACCCAAAGCAAGTAAAAAAAAAAAAACATATTCACATATTCAAGAAGTGCAATACAAAGTTCATAATACCCATACACATATTCCATCAGTACAATAAATCCAAACACAGCAAATAAACACCAATATACAAAGCATTTGCAAATACATAGCTACTCAGTCTATTCAGCATACTTTTACGAACGACCATTTAACGTGGAGGAAGTTTTTAGCTTGGATCAAAGTCATTTAGGAATGCCTGTGGAGCCTGTGTATTGTCCATAACTTGAAACATATCCAGTTCAAAAGAAATAAAACCCACCCCTAAATACAGATAAATAAAATATACACTACCGTTCAAAGGTTTGGGATCGGTAAGATTTTTAATGTTTTTAAAAGAAGTTTCGTCTGTTCACCAAAGCTGCATTTATTTAATTAAAAATACAGTAAAAACAGGAATATTGTGAAATATTATTACAATTTAAAACAACTGTTTTCTATTTGAATATATTTTACAAAGCAATTTATTCCTGTGATGGCAAAGCTGAATTTTCAGCATCATTACTCCAGTCTTCAGTGTCACATGATCCTTCAGAAATCATTCTGATATGATGATTTGCTGCTCAAGAAACATTTATGATTATTATCAATGTTGAAAACAGTTGTGTATTTTTAAAAGAAATTAACCGGGATGCATTAAATCGTTCAAAAGTGACAGTAAAGACATTTATAATGTTACAAAATATTATATTTCAAATAAACACTGTTCTTTTGAACTTTCTATTCATCAAATAATCCTGAAAAAAAAATATTGTACACAAATATTTTGTACAATTGTACACAATAAATGTTTCTTGAGCAGAAATCATCATATTAGAATGATTTCTGAAGGATCATGTGACACTGAAGACTGGAGTGATTACGCTGAAAATTCAGCTTTGCCAACACAAGAATAAATTACATTTTAAAATGTTTTCAAATAGAAAAGTTATTTTAAATTGTAATAATATTTCACAATATTCCTGTTTTTACTGTATTTTTAATTAAATAAATGCAGCCTTGGTGAGCAGACGAAACTTCTTTTAAAAACATTAAAAATCTTACCGATCCCAAACTTTTGAACGGTAGTGTAATTAGCACAAAACAAAATAACAATCGAATTTACAACATCCCATTAAACTTAAACTTTCCCTAGCACGACTGGTTTACCGTCAGTCTCCAATTACATCAGGATAGGTGCACAATATCTCTACATACACGGCTTCAACAAGCATTTTAAACATTCCATCCACAGCGGGAAATTCAATTAGTCCATACACAAGCGGGAGATTCAAAGCATCAACAAGAGTAAAACGCCAAGGTGTCTCCTAACACCGGACATTTTTCACGAAGAACGTGTCCCCTGAATGTGTCTGTGAAGTTTCAGCTCAAAATACCCCATAGATTTTTTTTTATTCATTTTTTTAACTGCCTATTTTGGGACATCATTAACTATGCACCGATTCAGGCTGCTGCCCCTTTAAATTCTCGTGCTCTCCGCCCCCGGAGCTCGTGCTTGCCTTAAACAGCATAAACAAAGTTCACACAGCTAATATAACCCTCAAAATGGATCTTTACAAAGTGTTTGTCATGCAGCATGTCTAATCGCGTAAGTATAGTATTTATTTGGATGTTTACATTTGATTCTGAATGAGTTTGAGGCTATGCTCCATGGCTAACAGCTAATGCTACACTGTTGGAAAGATTTATAAAGAATGAAGTTGTGTTTATGAATTATACAGACTGCAAGTGTTTAAAAAATGAAAATAACGACAGTCTTGTCTCCGTGAATACAGTAATAAACGATGGTAACTTTAACCACATTTAACAGTACATTAGCAACATGCTAACGAAACATTTAGAAAGACAATTTACAAATATCACTAAAAATATAATGATATCATGGATCATGTCAGTTATTATTGCTCCATCTGCCATTTTTCACTATTGTTCTTGCTTGCTTACCTAGTCTGATGATTCAGCTGTGCACAGATCCAGACGTTAATACTGGCTGCCCTTGTCTAATGCCTTGAACATGGGCTGGCATATGCAAATATTGGGGGCGTACATATTAATGATCCCGACTGTTACGTAACAGTCTGTGTTATGTTGAGATTCGCCTGTTCTTCGGAGGTCTTTTAAACAAATGAGATGAAACAATGGAGTTTGAAACTCCCTGTATGTCATTTCCATGTACTGAACTCTTGTTATTCAACTATGCCGAGGTAAATTCAATTTTTCATTTGATGGCACCTTTAAAGGGGAACAACCGCTTAGTTCATCAAATGAAGTTCGCTACAGTGTTTCAGTTCCGGGTCACGTGACGCTCGTGTAGCGTGTTTGATGATGTCATCTGATGCTTCACACACACTCAAACTCTTCTGCTGTTGTTCTTCAGACTCTATTCAGACTATTTGTACTTCGGCACATCTAATGAATCACCGCTGGATTTCCATCAGAAGGTCTGCGAGTCTCTGCGTCTGTTCGAAGCCTGTCTGCGGGACGCCGGTCTGAGAGCGTGTGTGTACAGCAGCACGCTGTATTACGCCATGAGTGTGAGTATGCCGACCTCTGACCTCAGAGAGACCTTACATAGTTAAGTATTTAATAGTTATTTACCTGTGTGTGTGTGTGTGTGTGTGTGTGTGTAGGTGCGGCTGCAGGTGGGCCTGTATGTGGTGTTTATTCTGGACTGGTTGTCAGTGTTCAGCCGTGATCAGCTCTTAGTTTTGCGTCTGGAGGATCATGCTGCAAACGTGACGCACAGCATGAACAGAGTCTTCCACTTCCTGCAGTTAGGTCAGTCCTGCAGCCGCCTGTCCATCATCATCTCATAAACACTGACCTGCTGCGAGCAGAAGGGGGCAGCAGATGTTCAACATCATCTTCATGAGACGCAGCTCACAGCAAAGAGAACATATAAACCACACAGAATCATTTTGGGATGAGAGTGGTGTAGTCTACGTGATACGCAGGTATACGCCGTATACCCACTAGGAAATGTCAAGGATGTCCGTATACCCACTTAAAAAAGCGCGAGGATATGTAACCATCCAGTTAATCACAATAAGATTTGTGATTTGTTGCTTTTGATATGAAACATAGTCTCGTTTCAAATTCTGGCCATTTTACTACGAAATGAAAAAAACATAAATACCGTTTTTTACCAGCAGTTGGGTTAAATGTTTGACCCAACCTGCTGGGTAGTTTTTTATTTAACTCAACTATTGTTTAAAAATTACTATATGTCTGGCTTAAAATGAACCCAAAATAAATTGGAAATTAAAAATCTGATACATAATTACTAGAGGCAACAATAATAATCAAAAGGTGATCATTTATTAATAAACAATTTAAATGTTTATTGTTTTATTACACTCTAAAATATGTTGGGTTAAAAACAACCCAAGTTGGGTTGAAAATGGACAAACCCAGCGATTAGGTTGTTTTAACCCAGCAGTTGGGTTAAATGTTTGCCCAACCTGCTGGGTAGTTTTACTTAATTCAACTATTGTTTAAAAATTACAGTATTGCTTACTTAAAATGAACCCAAAATATCTTGAAAATTAACATTTATTAATATGTTTAATAAATGAACATTTTAATTTCATTTTAGATTCATTTTAAGTCAGCCATATAGTCATTTTCAAACAATAGTTGGGTTAAATAAAACTACCCAGCAGGTTGGGCAAACATTTAACCCAACTGCTGGGTTAAAACAACCCAATTGCTGGGTTTGTCCATTTTCAACCCAACTTGGGTTGTTTTTAACCCAGCATTTTGTAATAATAGTTGCAACTTGCACTCTTAAATGTGCATTGAAACTTGCCAGCTGATAAAACTTATGATCCAGGGACCATATTCATATAATTTCTAAGGTTATCTTAACTGGCTGAGTTAGATGGTGATTGACACTAAACAGTAGAAAATCATCCAGTCTCTTCAGCTGTAAATGCCATTGGCTGTTAAAGTCTTGTTTTGCCCAGATTTAAGTCAGAATGCTCTCAATAACATGTAGCCTAGATCAGATGCATACTATATGCATTAGGGAGTGTGGCGGTGCTTATGGGGCGGGTGAGTATGAGGTTGGGAGGGAAAAATCACAGTATACTCACTACAAACAACTAGACTACACCACTGGATGAGACTGATTGTGTCGTGTGTCTGTTTGCAGGTCCGGTGTCTAAACAGACAGAGAGACTCATCAGCAGACGTCCCGTGGCAAACACCAGGGATCCGTCGGACAGGAAACTGGGGCCGATGAAGCCGGTGACACGAGAGCTGCTCCGGCAGTTTTACGCTCCTTTCAACCAGAAACTGTCTGCGGTGCTGCAGGACGAATCCTTCACGTGGTAGAGTCGCTGCCGTTCACACGCAGATCGCCTGTCAGATGAGTTTGTTCACTGGATCATGAAGGGACTTTTTGTAAATGTTGAAGTATTTTTAAACCACACAGAAAAAAAACTCTCTTTTAAGTGTTTGAAACGCTGACATCTGCTGGTCAGATTGATCCAGTTCAGTGTGCAGTTTCACAGTCGGCATGAAAAAGAATTCATGCTCATATTTTCTTCTCTATTGTGCCGTATATCTGAGTGAAACTGCTTCTCAAACAAGAACAAATGTAGGGCGGGGCTTGATTTTGTTTGTGGGGAATTGATTGGATGGTTGTGGTTTGCTATTGGTATTTAGATACTTTCAAATAAGACAACACTTTAACTCAACAGTGCATAAGAAGGGGATTTGGGAACAAAATGAATTTGTGAAGATACTCTTGTCTGCATTCAAGGCTATTACAACTAATAAGGTTGTTTCTAAATTTTATCATTGTCTACAAAACCACAGACCAGAATCCACTTCTTATGTCAAAAGAAAATATATTCATATATATGTATTCATATATATATGTATTCATATATATATATATATATATATATATATATATATATATATATATATATATATATATATACACAACATATATTCTGGGCGTGTCCAGTCATTCACACATTTTGGAAAGATGTACACAGGACATTAGAGGCTATATTAAGGATCAAAATTCCATTCCAATTTTATATAATATTATATTTGGGTAATCTGGACTTGCATAAAACCAATTATATATACCTATGGAGAATATTTCTGGTTGCAGCTAAAAAGGCTCCTACGCACAAATGGCTTCAACCTACGTCACCTACTATAGAAGACTGGAAAGCAGTTGTAATTGAAATATATAAGATGGAAATTTTTACCTTTTCTTTAAAATGAACAAAGCAAAAAGGGATTCTGCTATGGAAAAGATGGAAGGAATTTGTGGAAAACTGTGTAATTATATAATAAATGTAATCATAGATTATTGTTGGAAAATCAAAACTGTAACTATGCAAAGTTGCCGCTAGACTGTACTGTACCCCTAATTGTTTTTTTTTTTTTGGTTTTTTTTATTGTTTTTTATTCTTGTGTTGCTTCTCAACCTTTTTTATGAGAAATTTTTGGGATGTCATCTTAATGGAAAATATCCAATCTTCCTTTTATTCTGTAATGTATGTGTTCGATAGTAAGTTTAAAAAGGTCGGACTGTATTAGGTGATGGTCCCTTTCTAGCTTTCCTCAATGGGGTGTCGGCAGTGTTACTGTAACGCAGTTACTTTTGACAGTAACTAATATTGTAACGCATTACAGTATTACCATATGGTGTTACCATATGGTGCGTTGTACATTACTTTTTTAAATTAATTAATTTTGGCTGAAGTGTAGCCTACTGCCTAACCTGTTTACAGCAGCGACGCATTGTAGGATTGGTGGATGCCAACCACTGTAAACACGAAGACGCACTGTGGACGTGTTTCCGTTTATTCAAGTATGTGCGGCAGTCATGGCGAGTCAAGGCGAGAGCAAGACGAGTTTCTTAAAGTGGAAATATGCTCATTATTTCACTTTAGTTGAGCATAAAAAAACCTTTTAGTAAAATGTAAGCTGTGTCTTTCTGGTTCGAACCCAGCTAACACACGACGTAACGGTTACGTAATGTATTCGTACTTTTTGGTAATTTCATGACTTACTGACAACGTAACTACAACGTCGCACGCCATTTCATTACCTTCAGATTACCATCTCACAACGTTGTCAGTACGATCTCCTAACGTTATAAGATTACCAAGAACGTTCCAGATACGTACTGTATTCGTAATATTGGTAATTCCATGACTTACTAGTAACGTAACTACAACGTTGTATGTCCGTAATATTATCACCATTAAATTACCATATCACAACGTCGTCAGTACGATCTCCTAACGTTATAAGAAAACCAAGGACGTTCCAGATAAGTACTCTATTCGTAATATAACGGTCATTCCATGACTTACTGGCAACGTTACAGCAACGTCATGTGCTCTTAATTTCATTACCATCATTTACATGTTCTTTATATGTTATTATTACCAGAGTTTGCTATTTAAAAAGTGTAATTAAACGTCAGACACAAGACTGAAATTTCCCTGAAGAAAAAAATGGTTTCTTTTCACCAAGTCAGAATATGGATGACTGCTTTTTATATATAATGACGTGACATACAGCGCGCCGCACACAGTAGGTTGACAAGTGAGTGAAGTTAATTTTTCTGAGAGAAGAATTTATTTTTCCGAGGTGACAACGAATGGCTTTTATAAAAATGTATAAAATAAACTTTGGAAAGATGCTAAACCTTTTTTATTGTTATGTTTACGTTAG
This sequence comes from Ancherythroculter nigrocauda, assembly GCA_036281575.1. Classification (NCBI taxonomy): domain Eukaryota; kingdom Metazoa; phylum Chordata; class Actinopteri; order Cypriniformes; family Xenocyprididae; genus Ancherythroculter; species Ancherythroculter nigrocauda. The sequence goes on from VTFQ01000018.1 coordinate 859,447, forward strand.
TGTGCTGGTGGCCGTTAGAGTTGCCATGGCAACCGGGAAAACATTCAAGCTGCTGGAGAGGACAGCGTCGACATTTCATCCGTGTTTCTCGTCAGTTTTATAGCAATAAAGTTCAACAACTGCGTCAGATTGGTTAAGTAACATTACCTACAGTCTACTTTAAGTACTTTTGTTAATATTTTTACCTCTGTGATTATATGGTATCTTTCTTTGATCGTCTGAAATATATGTTAGCAAAATGTTATGCTAGCATATGTTTTTAATAATACTGCATGTAAACGTCTTGAATGCTTTTATTTTATGTTGCTGTAGGCTATATGTTTTTATTTATAGTTTGGGTGTATTTTATTATTTTTATTTGGATTTTTGTTCATGTTCTGTGTGTTTTTCAAAATAAATGAATTGAATTCAATTTGAGCTCTGCATTCATCGTTCACAGCTGTTGGAATAGCCTTTAAATTAGTCTGGGCAAATGAGGACATAAATTAGGTTAAACTACTGCATGTCCGCCAATTGAAAAATAAATAAATAAATATAAAAATTACCAACTGATTACCAACACACAACTATTGATACACAACATTGCCACGACGTCGCAGTTACTAACTGGCAACGTCACAAAGTTATGTTGTGGCGACGTATAGGCACTGTGGGTACACGATCCGTTACACCTGCACGATCCGTTTCACGCATGCGCGTAATTACGTAGTAGAAAACGTCACGGGTTTCCTACACTATCGGTATATGGCAAGCCGTTTTAACATTTAACAGCTAGACTGGATATGTGTTGCGGATATCTGTATTTCAGTTTTGCCTTGTCGAAAAGAACATTTCGGATATCCGCAACTACATTCTTCCTATCCATAATTGTCATTTCAGATATCCACAAAGACATTCTTCCTAGTACAAATGACGTCACTTTTACCATTCATTTGTATGGGGTTTATCATTACAGATATCTACAATTCAGTTGCAGATATCCACTATGTGAATTACGGATATCTGTAACTGAATTGGACAAACCCAGCAATTGGGTTGTTTTAACCCAGTGGTTGGGTTAAATGTTTGCCCAACGTGCTGGGTAGTTTTATTTAACTCAACTGTTGTATAAAAATTACTGTATTGCTTGCTTAAAATGAACCCAAAATATGCTGGAAATTAACATTTATTAATATGTTTAATAAATGAGCATTTATTAATAAGATAATGAATAATAAACAATAAACATTTATTAAATTGCTTATTAATAAATGTACACCTTTTGATTATTATTGTTGCCTCTAGTAATTATGTGTCTGATTTTTAATTTCTCACCTATTTTGGATTCATTTTAAGCCAGACATATAGTCATTTTTAATCAGTAGTTGGGTTAAATAAAACTACCCAGCAGGTTGGGCAAACATTTAACCCAACCACTGGGTTAAAACAACCCAATTGCTGGGTTAGTCCATTTTCAACCCAACTTGGGTTGTTTTTAACAAAACATTTTATAGAGTGTAGTCACAACTCCAGTTCAAAATATCTTTAATTCAACTCAATTCAAGATATCTACATGTTCCTTTTCAGATATCTCAAATTAAGTTTTGACTAGGCGAAATGACGTTGCAGATATCTTTATGCAAATCAGGCCGGCACTTTTAGGCGGGAGCAGAGCGTGTTGTTGTTCTAATCATTCAAATCGCACCTGTTAACTCGTAATTAGCACTGATTGGCACCATGCCATAATCACTAGTCATAATGAGGTTTGAGATATCTTTAACCTTCATTCTGCCTAGGCAAAACTGAATTACGGATATCTGCAATTGTCATTTAAGATGTGTGACGAGTTGAATGTCGTTTTCAATGACGTCATTGCAGATATCCGTTATTCAGTTTTGCCTAGTCAAAACTGCATTGCAGATATCTCTATCTGTCGTTTCGACTAGTCACAATTGCGTTACAGATATCTCGAATGACAATTCCGACTATCCAAAATGTAATTACGACTAGTCAGAAAGACGTTGGTGATATCTACAACGTTAATTCCGGATAGTCGAACTTAACTTTTAAATGTTAAAACGGCTTTCCATAATCGGTACCTACTAATGAAACACTTGACGGCAAGGCGGCAACGTTATATAATTTGTGCAACGTTAGTTGTATTGTGTTTAACATTTAACAGCGGGTCTATTTTGATGCTTTTAAATGTAGCTTAGGCTATGCATAACAATGTGTTTACGTGGTTGCCAATCCAAAATAATAAAGGAGTTGTGAGTCGTTACATGAACATACATGATCAGTTTCCTCCATACTCTCCTTTGCGATTCATTGCTGGTATAAGGCTTAACTTAGGGGTAGACCAGGTACAGTTGGTTTAGGGGTCCAGTTGAAACACCTTAAATAACTTGCATACGCAACAAGTCTGATCTGTGAAATATACTTAGCACATGCGTATTAGCGCTCTCTTCGATTGTGTGAAATTTGAAGTACATGTGCTTCTCCAGTCTGAAGATATCGGCGAAAGTTTTTTTTTCTAAGGTAATTTTTTCACTTCACCACGTCGCTTCCACATTGAATAGCTTCTCATCCTTACATGACTGTTAAAGTTCACTTACATTTTCGTAAACCTTATTCTGTGCTCTAAACACTGACATATTGCATAACTTTGTGTCATACAAGGTCATCGTAAAATCTAGAGAAATGTTCGAGGTGGTCAGCGGGGTACAGTTGAGACACAGTGTATCAAATGTACCCGCACCATAGAATCCTATTGCGGCACATGCAGTTTAGTTGCACGATGTAAGATCTATTAAGATCTATTAATCTATTAAAACTAATAGATTTCATCTGTTTTATTATTGCTGTTTGCAATTGTTCAATGTTTTTTTACTGTTACTCAACTTTTCAATGGTTAATATTAAAATTATGAACTGAAATTAAATGTTGTATCGCTGTTTGCCATTACTGTACAATGTTTTACAAATGGACTACTTTTAACTAAACAAAATAATCAAATAAAATACTAAATGGAAATAAAAACTGTTAAATTCTCATTTTTAAAGGTATTTTACATTTGCAGTGAATTGGTTAGGCAGCTTTACAGCATTCCGGATGGGTGTCTCAACTGTACTAGGGTACTGTTCCAACTGTACCTGACTGTTCCCGACATGGTTGGAACAAAAAAGATTCTTGTGTTTATGAGCTAATTGTGAAAAATATGACCTACTTATGGATGTTAATAATTAATAATATTTTAGTAGACAAGTAAAGGATTTGTCATATGAAAAATCACTTATTTTCAGTCCCATAGTTTTGGTGTGGTAACGGTGAAAGCAAAAAGTGTACCAACTGTACCTGGTCTACCCCTACTTAACTTGCCGTGTTTTGGTCTGAGGTCAGTAGTATTGTCAAAGACGGTTTGTGTCGTTTTTTTATTAAAAGCTGCTAATAGTTAACTTTTAAGTTGAGTAATTTGTATTAGTATGGGTCTATAGGCTAATATACAGAAGACAATAAGGAACATAATATGCATTTCTGCCAAGACTATCTGCACTTACATGAAGAAAGAACTACAAACAAGTGTGGGGAAACGTTATAGAGTATTTCAAACTGACAATAGAAATGACTTGAAAGAAGCATGTGTGCACGCAGAAGTTTTATTTAAGAGTAAAAACTCTCTCTCTCTCTCTCTCTCTCTCTCTCTCACACACACACACACACACACACACTCTATATCTCTCCCTCCCTCCCTCTCTCTCCCACTCTCTCTCTCTCTCTCTCTCACACACACACACACACACACACACACACACACACACACACACACACACACACTATCTCTCTCCCTCCCTCCCTCTCCCACTCTCTCTCTCTCTCTCACACACACACACACAGAGAACGGATCGTGCAGGTCGTCGCAAAACAGAATTATCATTTGCGCATGTGCGTTTTCTAAAGAGTCTACTACGGAGTTGGAAGGTGGAACGGATCGTGTACCGACATGTATGTCGCGCGCTGTATGTCACGTCATTATATATAAAAAGCAGTCATCCATATTCTAACTTGGTGAAAAGAAACATTTTTTTTCTTCAGGGAAATTTCAGTCTTGTGTCTGACGTTTAATTACACTTTTTAAATAGCAAACTCTGGTAATAATAACATATAAAGAACGTGTAAATGATGATAATGAAATTACGAGCACATGACGTTGCTGTTACGTTGCCAGTCAGTCATGGAATGACCATTATATTACAAATAGAGTACGTATCTGGAACGTCCTAACGTTGGATAACGTTAGGAGATCGTACTGACGACGTTGTGATATGGTAATTTAATGGTAATAATATTACGGACATACAACGTTGTAAGTCATGGAATTACCAATATATTACGCATACAGTACGTATCTGGAACGTTCTTGGTAATCTTATAACGTTAGGAGATCATACTGACGACGTTGTGAGATGGTAATCTGAAGGTAATGAAATTACTGGCGTGTGACGTCGTAGTTACGTTGTCAGTAAGTCATGAAATTACCAAAAAGTAAGAATACGTACCCAGCTAACCAAAATACGTGACTGTTACGTAACTGCAACGTAATTTGGTGACCAAACTTTCGTCGTGGCGACGTAACTAGTTACGTCGTGGCAACCGGAAAAGTGAAAGGTGCCTATACGTCGCCACAACGTAACTTTGTGACGTTGCCAGTTAGTAACTGCGACGTCGTGGCAACGTTGTGTATCAATAGTTGTGTGTTGGTCATCAGTTGGTAATTCTTATATTTATTTATTTTTCTATGGGCGGACATGCAGTAGTTTAACCTAATTTATGTCCTCATTTGCCCAAACTAATGTAAAGGCTATTCCAACAGCTGTGAACGATGAATGCAGACTCAAAATGAATTCAATTCATTTATTTTGAAAAACACACAGAACATGAACAAAACTCCAAATAAAAATAATAAAATACACTCAAACTATAAATAAAAACATATAGCCTACAGCGAAACATAAAATAAAAGCATTCAAGACGTTTTGCTCTCAGTATCATTAAAAACATAAGCTATGCTAACGTAACATTTTGCTAACACATATTTCAGACGATCAAGGAAATCACAGAGGTAAAAATATTAACAAAAGTACTTATGGTAGACTGTGGGTAATGGTACTTAACCAATCTGACGCAGTTGTTGAACTTTATTGCTATAAAACTGACGAGAAACACGGAGAAACGTCGACGCTGTCCTCTCCAGCAGCTTGTATGTTTTCCCGGTTGCCATGGCAACTCTAACGGCCACCTGCACTAACGTAAACATAACAATAAAAAAAGGTTTTGCGTCTTTCCAAAGTTAACTTTATACATTTTTATAAAAGCCATTTATTCGTTGTCACCTCGGAAAAATAAATTCTTCTCTCAGAAAAATTAACTTTACACTCTTATCAACATACTGTGGGCACGCGCGCACTCCATTTGTGGAGGCGCGCGCTGTATGTCAGAATCAGAATCAGAAAGAGCTTTATTGCCAGGTATGTTGTTTACACATACTAGGAATTTGTTTTAGTGACAGAAGCTCCACAGTGCAACAGAGTGACAGCGACAAGACAAGACACATAATAAAAAGAATAAAATAATAATATACAAATTTACAAGATAGACAAAGTGCAAAAAAATCAAAAGACAATATATATATAGACAATTGTATGTACAATTATGTGTGCAAATTGAGATATAAATAAGTGTTTTAAGTAAATAATGTGTAATAGTGTTATGTGTTCCGTGTTTGTTAAGTGTTCATGAGATGGATTGCTTGAGGGAAGAAACTGTTCCTGTGTCTGGTCGTTCTGGTGCTCAGGGCTCTGTAGCGTCGACCGGATGGCAACAGTTCAAAGAGGGAGTGTGCTGGATGTGAGGGGTCCAGAGTGATCTTCTTTGCCCTTTTTCTCACTCTGGATAAGTACAGTTCTTGGAGAGTGGGGAGGGTTGTGCCAATGATTCGCTCAGCAGACCGGACTACCCTCTGTAGTCTTCTGAGGTCAGATTTGGTAGCTGAGCTGAACCAGACGGTAATTGAAGTGCAGAGGATGGATTCAATGATGGCAGAGTAGAACTGTTTCAGCAGCTCCTGTGGTAGGTTGAACTTCCTCAGCTGGCGAAGGAAGTACAACCTCTGCTGGGCCTTTTTCACAATGGACTCGATGTGGTTGTCCCACTTCAGGTCCTGGGAGATGGTGGTGCCCAGGAACCTGAATGACTCCACTGCTGCCACAGTGCTGTTCATGATGCTGAGTGGGGGGAGAGCAGGGGGGTTTCTCCTGAAGTCCACGGTCATCTCCACTGTCTTGAGCGTGTTGAGCTCCAGGTTGTTAAGACTGCACCAGACAGCCAGCTGTTCAACCTCCAGTCTGTAAGCAGACTCGTCACCATCCTGGATGAGGCCGATCAGTGTGGTGTCATCCGCAAACTTCAGGAGCTTGACAGAGGGGTCTTTAGAGGTGCAGTCGTTGGTGTACAGGGAGAAGAGCAGTGGGGAGAGAACACAGCCCTGAGGGGCGCCGGTGCTGATGGTGAGGGTGCTGGATGAGAATTTTCCCAGCCTCACTAGCTGCTGCCTGTCTGTCAGGAAGCTGGTGATCCACTGACAGACAGAGGTGGGCACGGAGAGCTGAGTTAGTTTAGGCTGGAGGAGTGATGGGACAATGGTGTTAAAAGCAGAGCTGAAGTCCACAAACAGGATCCTCACATAAGTCCCTGGTCTGTCCAGATGCTGGAGAACATAATGCAGTCCCATATTGACTGCATCATCCACAGACCTGTTTGCTCGGTAAGCAAACTGCAGGGGGTCCAGTAAGGGTCCAGTGATGTCCTTCAGAAAAGCCAGAACCAGTCTTTCAAATGACTTCATGGCCACAGACGTTAGAGCCACAGGTCTGTAGTCATTTAGTCCAGTGATTTTGGGTTTCTTTGGGATGGGGATGATGGTGGAGCGTTTGAAGCAGGAGGGGACTTCGCACAGCTCCAGTGATCTGTTGAAGATCAGTGTGAAGATGGGGGCCAGCTGGTCAGCGCAGGTTTTCAGACAGGCTGGTGAAACGCTGTCTGGGCCTGGTGCCTTTCTTCTCTTGTTCTTTCTGAAGACCTGGCGCACGTCATCTTCACTGAACTGAATTGCAGGTGTGGGGGAGAGGGGGGTTGTTGGAGGTGTGAATGGTGATTTTTCAAACCTGCAATAAAACCCATTCAGATCGTCTGCCAGTTGTTGATTCTCCACAGAGCTGGGGGATGGTGTCTTGTAGTTGGTAATGTCTTTCAGACCTTTCCACACTGAAGCTGTGTCATTAGAAGAGAACTGATTCCGAAGTTTATCAGAATAATTCCTCTTTGCCACTTTGATCTCCTTTTCCAGTGTGTATTTGGCCTGTTTGTACAAGACTCTGTCCCCTTTTCTGCGAGCATCTTCTTTGGCCTGACGGAGCTGGCTGAGTTTTGCAGTGAACCAGGGTTTGTCGTTGTTGTAAGTTAAATGAGTCTTTGTAGGAATGCACAGATCCTCACAGAAACTGATATATGATGTAACAGTCTCTGTGAGCTCGTCCAGATCGGTGGCAGCAGCTTCAAAAACACTCCAATCAGTCCATTCAAAACAGGCTTGTAAAGCTCGCTCTGTTTCGGTGGTCCATCTCTTTACAGTCTTTGCTACAGGTTTAGCTGATTTCACGTCACGTCACTATATATAAAAAGCAGTCATCCATACTCTGATTTGGTGAAAAGAAACATTTTTTTTTCTTAAGGGACATTTCAGTCTTGTGTCTGACATTTAATTACACGTTTTATATTGCAAATTCTGGTAATAATAACATATAAAGAATGTGTAAATGATGGTAATGAAATTACGAGCACATGACGTTGCTGTTACGTTGCCAGTAAGTCATGGAATGACCATTATAGTACGAATAGAGGACGTATCTGGAACGTCCTTGGTAATCTTGTAACGTTAGGAGAACGTACTGACGACGTTGTGATATGGTAATTTGATGGTAATATTATTACGGGCATACAACGTTGTAGTTACGTTACTAGTAAGTCATGGAATTACCAATATATTACGAATAGAGGACGTATCTGGAACGTTCTTGGTAATCTTATAACGTTAGGAGAACGTACTGACGACGTTGTGAGATGGTAATCTTAAGGTAATGAAATTACTGGCATGCGACGTCGTAGTTACGTTGTCAGTTAGTAAGTCATGACATTACCAAAAAGTACGAATACATTACGTAACTGTTACGTCGTGTGTTAGCTGGGTAACTGTTACGTCGTGTGTTAGCTGGGTTCGAACCAGAAAGACACAGCTTACATTTTACTAAAAGGTTTTTTATGCTCAACTAAAGTGAAATAATGAGCATATTTCCACTTTAAGAAACTCGTCTTGCTCTCGCCTTGACTCGCCATGACTGCCGCACATACTTGAATAAACGGAAACACGTCCACAGTGCGTCTTCGTGTTTACAGTGGTTGGCATCCACCAATCCTACAATGCGTCGCTGCTGTAAACAGGTTAGGCTGTAGGCTACACTTCAGCCAAAATTAATTAATTTAAAAAAGTAACGTACAACGCACCATATGGTAACGGTAACGTTAGTTAATTTATTTAAAAAATAATGCGTTACAGTATTTGTTACTGTCAAAAGTAACTGCGTTACAGTAACACGTTACTACTGCCCAACACTGCTGACACCCCATTGAGGAAAGCTAGAAACGGACCATCACCTAATACAGTCCGACCTTTTTAAACTTACTATCGAACACATACATTACAGAATAAAAGGAAGATTGGATATTTTCCATTAAGCTGACATCCCATAAATTTCTCAATAAATTCGCAATGGTTGTAGAACACAAGTTATTCACAACACTATATACATAAAAAAGGTTGAGAAGCAACACAAGAATAAAAAACAATAAAACAACAACAAAAAAACAATTAGGGGTACAGTACAGTCTAGTGGCAACTTTGCATAGTTACAGTTTTGATTTTCTAACAATAATCTATGATTTCATCTATTATATAATTACTCAGTTTTCCACAAATTCCTTCCATCTTTTCCATAACAGAATCCCTTTTTGCTTTGTTCATTTTAAAGAAAAGGTAAAAATTTCCATCTTATATATTTCAATTACAACTGCTTTCCAGTCTTCTATAGTAGGTGACGTAGGTTGAAGCCATTTGTGCGTAGGAGCCTTTTTAGCTGCAACCAGAAATATTCTCCATAGGTATATATAATTGGTTTTATGCAAGTCCAGATTACCCAAATATAATATTATATAAAATTGGAATGGAATTTTGATCCTTAATATATCCTCTAATGTCCTGTGTACATCTTTCCAAAATGTGTGAATGACTGGACACGCCCAGAATATATGGTGATGATTTGCTACTTCTGAATTACAGTATCTCCAACATCCTGATCCTATTTCACTATAACATTTTTGAGCTGGTGAAATAAAAAAAATCAAATTACATTTTTATTACATTTTAAACCTCTTCCATTATAGACATTTCTCCCATTTTCTTTTGACATAAGAAGTGGATTCTGGTCTGTGGTTTTCCATTGGAATTTACATGATTTTAACCAATCCTCTTCCGTTATAGACATGTCTCCTTTCTCCCATTTTCCTTTGACATAAGAAGTGGATTCTGGTCTGTGGTTTTGTAGACAATGATGAAATTTAGAAACAACCTTATTAGTTGTAATAGCCTTGAATGCAGACAAGAGTATCTTCACAAATTCATTTTGTTCCCAAATCCCCTTCTTATGCACTGTTGAGTTAAAGTGGTGTTGTAATGAGGCGGGACTCAGGCAGAGATCCATCTGCAAGCTTTATTAAATAGTAGCGTGGTCGTACAGGCAGAGTCAAAGCAGGGGCAAACAGGAACAGCAAGGGACAGGCAGAATCGTGGTCAGGATACAGGCAGTAGATCAGGGCAGGCAGATATCGTTCACAGGTCAGGAAACAATAAACAGTCCAAAGGCAGAAGGCAGAGAATCATAAACCAGGAAACAGGCAGGATCAAAAACAGACAGGCAGACAGGATACAAACGCTCAGAATTGACACAGGGATGAATCAAGACCTCGCAATGAGGTAGTGTGAGAGTGAGTCTTAAATAGTCCAGAGAAGTGCTAAGCTGTATGTGGCAACAGGTGATTGGTGTGGAGTGTGCATGTGACTGGCAGGGAGGATTATGGGAAATGGAGTCCGGAATGAACAGGAACGTGACAGAATGTCCCCCTCCCGGAAGGCGCGTCCTCGCGCCGTAGATGGTACAATCGGGGAGGGGGGGTGGGTGCCCTGGAGACCTACTGGCAGGTGATGCTGGATATGCAGACGGGTATGGAGGTCTCCAGGGCAGGTCCAGGAACTCTAGGCACCAAGGCGGGTCAGGAGCCTCGGGCAGCCACGGCGGGTCAGGAGCCTCGGGCAGCCACGGCGGGTCAGGAGCCTCGGGCAGCCACGGCGGGTCAGGTGGCTCGGGCGTCCACAGCAGGTCAGGAGTGTCGGGAAGCCACGGCGGGTCAGGTGGCTCAGGCAGCCACGGCAGGTCAGGTGGCTTGGGCGGCCACAGCAGGTCAGGTGGCTCGGGTGGCCACGGCAGGACAGGAGTGTCGGCCAGCCACGGTGGGTCAGGAGTGTCGGGAAGCCACAGCAGGTCAGGTGGCTCAGGCAGCCAAGGCAGGTCAGGTGACTCGGGCAGCCATGACGGGTCAGATGCAGAGGACGGCCCTAGCAATTCAGGGGCCATTGGTGACCGTGGCAGTTCAGAGTCCATAGACGGCCCTATCAGGCCTGTAAACCCACCCACAGGTTCCCCACCCACAGGTATATGGCCCCCCCAAAAAATTTTCTTGGGGGATTCAATGGTGGAAGTGACGGGCTTGTGGGCTAGGAGCTTGGTTGGTGCCAGCAGGGCAAGGAGCTTGGGTGGTGCCGGCAGGGCAAGGAGCTTGATTGGTGCCGGCAGGGCAAGAAGCTTGGTTGGCGCCGGCAGGGAAAGGCGCTTGGGTAACGCCGGCAGGGCAAGGAGCTCGGGTGGCGCCGGCAGGGCAAGATGCTTGGGTGGAGCAAGAAAGACCTCTGGAGTGGTTTCCGGGCCCACAGCGGGCTCTGGAGCAGACTCACTGGCTGGAGCGGATTCTGGAGCGGACTCACTGGCTGGAGCGGGCTCTGGAGCAGACTCACTGGCTGGAGCGGATTCTGGAGCGGACTCACTGGCTGGAGCGGGCTCTGGAGCAGACTCACTGGCTGGAGCGGATTCTGGAGCGGACTCACTGGCTGGAGCGGATTCTGGAGCGGACTCATTGGCTGGAACGACCCCTATGTTTACAGACACCGAAGGGGCGGCCATCTTGTCCATCGCATCCAGGGAGTCTGAGTGCATAGCAACCGGCGAGCTTGAGTGCGTTGCACCCAACAAACTTGAGTGCATTGCACCCGACAAACTTGAGTGCGTTGCACCCGACAAACTTGAGTGCGTTGCAACCGACAAACTTGAGTGCGTTGCAACCGACAAACTTGAGTGCGTTGCAACCGACAAACTTGAGTGCAAAGCATCTGGCTGGCTTGCGTGCGAAGCGACCGGCTGGCTTGAGTGCGAAGCGGCCGGCTGGCTTGAATGCGAAGCGGCCGGCTGGCTTGTGAGCAAAGCGGCCGGTGGGCTTGAGTGCGAGGCGGCTGGCGGAGGCTTAGGAATGCCAGCCACTCGTGCTGAAGTCAGCGGTGGATCAGCCACACTGGAACGCAATCCTCTCCGCTCTCTGACAGGACCAGTGACATGACTCTGGGCGATCAGCGGTGACTTGACTTTGCTCATGAAGATCTGCTGTGACTTGACTTGGCTCATGAAAATCATTGGTGATTTGACTTTGTTCATGGAGATCAGCGATGACTTGACTTGGCTCAGGATAGTCAGTGCTAACTTGACTTGGTGTTGTTATTTTGGTAGCCGCCATTTTGTGAGTGTCCTCTGGCGCGGCAGCCATTACATGACTAGACGAGGTGTTGCATTCCTCCACGACACCCACAGTAAACGGAGAACCAACAGTCAATAAAGCATAATCCAAAAACTGACTTAGAGATGAACGGGGTCCCTCACGAATGAGTTGTGATTTGAGTGGCTGATTAATGCCTTCACAGAAAAAGTCTATCAGCGCACAGTCCGGCAAGTCTGAATAATAAGCAATGTCCAAATATTCCACAACATAGTCCTCCAGCGATCGTGAGCCCTGCTTGAGCCCTAATAACAATAATGCAAAGTTCCTACCAGACCAGTGTTCATCAGAAAAGCTGCTGGATCGTTGTGTTGGCGAGGTCTTCTGTAACGAGGCGGGACTCAGGCAGAGATCCATTTGCAAGCTTTATTACAAAAGTAAGCGTGGTCGTACAGGCAGGGTCTAAGCAGGGGCAAACAGGAACAGCAAGGGCTAGGCAGAATCGTGGTCAGGATACAGGCAGTAGATCAGGGCAGGCAGATATCGTTCACAGTCCAGATAACAATAAACAGTCCAAAGGCAGAAGGCAGAGAATCATAAACAGGAAACAGGCAGGATCAATAACAGACAGGCAGACAGGATACAAACGCTTAGAATTGACACAGGGGGAATCAAGACCTCGCCATGAGGTGGTGTGTGAGTGAATCTTAAATAGTCCAGGTAAAGAGCTTCAGGAGTATGTGGCAATAGGTGATTGGTGGAGTGAGTGCATGTGACTGGCAGGGAGGATTATGGGAAATGGAGTCCGGAATGAACAGGAACATGACAGGTGTCTTATTTGAAAGTATCTAAATAAGTCATGATTACCCAACTCAAACCGATTCTTAAATTCTTGAAAGGTTAAGAAAATATTATTATTTGTGATAGATTAATACATTGTGACTCCTTTCTTAATCCATCACATGATTCTTAATTCAAAAGATGGCAGGTAATTAGATAAAAAAAAAAAAAATCAAGCTGAAATCAAAATTGACAATTCTTGTTTTTTTATGGAATATTGCAGTGTTAATTCTAAATAATTTATCGGTGCACATCATCGTTGTTTTAAATTCATGTTCCTAGTAATCTTGAATCAGAATAACTTCTCCTCCCTCTTCTCTGATGACCAGGGCGGGGCAACCTGTCACTCAAATGAGATCCACCAATGTCAAACCACAACCATCCAATCAATTCCCCACAAACAAAATCAAGCCCCGCCCTACATTTGTTCTTGTTTGAGAAGCAGTTTCACTCGGATATACGGCACAATAGAGAAGAAAATATGAGCATGAATTATATTTCATGCCGACTGTAAAACTGCACACTGAACTGGATCAATCTGACCAGCAGATGTCAGCGATTCAAACACTTAAAAGAGAGGGGGTTTTTTCTCTGCGTGGTTTAAAAATACTTCAACATTTACAAAAAGTCCCTTCATGATCCAGGGAATGAACAATCAGCATCAAACTCATCTGACAGGCGATCGGCATGTGAACGGCAGCGACTCTACCACGTGAAGAATTCGTCCTGCAGCACCGCAGACAGTTTCTGGTTGAAAGGAGCGTAAAACTGCCGGAGCAGCTCTCGTGTCACCGGCTTCATCGGCCCCAGTTTCCTGTCCGACGGATCCCTGGTGTTTGACGCGGGACGTCTGCTGATGAGTCTCTCTGTCTGTTTAGACACCGGACCTGCAAACAGACACACGACACAATCAGTCTCATCCCAAAATGATTCTGTGTGGTTTATATGTTCTCTTTGCTGTGAGCTGCGTCTCATGAAGATGATGTTGAACATCTGCTGCCCCCTTCTGCTCGCAGCAGGTCAGTGTTTATGAGATGATGATGGACAGGCGGCTGCAGGACTGACCTAACTGCAGGAAGTGGAAGACTCTGTTCATGCTGTGCGTCACGTTTGCAGCGTGATCCTCCAGACGCAAAACTAAGAGCTGATCACGGCTGAACACTGACAACCAGTCCAGAATAAACACCACATACAGGCCCACCTGCAGCCTCACCTACACACACACAGGTAAATAACTATTAAATACTTAGCTATGTAAGGTCTCTCTGAGGTCAGAGGTCGGCATACTCACACTCATGGCGTAATACAGCGTGCTGCTGTACACACACGCTCTCAGACCGGCGTCCCGCAGACAGGCTTCGAACAGACGCAGAGACTCGCAGACCTTCTGATGGAAATCCAGCGGTGATTCATTAGACGTGCCGAAGTACAAATAGTCTGAATAGAGTCTGAAGAACAACAGCAGAAGAGTTTGAGTGTGTGTGAAGCATCAGATGACATCATCAAACACGCTACACGAGCGTCACGTGACCCGGAACTGAAACACTGTAGCGAACTTCATTTGATGAACTCCGCTAATAAGCGGTTGTTCCCCTTTAAAGGTGCCATCAAATGAAAAATTGAATTTACCTCGGCATAGTTGAATAACAAGAGTTCAGTACATGGAAATGACATACACACTGTTAGCCCGGATAAGTTGAATTTACTTTAAAAATTTGAGGAAACTGGTTGCCCTAAAAAAAATTAAGTAATGTTAACTTAAAATCTTTTGTAATATTAATTACTTTGTAGTTTTACAGCTAGTATATTTAAGTTCAATGTACTAACCAAGTTAACTTGCCACCAATCAAAATTCATCCATGCCTCCCATCATGCATTGCTGCATGAATAAATTATGAGCTGAATTGTCTTAGTAATTTTCTTTATTCTCACTATTTAAATTTTGCTGTTTTTCTGTGACTTTTTAGTAGCTTGTTTTCTAATGTTCAGAGTTGATCTGTTTATCAGAAATTTACCATTGTTGAGATTCATACGCCGATTCTTGATGTCTGTGTGTGCCTAAAATATTTTTTTTTTTTTTGTGATAACGACAACTTTTTAAAAAAAAAAAACAAATTGTATTGTAAAAGTTGATCTTCCGCTGTAGAATCACAGTGCTGCTGTAATCAATAATGTAAATCTAACTCAGAGATTGGGCTCTAAATGAGTTCAGTGATTTAGATCAAATAATGATTATGTGAAAACATAACCAACACCACCTGATCATCTTTTAACTTTGCTTGTCTGGTTGGTTTTAATGCAGTTAAAACTGCCCAAACAAAATCTAATATTAAAAAGTCAAGGGTCAAGAGCTCAACTAAAACAAACCCTGACCTCGATGATGGTAAATTAAAAATTGTGATTTTCTCCTTTGGTGAAAAACTATAAAAAGGTAAATGTTTGGAAAAAATGTCTGTAGAACAGCCAAAACAAATGTTCCAACTGCTCATCAACAGCTCCTTGAATTCACACACACCACGACAAAATGGTGTCATTACCTGCCGCAAACCAGTGTGTAGGAGGCGTGGTCAGGAGAAAAACTTCATAATTTAAGTGCATTTAACTTACATTTATTAACACATTCAAATACACTCACAAATTAGTAGAATATACTTATATTTTATAAGTAATGCAACCAAACTTAAATATTTTAAGTATATTGTAATTATATTTTTAAGTAAATATAAAATCCGGTCTAAGAGTGTGAGTCTCAAACACCATTGTTTCCTCGTTCTTATATAAATCTCATTTGTTTAAAAGACCTCCGAAGAACAGGTGAATCTCAACATAACACAGACTGTTATGTAACAGTCAGGATCATTAATATGTACGCCCCCAATATTTGCATATGCCAGCCCATGTTCAAGGCATTAGACAAGGGCAGCCAGTATTAACGTCTGGATCTGTGCACAGCTGAATCATCAGACTAGGTAAGCAAGCAAGAACAATAGTGAAAAATGGCAGATGGAGCAATAATAACTGACATGATCCATGATATCATTATATTTTTTGTGATATTTGTAAATTGTCTTTCTAAATGTTTCGTTAGCATGTTGCTAATGTACTGTTAAATGTGGTTAAAGTTACCATTGTGTATTACTGTATTCACGGAGACAAGACTGTCGTTATTTTCATTTTTTAAACACTTGCAGTCTGTATAATGCATAAACACAACTTCATTCTTTATAAATCTCTCCAACAGTGTCTAATGTTAGCTTTAGCCATGGAGCATAGCCTTAAACGTATTCAGAATCAAATGTAAACATCCAAATAAATACTATACTTACGCGATTAGACATGCTGCATGACAAACACTTTGTAAAGATCCATTTTGAGGGTTATATTAGCTGTGTGAACTTTGTTTATGCTGTTTAAGGCAAGCACGAGCTCCGGGGGCGGAGAGCACGAGAATTTAAAGGGGCAGCAGCCTGAATCGGTGCATAGTTAATGATGTCCCAAAATAGGCAGTTAAAAAAAATGAATAAAAAAAATCTATGGGGTGTTTTGAGCTGAAACTTCACAGACACATTCAGGGGACACCTTAGACTTATATTACATCTTTTGAAAACACGTTCTTCGGCACCTTTAAATAAGGAATAAGTACATGTGACGTCATTCTCCCCAGCGGAAAAAGAAAATGTCCGGTGTTAGGAGACACCTTGGCGTTTTACTCTTGTTGATGCTTTGAATCTCCCGCTTGTGTATGGACTAATTGAATCTCCCGCTGTGGATGGAATGTTTAAAACGCTTGTTGAAGCCGTGTATGTAGAGATATTGTGCACCTATCCTGATGTAATTGGAGACTGACGGTAAACCAGTCGTGCTAGGGAAAGTTTAAGTTTAATGGGATGTTGTAAATTCGATTGTTATTTTGTTTTGTGCTAATTACACTACCGTTCAAAAGTTTGGGATCGGTAAGATTTTTAATGTTTTTAAAAGAAGTTTCGTCTGCTCACCAAGGCTGCATTTATTTAATTAAAAATACAGTAAAAACAGGAATATTGTGAAATATTATTACAATTTAAAATAACTTTTCTATTTGAAAACATTTTAAAATGTAATTTATTTCTGTGATCAAAGCTGAATTTTCAGCATCATTACTCCAGTCTTCAGTGTCACATGATCCTTCAGAAATCATTCTAATATGATGATTTCTGCTCAAGATTTAAACATGCAATAACGAAGAAAAAGATAAAAAGTTGCAATTACCTTTTTTATTTTTATTGATAGAAACAAGTTTCTACAGAAATGTTGCTCTGTTTATTTTATTTCGTTTCATTTGCTTTTATTTATTTCATTTTATTTTCATCTTTTTTGTTTTTTTATTGTATTTCATTTGATTTTATTTTCATTTGATTTATTTTATTTTACATTAATTTTATTTAATTTTACTGTATTTTATTGTATTTCATTTCATTTTATTTTGATTTTATTTTGATTTATTATTTTCATTTTATTATTTCATTTATTTATTATTTCATTTCATTTAGTTTAATTTAATTTTCTTTTATTTATTTCATTTTATTTTATTTCATTTTATTTTCATTTTTTGTTTTTTTATTGTATATCATTTGATTTTATTTAGATCTTATTTTATTTTCATTTTATTTTCATTTAATTTTATCTTATTTTATTGTATTTCATTTAATTTTATTTTATTTTCATTTCATATTTTTGTTTTTTATTGTATTTAATTTGATTTTCCATTTTTTCCTTTTATTTATTTCATTTTATTTTAATTCAATTTTATTTTATTTTATTGTATTGTATTTGATTTTATTTTTATTTTATTTTATTTTATTTTCATTTTATTTCATTTATTTGTTCCATTTTATTTTATTTCATTTTGTCATTTAGTTTAATTTCATTTTCTTTTATTTATTTCATTTTATTTTGTTGTTTCATTTTATTTTGATTTTATTTTAATTTATTTTATTTTATTATATTATATTTGATTTGATTATTATTTTATTACTTTATTTCATTTTATTTTACTTTATTTCAGTGAATGTTTATTTTATTTCAAGTAATGAAAATGTTTTTTTACAGTTGTAGTTTTAGTTCGAGATCTGGTGTGACCTCTGACCTCTCCACAGGGTCTCTGAGGATGGCGATGAGTCGTGCGTCCGGCTGCACCGCGTGAATGAAGTCCTGGACGAGTGACGGAGGCTCCGCCTCTCTGCTGATGTCATGGAGGTAGGACCAGCCCATGTTGTCCCACATAGTGGAAGCGCTGGCCTCACCTGTCACACACACACACAAACACACACACACACACACACACACACACACACACACACACACACACACATTGTTTTTACAGGAAACAGAATGTTATTACAGTAAAGCGTCACTTTGTAACACATTCTAGGAACACTCAAGCGCACAGATCACCTGACCTCATGTGGAAATGAAAATAAACACACAGATCTGAGAATGTACCAGTGATGATGCTGCTTCTGCTGGAGGAGTTTCCCAGAAGTCTGTGCTGTATCCGCTGGGCCACCGGATCGAACAGGTCCAGGTAATGGTCCAGCGGGAAGCGGGTGAGAGGAGGATCGCCGGGACGATTGATTCCTGCAAATCACAGGATCCAGATCAAGCTTCTCCAAACGACAGGTGCTTCTGTGTCAGTCACGTGACTTTGCAGCTCATCCGCAATATTTATGAGCATCAGCGGGACGAACACAGAAACACACGAACAGAGACACAGAGAAATCCCTGAACATTTACTGTATATGGAGTTGAATTGTGGATAAAATCTACATAAATGTGTGTGAATTAATTTGAGTGTAAAACGTTTTCTGGATCTGCTATGAATCAAATCCAGTGATCAATGTTTTTTATTGCTCTCTCTGAGCTGAGAGGAAGTCATGTGACTGAAACAGATAAATATAGCTGATTATATCTAGACAGGAAACAGCTTGAAATGCAGTAAAATAAGAAAAAAGCTGAATGATGCAGATTTCATTCTGTGCAGGTGAAACACCTGATCCCAGCGAACGTTCTCAGAATGTTCTCTCAAAGTTACGACCAAATGTTCTTCCAGTAACGTTAATAGAGCCTTTATTCAGATATCTGGTCTTAAATATCTTCTAGTTTTAGAATGTTTAGAGAAGATTAAACTTAAACTAGATGCATCTGAATGAGTCTCTGAAGTAGAAACACTATAATTATCTTAACGAAAGAACAGTCTACATCACGTGTGTTATTCTAATGACTGTACATCATCACACGTGTTTATCTGACCCTGATGAATCGGTTCACATTCTCACGAATCAAACTGTGATCTGAGATTCATAATGAAGTGTGTTTTAGTTCCCAGCAGACGCTTCTGACAAGAACAAACAAACCAGAACTGCTTGTTTTGATTGTTTTTAATCTATTTCTGCTTTGTGAAGCTGCTTCTTCCAGAACATTTTCTTTGTAATGAGAGTGCAGATGAAAGCAGCTTCCCTTTGAGGGCATTTAAGCGTCAGGAATCTCACGTACCGAACCTCCTCCGGCTCCACCAGTGCGGTTCCTTGAGTGGCGTGAGATGAACGTCGGGATGGAGCCTCAAGCGCTCGTACAGGTCCGTCGTGCCACACTTGGCCTGACCGACGATGTAGAAGTAGGGAAGGCATCGCAGGCGCTGGAGTTTCCCATCGTGCAGAATTAACTGTTTTTTGAACGTGGCGCTCAGGCGCTCGAAGGCATTTTGTATATTGTACAAGCGGCTGAACAGGTTGGATCCGTATGGATCTGCACTCACATTTCCACGCAGCTCCTCATACCAGCAGGGGTTCTTAACATCCGGTAAAAAGTGCGGCGGAATCACAGAGAACATCTGAAAGAGACAGAGAGTTCAACAGTCTGGTTCATCTCTAAATCTCATAAATGTGCACTGGAGGTTCTGTATTGGCATCAGTGGTTCCATGAAGAACCTTTAACATTTCCATTGCACAAAGGGTGCTTTTTACTATATTCAGATGTCACTATGTACTCTATGAATTTCTCACGTGCAGGTCGAGCAGCTCGCTGACGGCAGGAACTCGTCTGGCTCTGAACGTCACTTTAGTTCCGATGCTGCGCACCAAGTCTCTGAGGGTGCTTTCATTGGGGTCCTCCAGCAGAGTCTTCCTCTCACCCGACAGCAAGTAAGAGGCCACGATGAAGTACACGAGGAGGATGAAGCCACAGAATTTAGCGAGGTTGGCAAGTGATGGAGGTCTCTGCGGGGCATAATGACGAACCTTCAACACACCAAACAGAGTCAAGCTGACCAGAGAAAACAATCACTGAAGAGCAGCTTCAGATCAGCGTCATTATCAGTGATGAAGCTCATTTACTGTGAACAGATCCGCTCTGAGACGCCAATCCTGAGCTGCTCGCGTGAACACTTTGTTGTGTGTTAAGCGCACTAAGCTATGTTGTTTTCTTTTCGATTGACAGAATGCTTCGCCTAAGCAATGACACAAAACACAATGTTACTGATCTTTTAGGATTATTATAAAACTGTGATGGGACTGATTCAACTATGACAGGTCATCACACTGCAATAAATGCTGCTCTTAGAATTTTTGTCTTGTTTCTAGTCCAAATATCTAAAAATTCTTAGATCAAGAAGCATTTTCTTGACAAGTAAAAATTATTTTCTTGTTTTCAGGAAAAATAAGTCAAAATTAAGTGAGTTTTTCCTTAAAACAAGCAAAACAATCTTAATCCAAACTGAAAACAAGATTATATATCTTATTTTTGGTTTGAAATAAGATTATTTTCCTTACCCCATTGGCAGATTATTTTGCTTGTTTTAAGGAAAAACTCTTGAAAAACTTTTGACTCATTTTTCCTAAAAACAAGAAAATCATTTTTACTTGTCAAGAAAATGCTTCTTGATTTAAGAACTTTAAGATATTTTGACTAGAAACAAGACAAAAACTCTAAGTAAGAACAGCATTTTCAGCAGTGATACACGGAACGTTCTTAAGAACATTCAATAATATAAGCAGCTGAAAAACGTCTGGTGAAATGTCACTTGTTGATGTGTCGGCGAGGTCGCTTTAACAGCATCAATGGTGTAATACTTAGTTTATAATCAGAATATAGACACTTAAATAGTCAGGCTTAGTGTTAATTTAGTTATTCAAACATTAAAAAGACGCGTCTCAGTGTTCCTCCTCAGCAAAATTCAATTTGACCATCAGTTTTCACACTTTCGTGTGAAAAAAAGTGTCAACACACTGTAAATTAAAGATTTATTGTGCACTTTAGTTAGATTCATTGAATAAAATGTGAGTAAAGTGTGATCTTGTGCTGTACTTACTGACAGCTGCTGTGATTATAAGCGATAATACACTTTCTGTAATTCGTTCGCAAGAAAAGTTATTGTTTTCCATGAGATTTTCTGAGTACTTCATACTTCATCTTGACCAAATGTATTTGTAAACCTAGTGATTTTATAATGTTTAATATTTATTCAAAAGCGAAAAACAGGACAGGAAAATAAATGGTCCTCTGCCAACATCTGATGGTTATAGTGGTAATTATTGTCTTTAATTTATAAACAATATTGTTTTCTATCAAATGTTGGATTTTCTTACATCTTCAAATGTTGGGTTTTACAAATGGAGATGAAAAGGATGAAGAAATAATGTTTTTGGTCATCACATTAAAAATAACATTTGAAGAGCTGGAAAAATGTTGCGTGTCTAATTACAGACACTGTGTTTCTTATACCAATGTTCACAGTAGCTTCAAGTCTTTATTGCAATCACCAAAATGGTGGCAAATTCTTTGGTGTTTCCATGGTTTCTACAAAATAAAACCGGAAACTGAAGGTAACTCGAGTATGATGTCATTGATAGGTGACACACAGAAACGTACTCGGTTACTAACGTAACCTCGGTTCCCTGAGATACGGAACGAGTACTGCGTATGGGGAAAGGTCTCCCTTTTTCCCCGCTGCTGAAGCCTTTTTCAATAACGCAGTGTAACTGCACCGTCATTGGTTCACTCATAGACAAGTTGTTGAACCAATGACGGCGCGGCATAGCTGCGCGGCCTATGGCGACAAAGCGCGCGAATATTCCCGCCGAAATGGGCGGGGTAAGGGGCTATATAAGCAGGCGTTTCGCCATAGGATTTCAGTGTCATTCGACTGAAGCGACGACCCTGAGCCGCAGCCTCGTGGCACGGCAAGTATCGCAGTACTCGTTCCGTATCTCAGGGAACCGAGGTTACGTTAGTAACCGAGTACGTTCCCTTTCGATACTTCACTCGTACTGCGTATGGGGAACGAATTCAACCACGCCGTGCCACGGCTGGGAACGATATAGCTTGAAGTTTGGACACCTGAGAGGGGGCCAAAAAGACAAGCGAGAGGGCAAGCCCTTACCGAACCCTTGCGTTACACTTAGAGGAAATTTATTTCCATGATAGCGTGAGGCGGAGCTCATCTGAGGCCGCTAATCACACTGAAAGGACTCGAGCCTGTAAGGTCGGGACATCGAGATGGTAAAACCTGACAAAGGTGGACGGCGAAGACCAGCCGGCCGCCACACAGATGTCTTGGATGGAAACTCCGTTGGACCAAGCCCATGAGGAGGCCATCCCTCTAGTGGAGTGGGCTCTGACTCCTATGGGGCATTTGGCTCCCAGTGAGGAGTAGCACAGCGTAATAGCGTCCACTATCCAACGAGAAATGCGCTGTTTTGAGACCGGAGATCCTTTGGTGCGGCCTCCAAAACAGACAAAGAGCTGATCTGACTGTCTGAAAGACTGCGATCGCTCTATGTAGGTCCTCAATGCCCTGACAGGGCAGAGTAACTCCAGCCCTTGCTCTTCCGTCGAAGGGGGCAGAGCAGAGAGCGAGATGACCTGAGCTCTAAACGGCGTTGAGAGCACTTTAGGGACGTAGCCATGCCTGGGTTTCAGAACGACCTTAGAGTCTCCAGGCCCGAATTCGAGGCATGCAGGGCTCACAGAGAGGGCCTGCAAATCGCCAACACGCTTAACCGAGGCCAGTGCTAACAGCAAGGCGGTTTTTAGCGTCAATGGCCTGAGGTCGACTGAGCCCATTGGTTCAAATGGGGCTCCTTTTAAGGCCCTGAGGACCAAAGACAGGTCCCAGGAGGGAACGGTGAGGGGGCGAGGAGGATTCAATCGCCTAGCGCCCCTCAGGAAACGGATGACAAGTCCGTTTCGTCCCACTGATTGGCCAGCAATAGGAGCATGGAACGCTGCAATGGCTGCTACGTAAACCTTGAGCGTGGAAGGGGTGCGCCCCATTTCCAAGCGTTCTTGGAGGAAAGACAGTATAGAAGATACGTCACTCTCCATTGGGTCTATGTTGCGTGACGAACACCAGTCAGCAAAGACCGACCATTTCTGGTCGTAGAGGCGTCTCGTGGACGGCGCTCTAGCCTGAGAAATGGTATTTAGGACGTCCCTGGGGAGGTTAGTAGGCTCCCATCGAGGGACCAGAGGTGCAGAGCCCAGAGCTCCGGCTGTGGGTGCCAGATTGCCCTGTTCGCCTGAGAGAGGAGGTCCCGTCTCAGGGGGATCGGCCACGGGGCTCTCAGAGAGAGCTTGAACAGCTCCGAGGACCAAATCTGGTTCCTCCAGAGTGGGGCCACTAGAAGGACTCTGTGTTGGTCTTCTCTGATGCGCCTGATGACCTGAGGGATCAGGGCGATCGGAGGAAAAGCGTAAAGGAGCGTGCTGGGCCATGAATGGGCCAGAGCGTCGACCTCCTTCGAGAAAAATGTTGGGCAATGAGAGTTGTCTTCTGAGGCGAAGAGGTCTATCTTTGCCTTCCCGAAGAGCTCCCAAATCCTGAGGACAACCTGGGGATGGAGCGTCCACTCGTCGGAGGGGACGTTGCTCCGTGACAGCATATCTGCACCCAGATTGTTCCTGCCAGGAACATGAGTCGCTCTGAGCGACTGAAGCCTCGGAAGAGCCCATTCCAGTAGACGTTTCGCCAGAGCGCATAAGCGGCTGGACGAGAGACCGCCCTGGTGGTTTAAATATGACACCACTGTCATACTGTCCGATTGGACTAGAACGTGACGCCCTGTCAAATGAGCCTGAAAGAACTGAAGGGCCTTCATCACTGCTAGCATCTCTAGACAGTTGATGTGCAGAAGGCTTTCCTCTTGGCTCCATGAGCCGAAGGCCGGTCTGCCGTCGCACACAGCGCCCCAACCCGAGTTGGAGGCGTCTGTTGCTAGCACCGTCCTTCGTGAGACCGCCTGTAAGGGCACTCCGCGCTTGAACCATACAGGGTTCGTCCAAGGTTTCAGGGCTAGAAGACAGGCCTGATTGACCTTGAGGCGAAGGCGGCCGTGCCGCCAAGCGGTGGGAGGAACCCGGAACTTCAACCAGTACTGAAGAGGCCGCATCCGAAGAAGGCCGAGCTGTAGTACCGGAGAGGCGGAAGCCATTAGCCCTAGCAGCCTCTGAAAAAACTTCAGAGGGAGGCAGGCTCTGTTCTTGACTGAGGCTGTGAGCTGCTGAATCGTCAGAGCGCGCTCTGGCGAGACTACTGCC
Source organism: Ancherythroculter nigrocauda (assembly GCA_036281575.1). NCBI lineage: Eukaryota > Metazoa > Chordata > Actinopteri > Cypriniformes > Xenocyprididae > Ancherythroculter > Ancherythroculter nigrocauda. The sequence goes on from VTFQ01000018.1 coordinate 883,822, forward strand.
GTCATATGGACTGAGTCGAAAACTGCTCCCAGAAACGATATTCGTTGAGTGGGGCACAGCAAGCTCTTGGTTGCGTTGACCCTGAGACCCAGGCATTGTAAATGGCTGAGGAGCACGGATCTGTGGTGTTCCAGCTCGACTCGCGAACGGGCTAGAATGAGCCAGTCGTCGAGATAATTCAGGACTCGGATTCCCGCCTGTCTGAGAGGGGAAAGTGCCGCGTCCATGCACTTGGTGAAAGTGCGAGGAGCCAGAGACAGCCCGAAGGGCAGGACCGTATATTGGTATGCCACTCCCTCGTATGCGAATCTCAAGAATCGTCTGTGACGAGGGGCTATCTGGATGTGAAAATACGCATCCTTCAGGTCCAGCGAGCAGAACCAGTCCTCGGGGCAGATGTGCGCGAGGATCTGTTTCAGTGTCAGCATTTTGAACTTCCGTCTCATGAGGGAATGATTCAAAAGTCTGAGATCCAGGATGGGTCTGAGACCACCATCTTTCTTGGGGACCAGAAAATAGCGGCTGTAGAAGCCTGACTCGCTTTCCGCGGGGGGAACTATTTCCACAGCTCCTTTTCTTAGCAACGTCATGACTTCGGCTCGGAGGACATGGGCGTCGTCCGGATTGACCAAAGTTTGAAGCACCCCGCCGAAGCGAGGGGGCCGGCGTGCAAACTGGAGCGAGTAACCTTGAGTTACGATCCCCATGACCCAATCTGACACATCGGGGATGGCCTGCCAAGCCTCGGCCCGAGTGGCAAGGGGTTGAATGATATCGTGTGACAGACCGCCGCTGAGGGGGTTGTACACCGAGAGTAGCGGAAGAGGAAATTTGCTCTCTTTTAGATGATATAAAAATTTTGTTCGCCGTGAAAACGGCGTTTGGAGTGGGCGCAACAGTTGTGGGCCCAGCTGTCACTTGAAACATGTTTCCCACGCCCGGATTTAAACGAGGCGGAGGGGAAAATGTTCGTGGGAGCTTTTGGGGTGGTCCGGTCGTGACGGGACGATTCCCCATCCTCTTCCTTCCTGGCAGATCAGGATGACTTCGGAGGCACCGGGTCCAGCACAATCTTGGGCCGGGGTCCCTGGCGTCTCGGGAAGGGATGGCGCTTGGCAGAGCGCGAGCGCTGGCGTTGCTCCTTAGGTGGCGCTGACTGCGGTGCTGCAGGTGGAGCGGGCTTGTGCTGCTGAGCCGACGCAGTCCTGGGGCGGCTGGAAGCAGAGCTGGAGCGCTTGGGCAGGAAATGTCTCATGGCCTGAGACGATTTCTGTGCCGCTGTGAAGCGCTCAGTGAAGCCATCCACTGCAGGGCCGAAGAGACCAGAGGGAGAGACCGGGGCGTCTAAGAAGGCCGTCTTGTCATTGTCCTTGATCTCCGTCAAGTTAAGCCACAGGTGGCGCTCCAACACTACCAGGCTGGCCATGGAACGGCCGATGGCCTGAGCCGTAGCCTTCGTGGCTCGCAGGGCAAGGTCAGTAGCGCTGCGAAGGTCCTTGAAAGCCGGCGCGTCAATCCCAGACTCGTCCAGAGAGCGGAGGAGTTTGGCCTGGAAGACTTGGAATATGGCCATGGAGTGTAGCGCAGAAGCGGCCTGTCCTGCCGAAGTGTAAGCTCGACCAGCTAAGGTGGAAGTAGTCCGGCAGGGCTTGGAAGGGAGTGACCTCTTAGCTTTCCATCCCACAGCCGCGGGAGGGCAGAGGTGAGCAGCCACTGCTTCGTCAAGGGGTGGCAGGTGCTCGTATCCCTTTTCCTCGGCGCCGTCTACGGCAGTGAGGGCGGAGCGGTGCGTGGTATGAAGGCGGGCGGAGTACGGAGCGCGCCACGACTTCGTCAGCTCCTCGTGGACCTCGGGAAAAAAGGGCGCTGCTCGCTGGCGAGGGGCTTGGCGGCGGCCAGGCAGGAACCACTCGTCAAGGCGACTGCGCGATGGCTCCTCAGGTGGGGCCCAGTCGAGGTCCAGCTCTTCTACGGCTCTGGATAGGATGCGGAAGAGCTCGGCATCCATGCCCTGGCCATGTTCAATGGGCTCCAAGGGAGGCGGGGGGGCGGGATCGTCCGATTCGCCAGCCCACACTTCTGCTTCGGAAGCCGCAAGAGACATGGAGTCGTCCTGCTCGTCGTCTGTTCCACCGAATGAGACGAGGTCACTCGCTTCCGCAGAGGGACGCTGCTCAGGCCGAGAGAACAGGACGGGAGAGGGTTCCCTCGGAGGAGAGGGCGAGGCACGCGGGAGCTGGGCCGGCGTGAGCTCGCCTATCTCCTGGCGCTGGGTCGCTCTGCCCCGCTGTCTCTTCCTAGCCGGCTCGCGGGAGGAAGGAGACGGGAGGGCGCGAGCGGCGAGATCACCCTCTGTGAAGAAGGCGACCCGCGAGCGCAGGGAACTGAGACTCATGCACTCGCAGTGCGGGCATGAGTTCCCAGCGAGCGCGCCGTCTGCATGGGGCTTGCCCAGGCAAGCGACGCACTCGCTGTGACCATCACCGTCGTGCAGGGGGGCCCTGCACGTGCCACACGAGTGGCGGGGCATCTGAGAAGACGCCGTTGCCGTGAAAACGGCACTTGGGTGGCTCTTTTAGAGCGGCGAGGGCCGCGGAAGCTCTAGAAGCGGTGAAAACCGCTGAAATACGCTCTTTTAGAGCGGCGTTAAGCCGCGGTGAAGCTCTCAAGACGGCGCGCCGGATGGCGGCAGGGGACACACAGGAAGCGGCCGGGAGCGGGAAGCGGGAGGCGGCGACTCGGCGACGGCGCTGACGCTGCAGTCGGAGAGGGCGCCGGCGCTGTCCTCAGTCCGGCGAGTCCAGGCGAGTCCGCTGCGGGAGCCTCTTCAGACGGCGGCGAGAGCAGTCAGGAAGGCGGCGAGCTTCTCGGCTTCAGGCGGAGATCAGCGAGGAGATGATGAGGTCGTCGCTGAAGGAGAAAACACTGAAATCCTATGGCGAAACGCCTGCTTATATAGCCCCTTACCCCGCCCATTTCGGCGGGAATATTCGCGCGCTTTGTCGCCATAGGCCGCGCAGCTATGCCGCGCCGTCATTGGTTCAACAACTTGTCTATGAGTGAACCAATGACGGTGCAGTTACACTGCGTTATTGAAAAAGGCTTCAGCAGCGGGGAAAAAGGGAGACCTTTCCCCATACGCAGTACGAGTGAAGTATCGAAAGGGAACTGTGTCCTGGTTAAATTATGTGGTATAATGTAAGTACACAAGTCAACAAAATATATAACACTGTTCTAGTGGTTTTTGGATATTTTAATCCCAAAATCTTACATATTGTGCCTTTATTAATGTCTAACATTTTTTAAGTGTTTCTACTTGTTGAAAAGTAATATTCCTATAATGTTTGACACATGAAATGTTCCCTTAATGAATGCATAACCAAGAAAAAAAAGTTTTTACAAAAAAAATAATTAAAAAAAAATGGATGATTTGAAAATTTAGTCAACATTCAGAAATAATGTTTTCATGAGAACTTTAGCAAAACGTTCTTAGAACATATTCTTGTTGATCTACTCAAAAACCGGCTCAAAAACAGCTTCTTCGGGCGTGTGGGAGAATATTGTTGGTCTAGCGCTCATATTCAACAGTCATCTGTTGGCTTCTGTTACCTTCAGCTGCAGAGATCCAGACGTGGACTTGCCGCGGCTCATGGCAGAATCAGATCAACACCAACAATCCTGAGAAGCACAGAGATCGACACATCAGTGGAATCAGAATAAATAAATGTGCACAGCAAAAGCATTTGACAGAACACAATCCACATTATACTAATTATTAAACAGATTCTACAATAAACGCTCACCTTCACCATCAAGATGTCAGAAATAAGTCCTGTATGAGTCCATCACTACAAACACAGATGAGTCTGGAAACTTCACAGAAACACACCGACCGAAAGAAAAGAAAGAACAAGCTGTTCTGAAGTTTAAACACACTTGAACTTCTTCCGTAACACTGTCTCTGTGAAGAGGGTTGAACACACACACACACACACACACATATTTTGCCCGTGGGGAATTGATTGGATGGTTGTGGTTTGCCTTGCCTTGGTGGATCTCATGTGATTGAAAGGTTGCCCCGCCCTCATCATCAGAGAAGAGAAGAGTTGCTTAAAGGTGCTCTAAGCAATGTCACGAGTTTTTAGGCCAAAACATTTTTTGTCACATACAGCAAACACACTGTAAAAAAACGCGGTCTCTGTAGTCGCCACAAGCTCCAAAAACGGCAATAAAAACAAAGTGGTGCAGCCTGGACCAGAAGTGGTGCAGCCTGGAAGGAGGGAGGGTCTAGCTAGCCTCTGTTTTGTTTGACAACACTTCGAACGTCAACAGGAAGTTACTCCACCCAGGATCACTTAGAGCACCTTTAAAGTGTAACAGACACCTTCCCCTGAGTACTAATCACCGCCACCTGCACCTCATCAGCACGATCATCACCAGCACTACAAGAGACACTCACACACACAGCCACTTTGTCCGGTCTCGTTCGCATTACAGGAACTTACCTCTATGCTTACCTCAAGGACTCCAGTCGTTACCTACCTGTCTTCAGTGTCTCCGTGTTCCCTCCTGTGTTCCAAGTCTGTGTGTGAGTGTCTTCCTCCAGCGTCATCTCCAGCCAGCTTCTGTGATCATCCTGTAAACACAAAGGACAGTATTATCATCTACTCACTCTACTATCACTTCAACCATTGCAATTCACTTACCTGTCATCTGGTTTACCTCTACTTGTGTCCAATAAACACCTTTAACTTTTACCTGCTGTCTCCGTCTGGCATATATTGTAACATAAAGAGGCAGAAGAAGAAATTATAGTTATTCAAGATTACCAGGAACACAAATGTAACAATAATCATGAATCATTTAGAATAAACACTGCAATATTCCATAAAAACAACGAGAACATTAACACTTTAAAGTCCCAGTGAAATCAAAATGTACGTTTTTTAGCTTTTAGTACGAGTATGTTAGCTTTAAGGTTATGAATAAGCTGGTGTGTTCCAAAACAATGACAAAATTCACATTTATACGGTGGCCGAGATGTGCTGCAAATAAAGAAAACACATGCAAATACAGAAACATGCTGCAAATAGCACATCTCAAGCCCTTCTGCGATGATCTGAATGATGATGATGATGATGATTAGGCTACTTTTAGAATATATATATATATATATATATATATATATATATATATATATATATATATATATATATATATATTAATTTGCCCTGCAATAATTTATAACACATTACGCATAACCAACGCGCTGTAATAAGATAACTCCTCATTTAAAAGAAACAACTTGTTTAACACCTACATCTCTCCTCATTTTTTATGGGCCACAAGAAAAGTTGAAGTAGAGCTCTCATCGCTGAGTTTTTAGTTTCACTTTCTGCAGTGAATAATTGACTGGGATTTGAGACATAAAATCAAGTAAATTATTAAAAAATATTTTATTTATTGTTAATAATTTATTAATAATATTTTTTAACGCAAAATAATACCCCCCAAATAGTTTGTCTTGGCACCGGGACTGGCACAGACCACAACAAAAATGTTATAAGGAAACACCAACAAGTGACGAACCTGTCTGGGATTGTTCATGTTTACTCTTCGGGTGAGTTTTTTTGTTTATCTTAACATTCTGATCATATTTGCATTATGAGCAGGCCTGTTTGCAGCATGTATTTGCATGTTGTGAACTTTTGTGGTGCATGTGTTGTCAAACTGATGAAGATGTTTTCTTCATTTGCAGCGTGTTGAGCTCTCTCGGCCACCATACATTTCTGCTAAAATGGATATTCATGACATCCCCATGGACTTCAGTCCAATCAAATGCTCTCTAGAATCTGAAGTCCCGCCCCCTCCTACACTTCTTTGAGTGTATACATGGTTTATAAAATTCAAAAAAATGCAGACAGTTTCCTGTGATGGGTAGGTTAAGGGTAGGGGTAGTGTAGGGGGAGAGAATGTACAGTTTGTACAGTATAAAAACCATTACGCCTGTGGAGAGTCGCTGTAAACCACATATACAAGTGTGTGTGGGTGTCAGAAAATCTAACACAGCACTCAGCAGATTAAACGCGTCTCAAATGACGGCTAAAGTCACGTTTGCCAAAACATTTTCACGGCGCTGCTGCTGGACTCAACAGATAGAAGCGACGCGCGGCTGCTTCTGCATGTGTTATTAATGACGCTACGAACCGCAGACACAAACTATCAACAAGCCAACCTTAAAATACCAACCCTAACATGACAAAAAAAAAAAAATCCGTTGTTATCACTTCAAGTGTTAGATGAAGCGTTAGACGACAAACACACATCATCACGTCTGATTCCTACAGCTGCTGATTCTTATTTTTTTATGTAACATTGCAGTGTTTATTCTGAATTATTTATCGGTGCACATCATTGTTTTAAATTCATGTTCCTGGTAATCTTGAATCAGAATATCTTCTCCTCCCTCTTGCAGCATCTCTTCTCTTCTCTGATGATGAGGGCGGGGCAACCTGTCACTCACATGAGATCCACCAATAGCAAACCACAACCATCCAATAAATTCCACACAGACAAAATCAAGCCCCGCCCTACATTTGTTCTTGTTTGCGAAGCAGTTTCACTCTGATATATGACACAACAGAGAAGACAAGACCAGCACATCTTCAGTTTCATGATGAGTTGCGACAAAGACTATAGAATAACACAAGACGTGTCACTCGTATTGTTTTGAATGGGATAAAGTGCAACGCGCAATATGGCGGAATAAGTCCCGCCTTCTAAATAAGAGCCGATCGCCGATTGGTAAAGTCATTGCGTCACTGTTAGGCCGTTAGAAGCTCTGGTTCCTATAGAAACAGTCGGTCACGCACTTTCACTTAGGACTGCTCATGTGCATTAGCTTGATCCAGCCTGAAAAATGTCATGATTTGAGTGTTTAGAAACAAAATTTATGAGACAGTTGTTGTCAGGTTTCACCAGTGATTTCAAATATGAAATTTAATCGAAAGCTTGGCAAACAGCTTTGGAGAATTTGATGTTTCCCCATTCATGTTGTTGGAAACCTTTTCCCTCGTCGAAGCAGAGACCAGGAGACGTTGGGATATCTTTCAAGCAGAAGTTACTCTTTATTGAGAAACACGCTGTGCGTCGCTGTAGTCATCCAAGTCTAACTAAGGCAGTGTACATTGAAGTTTATATACATTTTAGGGGGCAATGCTTAGTGATAGAGACAAAGCACCAGGGAGACAACAAAGCATGCAAATGAAGTATTCAGGTATAGGAACCCGCCCCAGACGCTAGAGTGTCACAAGTCCTAATCCAATCAGCATACCTATTCAAAGAATGGGAAAGGGGCTCCAAGAGCCATTAACGACAAAAGGTGAGAATCTCAGTAATCTGACTCATTAGACATACAATAAAGAGAACAGGAACTGGCAGAAAACTCTTGCTAGAAACTTTGCTAAACAGAATCATTCATCTGATGTGGTCATCTTTACCTTAAAATGCTAAATACAATGTACTTCACCTTAGTATTTCATGTGAGGTTATGTCAGGATGTAGGGTCATCAGATCTTAAACAGATTCTTAAATTTGTAATCCCACAATGTCATGAGTCAGGTTTGATTACTCTTGTTTTAGGTGCTTTTTTTCCTCCTTTCTTTCATCTTTCATTGGTCTCAGCTGTTTCCCCTTACCTCTGACGCGCACGCTCCTGTGCACGCACCTGTTCTGTGTCTTCGCGCTGATTGCGCTGCCTTCTTCTCCCTGTTCTTCGTCCTTGTCTGTGTCCGGGAATTGATGTTTGTGAGTATTACGTGCTCCTCGTTGTCTCGCTAAACCTTATTCGTGTTTGTCTTAGCAGTCAGTTTAATGAGTCTGAGTTCCAGCCCCAGTCCAGAGATCCGAGCTTGTTTCCTGTTTTCGGTTCTGCCTAACTGTGAGCCTGTCGTCTGGCGTGGTCGTTTCTTTCTGCCAGCACGGACTGTTTCCATCAGCTCGCACTTCACTCCAGTGGGACTGCTGTCGAGGACCTGTGACTCGGGAGACCGCAGTTTTTTTCCGTTTGATCTCCAGCTGCAACGTGCCTGCTTCTTCACGTCTGGCAGTCTGTTTCTGTTTATTTTTTGGAACTCTAATAAACTGTTTACAAACTCCTTACGCATCTGGGTCTTCCAGGCTCACCTGACAATTCAAAGAGATAGGAGCTGCAATTGCATGCCCGAGAGGTGCTTCAAAGATTGCCGCTGACTGAAATGACTTGTCTTAAAGGGACTTTGGTCACGATAGCGTCAGATCTTATCTTCTGCATTGCGATCTAAGTCCAACTGAAATGTGTTATTCCCCCCTCCCCCCAAAAAAAGTAGGACGGGGACTTGGTTCTGTTCATACGTTGTTGATTGGATGTTGAGATGTGGGCGTGGCACTCAAAAATGGAGGCAGATCTGAATGCGAGCATGAAGTGGTTTGTAAGAAAGGGGCGGAGTTTAAGACCAGCATTCGCCACAGTCTGTGCAGGTCAAAAAAACATTAAAAAATAATTTATCCTCTTTACAAATTTTATATCCGGGTCATCGAGGAATAGATCACAAATGTAAGTTCACTGACAACAAACCAATCTTCAAGAAATGCCTTGAGAAGAGATGTGCAGTAATTATTATATTTATGTGGAGTAAACAGAAGTGTGTGTGTTAATGTGTGTGTGTGAATGTCAGTTCTCATCTTCAGTAAAAGTGTATAAACATTCTTGCATAAAACCACACATGTTTCAGTGTTGTAATAGTAACTTTGAAACTTTTTCACATCTGTTGGCTAATACACCTGATGTCGTTGTGATTAATGAGGAGTCTAGAGAAGTGTTTGTTTTGGAGGTTGCTTGTACTTTTGACTCCAGTATGGAGGAAGCTTTTATAACTAAAGTACTTAAGTACCAACCACTTCTAAACATCATTTCAGAGGTAGGTTATCGGGCCCGATTACTTGTTTTTATATTTGGCAGCTTAGGACATACACACAGGCTGGTAGTCAAAGGGCTTCAACAGCTTGGGATGACCAAAAAAAGGGCTAAGCGATTAGCAAGGTACTGTGCTTTGTCTGCTATTATAGGCAGCCGCCATATTTGGCGAAGGCGTTGTTATTTATACCCATAAAAAAAAAAAAAAAAAAGTTAGAGTTATGCTTAATATTGTGACGATCTGCTGTATGCCACTGGTCCATGATTTTATTGTACATGTATTTGACTGCACCTATACTATTTATGTCCCTGTGGATTATTTCTTATAAGTGGATTTAAATAAATTGTTAAAATGTGTGCGTGTGCGTGTGTGTGTGTGTGTGTGTGTGTGAGTGTGTGTGTGCCTCCACATTATGCTGCTCAACATGCCAGCCATTCTTCTTATCATCGTAACCAACATGTTGGCCCCACTCTACATCATTGCGATCGTTATGTCAGCCCGACTTCTGATCATCGAGATCATGGCCTACATCATGCCTCTCATCATCAGGATCGTCGTACAACAGAATGGCCCTCCAACAGATTCTCTGGTGAGAGATATGGCCTACGATCGTCTACTGACCATCCACCCTCATCTGGTGATCATCATGTCAGTTTCGTCGACGAGGATGCTGAACTTCAGGGAAACGGCTGGTAGCAGGTACTACGGGCCAGGTATTTGCTGAGTCTATGAGCAGGCCCAAACAAACTGAACTGGTAACACCTGTCATTCCCACACCTTATGTTTTTGCTATCATTGAGAACATTGCTGTACAAGCATTTGTAGACAGTGGTTCAGAAATATCTTTGATCAGCAAAACACTGAGAATGTCAATTCCCTCGCTAACAAAAAAGCCAATTCAGAAATCCTTTCTCTTGGCAAAATCAGTGACTGGTGACAGTGACTTGATACTCTTGGTATGTTACCCTTTACTATTAGGCTTGGTGAGGACGTGTTCTCACATGATGTTCAGGCGGTTAGGAATGCAACACAGCCAGTTATCCTTGTGTGGGATTTTCTTAGGAAACATCATGCTGTTGTAGGGAAAACACACCCTAGGAAAACACACCCTAAAATTAGCTCAAATGAAATAATTTATAGGGAATTATAAAGAGTTGTAAGTTTACGTCCAGCGTTCATTTGCTCGAGCCGTAATAAGCTCTTGTAGCGGATATGAATATCCAACAATCGTGAAAACACTGATTAGAGCACGGTAACTTTAAGATCACAGTTTAAGACATTAAATTTTAGAAGCACATAATACAAGACACTTTCTTTTAAAAATCTACAAAAGATTTTATTATAACACAAACTAATCTAACACAAACACACACACACACACACACAAACACACACACACACATTCATACGCATTGCAGAAAGGAAATGAGAGAGAAAGAGTTTTGAGAGAGAGAGAGAGTGATCTGATGAACATAATTCCTAACAATGCACTTCAAAGACCTGAACGAACCATTAATCATTCATTTAAATGCACCAGTTCAGTTTTAATCTGGGGTAATTGCTTTAGTCGACTTTAAATGTGAATTTCCCTCGTCGGCGTGCAGAAAAGGGTTTTCCAAGTCGATGATTTGTCGCAGGGTCTTAAAGGTCCATGTGGAACAATGAAAGGAAGTCTCTTTGTCGCTGGAATTAAAGCTGAGGTGGCAGAAGTCGTTGGTTGAACTTTCAGCGGAAAAGAAATTAAGTAAAAGAAAAAGAAAGTGATTGAAGGTTGGATGGCTTGAATGAGCTGCTTGTCTGTTCTTCTTGTTACTCCATGGTTCTTGGTACTTGTCTCTGTCTTGGTTCTTTTTGACTGACCCGTTCACTTGCAATATGACAATTTAAACTTAGTTGTTTGTCACACCTCAGAGGAGTTTTGGCCAATCATCCTGTTTCAAAAGGGCTTTTCTCTGCCTCCAATAAAACATAGGGTGTTACTTCCCGTGTCTGCTTTAGCAGAGTGCCATTTTAACATAATTTCTATTAAATGGAATATGATACATTTTAAACAGATTTCATTCAAGCCATAATTTAGGAAAGATGAAAAGAATTAAATTCTAAATTCTAATTCTAAGTCCAAATAAGGCATACTTTCAGTCATTCAGTCAAGAGCTAACACATTTACATGAATTGTGAGTGTTCTAAAGCATAACTGGTTACAGGTACTATTTGTGAACACAATGCAAAATGTTGTGATGTTTGATAAGTCCATTTTAAAATAGTTTGGAACAATTTTGATGCAGTTTTATTTGTAAAACAGTCTCTGTTGGCTTTTCAGGTCTGCACTGTCTCTCTGTTTCTTTGATCTGGTGATCAAAGAATCTTTATCTTCTTGGGTGACCATTTGGTGTCGCAAATGGCTGAGTTCATCACTTCTCCTTCTGTCAGGAAACATGGATGTCGTAAAAAGTAATCAGCATCGGTTTTCTCTGCAGACGAGTTGGAGCCGAAACCTTGATTCTGAATTAGAATTATGTTTTGAAAGAATCATCTGAATGATTCATTTGTCTGGTTCGTCCATGGTTCCTACATATTCCCCCCTTTGTTCGGCGATGTGTTGAGATGAAGACATCGGCGGACACTGTAGAAAAATGGACAGAAGAAGCAGACACATGCAAAGCAACAACAAAACAACACCTCCATGATTGACCACCTGTACTGGTGCAGGGCATTAGATTATCTGAGTACTGATGGATTAAGTTCAATTTTAGGAGTGTTATTCTACATTGTCTCAGTATGTTAATGCTTGGATCAAATTGTGTGATTAAATTGTTTGTTTTCTTCTCTTCTAAATTGTTTTAGGTTGAGACCGTTTTACTGTTTTTAACCTTCATTTTCTGGTGACATCATTTGTGGTGAAAATTATGTGACCCATTATGCATTGAGCTCTCTGGCTCACATTCAAATTTTAAGGTGGCTTTCGGACCTTAGGCATGGTGCGTCAATACTAATGTCATGACCTTGACCCTTATGGGGTAGACAGGTATTTTACCTTATAAAGAAGAAGGGAAGGAGAGGAAGAGGAAGAGGAAAACAAAACAAAACAGTTGAGTGTTTCCTGGTATGGCTGAGACTACTGTGTGCATCTAAGATGTCATGTATCATAGCTTAATGAGAGGTGTTCTACTTGTTGTGCAGATAGTTGCATGTTTCTTATGGTGAATGTAGCTAAGTTGATGTTGAGCTAGTTTCTGAAACTAATTTCTGTCTGTAGGAAGAGCATGTTGGTGAGTATGTAAATGTAGTGTAGTGTAATGTAATGTAGTTGTAGCAAGGTTCAATGTTTAGGAAGGAAGAGGACAGGGTCGGCTTGACTACTGACTGCTTTTATTAAATAATTTCACAAAAGAAAAAGGTGTGCAGACAGGCACAAAACAGTCACAAATAAATCACAAAGTCTCTCCAACAGAATCAGCATAAATCCAGTGTGGGCAGCAGTCAGCAGTCCTTCTCTCTCTCAGCCACTCCTGTTTCTCCTGGTGTTATATACTCTCTCCACACCAATTACTGAAACAAGAGACAGGTGTTCGTCATTTGCATTTAACCCACTCACTCACCGCTCATCTCCTGCCTCTCTCTCCCGCTGCAGACTTTGCTGAACCACGCCCCCCTTGCCACATACCCCCACCGCCCGACTCAGGCCGGGGAGCCATCCGGCCTGCAGCACCCCCCCCATTTCTGGAGAGGAAATCGGCCACAGCCATCTGAACACCCGGCCTGTGGACCACCTTGAACTTAAAAGGCTGTAAAGCTAGATACCAACGAGTGATCCGCGCGTTCGTATCCTTCATGCGGTGCCACTGCAGAGGGGCATGGTCCGAACAGAGGGTGAATTCCCGCCCCAGGAGATAATAGCGGAGGGTGAGGACGGCCCACCTGATGGCAAGACACTCCTTTTCTATGGTGCTGTACTTAGTCTCTCTCTTCGAGAGCTTCCGACTAATGTACAGCACCGGCCGTTCCTCCCCCTCTATCTCCTGGGACAGGATGGCACCCAGCCCCCTGTCCGACACGTCTGTCTGCAACAGAAATGGGAGAGAAAAATCAGGAGAGTGTAACAACGGCCCGCCACATAAAGCAGCCTTCACTTGGGTAAAGGCCTGCTGGCACGGCTCCGTCCACTGGACCGTATCTGGTGCCTCCTTTTTAGTGAGATCAGTCAAAGGGCTGGTGAGGTCCGAATAATTAGGCACAAACCTTCTATAATATCCCGCCAGCCCTAAGAACTGTCTCACCTCCTTTTTGGTCTTGGGACGCGGACAGGTCGCAACTTCTGCCGTCTTGTCAATTTGGGGACGCACCTGCCCATGTCCCAAGTGGAAGCCCAGATACCTTACTTCCACATGCCCAATTGCACACTTCTTCGGATTGGCCGTGAGCCCAGCTCCTCTCAGCGATCTCAAGACGGCCCTCAAATGCTGCATATGCCGCTGCCAGTCATTACTAAAAATAATTATGTCATCAAGATAGGCAGCAGCATACGCAGCATGGGGCCGTAAAATCCTATCCATGAGAAGCTGAAAGGTAGCTGGAGCCCCGAACAGCCCAAACGGAAGGATGACAAATTGGTGTAATCCAAACGGCGTGGTGAAAGCTGTTTTTTCTTTATATAATGGAGACAAGGGGATCTGCCAATATCCCTTTGTTAAGTCCAGTGTCGAATAAAAGCGAGCCGTACCGAGCCGATTAAGCAGTTCGTCCACCCGTGGCATTGGATACGCGTTGAATTTCGACACAGCATTCACCTTGCGATAATCCACACAAAACCGAATCGAGCCGTCCGTTTTCGGAACTGAAACTATCGGGCTCGCCCAGTTACTGTTGGATTCTTCTATTACCCCCATGTCAAGCATTGCCCCTAATTCTGCCTGAACCACTTTTTTCTTGTGTTCAGGCAAGCGATACGGCCGGCTGCGAACTACCACGCCTGGCTCTGTCTCGATATGGTGCTGAATCAGATTAGAACGGCCAGGTAGGGGCGAGAACACGTCCGCAAACTCTGCTTGTAATTTAGTGAGGTCAGTGAGCTGGGAGGGTGAGAGATGATCCCCTCCTGGGGCCAGCGCGAGAGATTGTGGTTTGGAATTCGCCTCTGGCCCGAGATCATCCTCTCCACCAATCACCATCGCCAGCATCACTACCTCTGCCTCATTCCATTTTTTGAGGAGACTGAGGTAATATATCTAACGTGCCCCTCTCCTATCAGACCGTATTACCTCATAATCGAGATCTCCAATTTGCCGTGTGACCTCGAATGGTCCTTGCCACTTTGCCAATAATTTAGAGCTTGACGTTGGGAGCAATACAAGCACTTTCTCTCCCGGTGCAAATTTACGTAAATTAGTTCCTCTGTTGTACAGCTGGCTCTGTCTGTCCTGGGCTTGTAACAAATTCTCCGTTGACAGCCGCCCCAAAGTGTGGAGTTTTGTTCTCAAGTCCATTACATACTGAATTTCATTTTTACTCTGAGATGGTCCATCCTCCCAAGTTTCTCTGAGGACATCCAGTACCCCACGGGGCTGGCGTCCGTAGAGAAGCTCGAAGGGGGAAAACAGCGAACAAGAGGGGTTCTAACCATTTATCCCAATTTTGTGGCGTCATTGTGAACGAATTTACGAATCATGGTTTTAAGCGTGCGATTAGAACGTTCGACCAGTCCGTCATTTTGAGGGTGAAAGACGCTGGTACAGATCGTTTTAATGACCAATAATTCGTAAAGTTCACGTAAAGTACGTGACATAAACGCCGTGCCTTGATCGGTGAGGATTTCTTTTGGAATCCCCACCCGGGAGATTAGACTAAACAGTGCGTCCGCAACACTCTTCGCGGAAATGCTGCGGAGGGCCACTGCTTCAGGATATCGTATTGCATAATCCACAATGACTAATGCAAAGTGATGTCCTCTAGCTGATCGCTCTAATGGCCCGATGAGGTCCATACCAATTCTCTCGAAGGGGACCTGCATTAATGGAAGGGGGCGCAAAGGCGCTTTTGGGGTGGCCGGTGGATTTACCAACTGACATTCACGACAAGACGCGCACCACCTGCGCACATTCTCGTGAATGCCCGGCCAAAAAAATTGGGTCATGAGGCGATTTAGTGTTGTTGCCTGTCCTAAGTGTCCAGCCATTGGATTAGAATGAGCCGCTTGGAAAAGCATTTCCCTGCGGCTCCTTGGAACTAACAACTGGGTTGTATCTTCTTTTGTCTGGGTGTCTTGGGTCACCCGATACAACCGATTTTTTATCACTGCAAAATATGGATAGGTAAGCGCCCGTCCAGGCTGGAGAGGCTGACCGTCGATGACTTGGACCTGCTCAAATGCACGTTTTAGCGTCTCATCCTGAGACTGCTCCAGGGGAAAGTCATCGCGATCTGAGAGAATTATTCTCTTGATTTCACTCTGTTCCCCTGAAGCAGCACTCAGTGGGTCCCGATCAGTCTCTCCTGCCTGTACTTGCGCATCCCCAACCATCGCATTTCTTCCCCAAGAGGCATCCGTGCATAAATAACCCAATAATTCAGAAAATGCTGGCCAATTTGTCCCCAAAATTAACGGATGCCGGAGGTGCGGATTAACTGCCACCTCAACACTATGCTTTTGGCCCCGGAATTGGATAATGACTGGCACTACAGGATATACCACCACATCCCCGTGCACACACCGCACCTTAACCATGCGGCTTGTATCCAATGCCCCGGATGAAATCAGGCTTTGATGGATCGAGGTTTGGTTACAGCCTGAATCCACCAAGGCCTGATAGGTACCCCCCTTGATACTCACAGGTATTTGGTACCAACCAGCTTGACCGGGGGCAGCCTGCAGGGCGTCCGGGACCCGGACCATTGTCCCGACCTCCATCACCGGGCACCTGTCCACGAAATGCTCTGGGTCCGAGTCCAGCAACGTGGGGCGGTGGCACTGGACCCACTCGGCTGTCTTCCTTGGGAGCCAAGTAATGAATTGCTCCAGTACCACACAATCGACAATCTTCTCCACGTCGCTTCCCTCAGCCAACAGCCATTTGCGGCAGGAGTCCTGGAGCTGTTGGGCCATCACGAAGGGTCAGCCGGACTCGCCCAGTTCCAGAGAGTGGAACCGCTGGCTATGTTCTTCAGGGCTCCAGCCGACCCGCTGAAGGATGGTCCTTTTCAGGTCGTCGAAGACCAGGAGATTCTGCACCGGAATAATAATAATAATAATAATAAACTTTATTTTATATAGCGCCTTTAAAAGGGTATTCTCAAAGCACTTTACACATAGTACAAAGTAATAAACAGTCAATACACAATAAAGAAGATAGATAAATAGATACGAAATAGTAAAAATACAAATTACATATAAGCAAGTCTAAAAAAATAAGTTTTAAGAGAACCTTTAAAAACACTAAGAGAGTTTGCATGTCTAATATCACAGGGGAGAGAGTTCCAAAGTTTTGGAGCATAGAAAGAGAAAGCCCTGTCACCCATCGTGCGCATGCGAGTCGTGGGAACGGTCAGGAGGCCTAACTCCGAAGAACGGAGATCACGCCTGGGAGTATAATCTGTTAAAAGCTCAGATAGATAGTGTGGGGCTAAGTCGTGTAAGGCCTTATAAGTCAACATGAGAATTTTAAAATCTACACGAAACCTGACGGGGAGCCAATGTAGGGACTCCAAGATAGGGGTGATATGCTCTCGGGTTCTTGTCCTTGTTAGGATTCTGGCAGCTGAGTTTTGAACATATTGGAGTTTGTTGAGGGTATTTTTCGATACTCCCGCGAGCAGGGCGTTGCAATAATCAATGCGCGAAAAAACAAAGATTGATCAGTTTTTCTGCAACATTAAAAGAAAGCATAGGACGAAGCCTTGCGATGTTTCGGAGGTGAAAAAATGATGTTTTAACGGTATTCTGTACATGTGGATCAAATGTGAGATGAGAATCAAATATCACCCCCAGGTTTTTTATTTTTGTTTGAAACTCGAGAACAGTGCCATCAACATTGAGTGAAGGAGAACCAGCTTTGCGTATTTGGTGAATAGAGCCAAGCAGCATGACCTCTGTCTTATCGCTGTTAAGGCAGAGAAAATTCTTTGACATCCAAATTTTAATCTCCGATATGCAATGTTCGAGAAACGCCACTGCAGTGTGATCTTCAGGTTTTGAGTGAATGTAAATTTGAGTGTCATCTGCATAAAAATGATACTTAAGACCCAGAGATTGCAAAAGATGACCAAGGGGAAAAATATACATACTAAAGAGTATAGGACTCAAAATAGATCCCTGGGGCACCCCAAATTTGATTGAGCCAGTGTTAGACTTGTGCCCACCCATGGAGACAAATTGCCTACGGTCGATGAGATAGGACTTAAACCAATCAAGAGCAGTATCAGTGATGCCAAACACAGATTCCATACGAGAGAGTAAAACAGAATGATCAACAGTGTCAAAGGCAGCACTGAGATCGAGAAGGATTAAAATTGACAGGCAGCCAGAATCCGCAGCAAGTAACAAGTCATTAGTAACCTTCACTAAGGCTGTTTCTGTGCTGTGAAATTTACGAAAACCAGACTGAAGGGGCTCAAATAAATTATTTGTTGTTAGATGAGCATACAACTGAGATGCAACTGTTCGTTCCAAAATTTTTGCTAAAAAAGGGAGATTAGAAATCGGACGATAATTGTGTAAGTTGTCAAGATCAACGTTCGGCTTTTTAGGTACCGGAGTAACAGCAGCTATTTTAAAAGCTGCTGGTACAACCGCTGAGGAAAGAGAGTCATTAACAATGCTCAGCACCACATCGCTTAAACAAGGAAAGCATGCTTTGAACAAGCAGGTAGGAAGTGGGTCAGTTATGGAGGTGGTAACCTTCATTTGTGACACTACCTTGCCCAGAGAGGTTAAATCAAGTATAGAGAAGTTTGAGAGAGGAGAACCAGAAAAGTGAAGGGTACAGAAAGCAGAGTCATCGATCTCAGCAGTGCGGCTCAAACTACTACGAGCCTTCTCAATCTTAGAACTGAAAAAATCAAGAAATCTATCACAAAGGTCAGCTGCAATGGGTGTATGGGAGGAATTATCACCTTTTAAAAGTTTGTTAATAACATGAAACAATTGTCTGGGTTTGCTCTGGTTATTAATAATAATCTGAGAAAAGTACTGGGACCTAGCAGAAGCAATCTCAGACTTATATTCATTTAAGTTGTCCTTCCAAGCATGAAGATGAACATTCATACCAGAGAGACGCCACCTTCGCTCCATCTTACGACACATTGCCTTCTTGGTACGCAGCTCATTATTATACCAAGGGGCAGAGCGAACATGTGAAACAGAGCGAGATTTCATAGGTGCAAATGAATCTAAACCAGACAAAAGAACTGAGTTTAACAGCAAGACTTTGTCCTCCAAAGGGTCAGTAAAAGAGAAACACATTAAAGAGGACTCAATAAAAGCAGAAAAATCCTGGAGATCAATTGATTTCCAATTCCGATACATTATAGTACGGGATGTAGAGATGGAATTGGAAAATCCCAATATATTAAAAAGGACAGCAAAATGGTCAGACAGACCTAGGTCTACGGTGTAAGGCTGGGACAAAAATGATCCACTAGAAATAACTAGATCTAGGGTGTGGCCCTTGTTGTGAGTAGAGAAGTCCACCAGCTGTTTAAGGTCAAAACACTCCAGTAAAGACAGGAAGTCCTTTGTCATAGCAGAGTCTTTTTTGTCCACATGAATATTGAAATCCCCTAGGATAAGAGTTTTCTCAAACTTAAGGCACAACATTGACAACAAGTCAGCAAATTCAGATAAGAAGGCAGCATTAGGCTTAGGTGGTCTATAAACCGTGGCAATTACAATCGAACTGGGTGCAGAGATACTCAAAGCCAGACACTCAAAAGATTTAAACTGGGGGATAACTACTAGGCCTAAATGTTATATCTTGTTTAAATAAAACAATAATACCCCCTCCCCTACCAGACGAGCGAGGGGAATCAAATAACCCATAGCCAGTAGGTGTAAGTTCATTAAACAGAAGACCATCTGACTGGTTGTGCCAAGTTTCTGTAAGGCACACCAAGTCAAGTCCTTTTTCAATGATAATGTCAGATAAGATGAGGGATTTATTGTTCACAGAACGCGCGTTAAAAAGCGCAGATTTCACCACGCGCGGGATAGTAGAAAATTGCGACGACTTCTCAGTACGTTGAGGTCGCGGCAATTTGTCAGCACACAGTGCTCGTTGAACATTGCGCTGAGATGACGACACACCGCTGTTATCCGATGAAAAGTCTGTTAGTGTAGAGGCTAGTGAAGACAGCTCTATGCGAGGCAGCGCTGACAAGTTATTTAAGTCTGCGCCCGCACTCACCATTCGAGATACTGAACGCTGGTATGCCGGCACACATATGTTATCCACTGAAGAAGGAGAAAATCTGCGCTTTGACGCACGATGAATATAGCGCGGGGGTCGCAAAACACCGACATTACGGCACAGTTCGTATATGTCGTTAGGCAGATAATAGTTTCTCTTTAAGTTCAGCAGATTACAAGCAGTGTACCTTACAGCCATGGAAACCAGAGAGTTGTTGCCCAGAGCGTCTTGAACCCAGCCGTAGGATGCACAATCTGTAAACAATCCAATGATCCGGCGGTTATAGCTCTGTGATAAAACCAATAATCCAAGGGTTAAAACGCCGTACAGCATCGCGTAGGTGCGGGGGAAACCCATGCACTTTCCAAAGTTCCAAAAAGCCACAACTGTGATTTGCAGAGATAAAACAACGATAAAACAAGTGTAGGTTGAGAGGAGCGGCAGCCAAGACGCGCCAGCGTTCCCGGAAGTTGCTGTGCCGCTATCTGGGACTCCCTGGAGAGCAACGGCACCAGGCGCATTGGCCACTGGTCCCACGGCCAGCCCGACAGCTCAGCCGTCTTTTGAAACAAGTCGATGAATGCCTCCGGGTCATCCTCAGATCCCATTTTGTTGAGTGGTAGGTGGGTGGGCACAGCTCGATGTTCCAGGGCTTCCAGTCGAACCTCTCGGTCAATCCAGCTCCGGAACCTCTCGCGGTCTTCCTGCTGGGCTTGGACGACGACTTGAAAACACCTCTCTTGATCCTGTCTCAAGTCCAGCAGGGCCTTGTGTTGTTCCTGTTGCATGACCGCGAGGGAGCTGATAATCTCCGCAAATGGCATTTCGGAGGACGTTTGCATGGCGGCGGCGTCCGTCTTCCTTCCCGGGTTTCGGCACAGTAGTGTAGTGTATGTATGGTCAGATCTGGTTCAGTCTGTCTTGCTACCCCCTTTTCTTGAAGGGCTTAGATGAAGATTGGCTCTTTGCACCTTGGACTCGGGACGAGGGATCGTCACTAATCTGATAGGAGTCAGTCCAGTGAGGCAGGAAGTTCTTTGGCAGAACGTGGGAGGAAGTTTGACATGGCCGTGTTGAGCTGTGGTGCAAAACTTTGTCTCCTACGTTGCATTCCTTTTGTAATGCCTTCTGGTTGTGACAGACTGTCTGACCTTCTGTGTTTACTGTTGTTACTGTTGCACAAGCATGGTTCTTGAGATGGGAACTCGTTGGATTTATTGATGGGTGATGAATAACCAGAACTGTGTTTTTTGGTACTACTGAGTTTTCAGCGGTGTTTGGCTGTAAGAGACCGCTTTGTCCTGTGTTGTTGTAGAACAGGTGGCAGTCATCCCCATTTGGAAGGTGGATCAGATGATCACTGACCTTCTGTTCTGTCTCTAGTCATAATGGGGGTGATCATCCTTGTGATCATCCCTATTTATGTTGTTTGCGAAGAACGCGGTCATTTGCCTCATCAGTTGTTCCATGTCTTCTGAGGTAGAACTGTCTTGTTCTTGGGCATACTCAGTGCTGTGTTTAACTGATTGATGCCGAGGTGGGTTCCGTCATCGCTTACCCACAGTGGATGCATTTGAATGTGTTGGTTGGTGGACTTTGGCTGTCCAGTTAGGATCTCAGATGTTTCTTTCTGGTGGGTTTCTTGAGAAGTGTGGCTGGTCCCATGACATTTTCCAGCTGTCGGTGTGGAAGCTGTCAGTGGCATGGGGGTCATGTTCTCTGTGTTCTTTATGACAGACTGTGGCGTTGTCATGCCACTGGCCGTCTTGTAGTGCACGGCTTGGATTTTGGCTGCCGGAGTTTGAAATTGTGGCCAAAAAATTATATAAAAATCTCACTGGATTATTTCAAGTAATGGCAAAATGAATTTTTGGAAATTGATATTTCCTACAGACACACTACAGCAAAAGAAAATACTAATGTGCCTAAGACTTTTGCACAGTACTGTATGCATTTTATATAAAATAAAAAATGCTTAGTTCACTACTTGTGCAAGCCTATGCATCTATAACTTTTTACACTTTTGTGCTTTTGCAATGATCTGTCTTCTATAAAACAGACCAGTTCAAAAGGTCTCTACTCAAAAGAATTCATGCACTACAGCCATTTAATCTCAGATACAGTGCATTTTCACATCTTTTGCTCAAAAAGAGAGGTGACAGTTAACAGGTTTGTAAATAATAAATTCTCTGATTTTTACTGTGACTTTCAGACTGCACTGTGTGGATGTGTTGTTCTGGACTGAACCCATGTGCACAGCGCAGTATTCCTGACCGTCAGACCTCAGTGTAGTATGCAGGCAGAGGAGAGAAGAGCTGGACTCTGGCCCGATGCATTGTTTGAGCCGTGCTCACAATATCTTCAGTATAGAGCCCGCTGTGCTGGATTCCTGCTCCTTTGTGCTGATCCAGAAACGAGTCCACCTGGTTTCTGCCTGGAATTAAACCACTATTACTAAACAGAGAGCTGTGATCTCACTGCTCAGCACTGAACTCGAGCAAGTCATTTAAATATTAGTACATAATAGTTAAAGACACGTAATATAAAGTGGGTGTGAGATTTAAATGCATGATCGTACCTTGCTCAGGAAGAGACTCTGCGATCACAAACTTGAGGTTGGGTTCTTTTTTGTCTTTGAAGGGCAGAGTGATTCCCGACTCACTGCATTTCCAGTATTCCATTGCTGTCAGCTGCAGCCCGATCCCGTCATAGTTCAACACGTATCCCTCCTCCACGTCCTCATTCCTGCGCAGGGAGAATGGGTCATGATCACAGAATGATGAATCGGACAATATTTGGACAGTTGGGAGATCTTATTTGTTTGCATCAAATAGCACATTTACATTTGGCAAACACTTATCCAAATCACTGCATTCCCTAGGATTCAAACCCTAGACTGTACTCTTGACTGTTTGACTGTACTCTTTGAACATTTATGCATTTGGCAGACACTTTTATCCAAAGTGACTTGCATTGCATTCAAGGTATACTTTTTAGCAGTTCATGCATTTCCTGGGAATCAAACCCATGACCTTGGCATTGCAAGCGCCATACATTACTGTTCGAGCCGATTACATTAATGCATTTGGCAGATACTTTTATCCAAAGTGACTTACATTGCATTCATTGTTTACATTGGATCAGATCATGCATTGCCTGGGAATCGAACCCATGACCTTGGCATTGCAAGTGCCATACTTTACTGTTTGAGCCATTTCAATTTATTCATTTGGCAGATACTTTTATCCAAAGTGACTTGCATTGTATTCAAGCATGGTATACCTTTTAACAGTTTATACATTCCCTGGGAATCGAACCCATAACCTTGGCATTGCAAGTGCCGTATTTTACTGTTTGACCCATTTAAATTTATGCATTTGGCAGATACTTTTATCCAAAGTGACTTGCATTGCATTCAGTGTTTACATTGGATCAGTTCATTGCCATACTATGGCAAGCCATTTTGACTTTTATTCATTCTCCGGATATGAATTCTTGATATCAACAATTCAGTTCTCACTAGTTAAAATGCTAATTTTTGATATCAAGAATTATATTTCCACAGGTAAAAAGAATTCTTGATATCAGCAATTTATATCCTGGGAAAGGCAATAGGCAAGCTATTTTGACTTTTAATCATTTCCAGGATATGAAATTTTGATATCAACAATTCAATTTTCACTAGTCAAGTCAAGTCAAGTCAAATTTATTTATATAGCGCTTTTACAATTGGTAATTGTTCCAAAGCAGCTTTACATATTAGAAGCACAGAAAAAAGGGAAGTGGTTAAAAATAAGCTGTACAAACAAGCGTGGTAATATGTAACATATACAAGATGGCGCTACATTAAGCCAATGTCGGCTGACTCCCAGGGGTGGAAAAAACCCCCTAGGAGAAAAACCCAGCGTGCTAGCACTGGGAAAAAAGTCCTAGGAGGGAAAAAACCCCTTGGAAGATATATATAATATATGTAAATGGATATGGAGATCAAAATCTGAATTATACATTTTTATTATAGAGATTAAAAATAGATTATATATAAATATATGTAAGCGGATACGGGGATTAAAAATCTGAACGATAGATGCAGCCAGAACTGGATCTGTAGGCCCATTGTCTCCTGGGCTACGTTGTAGTCAGGTCCAGACACAGGTTCTCCATCTGATCTGGATACGGCCTGGATCCAGCACCCGGCAAACCTCAGGATAAGCAGAGAGACAGATATTAGCGTAGATGCCATTCTTATTCTGATGTACAGGTATATCTAGTGTTATAGGAAATGTTCTCGGTTCCGGCCGACCTAATTATTGCAGCGTAACAATCCTTTAACGGATTTGAAAAAATGTTAATGTATTGATAATGTGTTATGTGTATGCAAGAGCAAAGAGATGTGTTTTTAGTCTAGATTTAAACTGACAGAGTGTGTCTGCTTCCCGAACAATGCTAGGAAGATTGTTCCAGAGTTTAGGTGCTAAATAGGAAAAGGATCTGCTGCCTTCAGTTGATTTTGATATTCTGGGTATTATCAACTGGCCTGAATTCTGAGATTGCAATAAACGTGAAGGACTATAATGCATTAAGAGCTCACTTAGGTACTGGGGAGCTAAACCATTTAGAGCTTTATAAGTAAGTAGCAAGATTTTAAAATCTATACGATGTTTAATAGGGAGCCAATGTAATGTTGACAGAACTGGGCTAATATGGTCATACTTTCTGGTTCTAGTAAGAACTCTAGCTGCCGCATTTTGGACCAACTGTAGTCTGTTTAAAAGCCGAGCAGAACAACCACCCAGTAGAGCGTTACAATAATCTAGTCTTGAGGTCATGAATGCATGAACCAACTGTTCTGCATTTGTCATTGAGAGCATATGTCGTAATTTAGATATATTTTTTAGATGGAAGAAGGCGGTTTTACAGATACTAGAAACATGACTTTCAAATGAAAGATTGGTATCAAAGAGCACACCCAAGTTCCTAACTGAGGACGAAGATTTAATGGAGCACCCGTCAAGTGTTAGAGAGTATTCAAGGTTTTTTCGTGAGGAAGTTTTTGGTCCAAAGATTAGGATATCAGTTTTTTCTGAATTTAATAATAAGAAATTTCTTGTCATCCATTTTTTAATGTCAGCTATGCATTCTGTTAGTTTTGTGAATTTGTAGGTTTCGTCAGGGCGCGAGGAAATATAGAGCTGAGTATCGTCAGCGTAGCAGTGAAAACTAACACCATGCTTCCTAATTATCTCTCCTAAGGGCAGCATGTACAGAGTGAAAAGCAACGGTCCTAGTACTGAGCCTTGTGGTACTCCATATTGATGCTGTGATCGATACGACATCTCTTCATTAACTACTACAGACTGATAACGGTCAGATAGGTACGATTTGAACCATGCCAAAGCAATTCCACTAATGCCAATATAGTTTTCAAGTCTTTTTAAAAGAATGGTATGATCGATAGTGTCAAAAGCAGCACTGAGATCTAATAACACTAATAGAGAAATAAAGCCACGATCGGATGATAGGAGTAGATCGTTTGTAACTCTAACGAGTGCAGTCTCAGTACTATGGTATGGTCTAAATCCTGACTGGAAATCCTCACAGATTCCATTTCTTTCTAAAAAGGAGCACAGTTGTGTTGAAACTGCCTTTTCTAGTATCTTTGACAGAAAAGGTAGATTCGATATTGGCCTGTAATTTACTAAATCTCTTGGATCTAGTTGAGGTTTTTTAATAAGAGGTTTAATAATAGCCTGCTTAAAGGTTTTTGGCACGTATCCTAGTGTTAAGGATGAATTAATTATATCAAGAAGTGGACCTACGACCTCTGGAAGCATTTCTTTCAGTAGTTTAGTCGGCATTGGGTCTAGCATACATGTCGTTGATTTTGATGATTTGATAAGTTTAGATAATTCTTCCTCTCCTATAGCGGCGAATGATTCTAGTTTTACCTCAGGGACACTACAGTGCACTGTCTGAAGCGAAACTGTAGACGGTTGCATGTTTTTAATTTTCTCTCTAATATTATCAATCTTGCAAGTAAAGAAGTTCATAAAGTCATTACTGCTGTGCTCTATGGAAACGTCAGCAGTTGAATCTCTGTTTCTAGTTAATTTAGCCACAGTGTCAAATAAATACCTAGGATTATGTTTGTTTTCTATTAAGAGATTTGAAAAATAAGTAGATCTGGCATTTCTTATAGCCGTTCTGTACTCAATCATTTTTTCTTTCCACGAAAGGCGTAAAAATTCTAGTTTTGTTTTCTTCCAACTACGTTCAGCTTTTCTAACAGCTCGTTTTAGAGCCCGAGTGTGCTCATCATACCACGGCGTTGGATTAGTTTCCTTAATCTTCTTTAGACGTAAAGGAGCGACTGCATCTAATGTGCTGGAGAAGAGAGAGCCAATAGTTTCTGTTGCAGCATCGAGTTCTTCTAAGTTGTCAGGTATACTAAGGCGATGAAACTGCTCGGGGAGATTATTTATAAAGCAATCTTTAGTGGTAGACGTGATGGTTCTACAATATTTATGGCTGGGTGGTGGTTTTGTAGCCTTGGCTAATTGTATTATACACGAGACTAAATAATGATCTGATATATCGTCGCTCTGCTGTAGAATTTCAACAGCATCAATATCAATTCCATGCGACAGTATTAGATCTAGGGTATGATTACGACAATGAGTGGGTCCTGACACGTGTTGTCTAACTCCAATAGAGTTTAAAATGTCTGCAAATGCCAATCCAAATGCGTCTTTATTATTATCTACATGGATATTAAAATCACCAACAACAAGGACTTTGTCCGCAGCCAGTACTAACTCTGATAGAAAATCAGCAAATTCTTTGATAAAGTCAGTATGGTGCCCTGGTGGCCTGTATACAGTAGCCAGCACAAATGTCAACTTACATAATGTTACATAAAGCACCATCACTTCAAAGGAATTATATTTGAAATTCTTTTGAATTGTTCTGAATATATTACTATAAATTACAGCAACACCTCCCCCTTTGCCTTTCTGTCGAGGATTGTGTCGATAATCATAACCTTGAGGACTAGATTCATTTAAAGTAATGTAATCAGTCTGGTTTTAGCCAGGTTTCTGTCAAACACAGCAAGTCTAGTTTATTGTCTGTGATAATTTCATTTACAATAAGTGCTTTTGAAGAAATAGATCTAATATTCAGTAACCCAAGCTTTATCATTTGTTTATCTGATTTATCTGTGATTTTCATTTTTTGAACATCAATTAAATTTTTACCCTTAAAAGGTTTCGGAAGTTTTTTGTATTTACTAGTTCGAGGTACAGACACAGTCTCTATGTGATAATATCTAGGTGAAAGAGTTTCTATGTGCTGTGAATTATTTGAGTTCTGTGACGCGAGGCGGCTAGCAGACGGTCGGTTTAGCCAGTTTGTCTGCGTCCTGATCTGGGCCCTGGTTTGTCATGTTTCAGCTCTAAGACTATTTGCCAAATTTCTAGATAGAAGAGCAGCACCATCCCGGGAGGGATGAATACCATCTCTTTTCAACAGATCAGGTCTGCCCCAAAAGCTTTTCCAATTGTCTATGAAACCTATATTATTCTGCGGACACCACTTAGACAGCTAGCCATTGAGTGATGATAACCTGCTAACTATCTCATCACTCCGACGAACAGGAAGAGGGCCAGAACAAATTACTTCTGCTGACATTGAATTTGCGAGTTCACACACCTCTTTAATGTTAATTTTAGTGATCTCCGACTGGCGAAGTCGAACATCATTTGTGCCGACGTGGATAATGATTTTAGAATATTTACGTTTAGCATTAGCCAGCACTTTTAAATTTGCTTTGATGTCAGGTGCTCTGGCCCCCGGCAAACATGTGACTATGGTGGCTGGTGTCTCTATTTTCACGTTCCGTGTAATAGAATCGCCAATAACTAGGGCACTTTCAACAGGATTCTCAGTGAGTGCGTCACTGAGTGGGGAGAACCTGTTTGATGTTCTCATCGGAACGGAAGAGTGGTGTTTGTTCTTGCCATTATGCCGCCTCACAGTCACCCAGTTAGCCTGCTGCGTGGCTTCTACAACCGGAACCGAATGTGCAGTGTTTACTAGGCTAGTCGCATCCAAAGCAGTATCTAAGGCCCTTTCATTCTCACTATCCTCAATTAAAGTTTGGATGCGTGTCTCTAATTCTGAGATTCTCTCTGTCAGCCTGACAATATCCCTGCATTTATCACATGTGTAAGTCTCACTGCTGACAGAAAGAGCTAAGCTGTACATGTTGCATTTAATACACATGATAATCGTCGGACATGACTGACCGTGTGTTTGATGAACGCCGTCCGAAAAACTGCAACGCACACGGGACTCGCTGGCTGGATGTCTCGGTCGCTTCCCGGTGCCTGGGGCAAGGGTGATGTGCGGGACGCTGTACCTCGCGGTGGATCGATGAATGCCGGGCAGCAACGTCTCCACAGCTTCCCGATCTGGTGAGGACAGATCAGAATAACATACATCGGATAAATCCGCCATTAAATCGACAAGGTTAAGTAATCTAGTGAAAAATAAGAAAGTTATATTATGTGAATAGGAATAAAGAGAAGGATTTAGGATAAACTCCACGAAGCTCCAAGCGTAGGTCAGACAGCAGGCAGCAGCGTTGAGCAGCTGCCTGCTGTTAAATGTTAATTCTTGATATCTGGAATTACATTTCTACTAGTAACAATGACAATTGTTGATATCAAGAATTAACATTTCCACTAGTAACAATGTTAATTCTTGATATCAACAATGATGTCATCACTCACCAGAAATATGTATTCTTGATATCAACATTTGAATTTCCACTAGTAAAAACTAGAATTCTTGATATCTGTAATTGTATTTTCACTAGTGAAATGTCACCATAGGCTGCCATTCAAATTCATTTGTTGATATCAAGAACTGATTTCTTACTAGTTGAAATTCCAATTTCACATATCAGAAATACAGTTCTTACTAGTAAAAATCATAATTTTTGATATCAATAATTCAATTGTAACTAGTTGAAATGTCTATTCTTGATATCAACAATTTAATTGCTACTAGTAACAATGTTCATTTTTGATATCAATAAAACATAAAAATTATATTATGGCTTGATTTTTTTTTTTAATTGTTAAAAAAGTAGTTTCATCCTGTTTGTTTTTATTGGCCACCTGGTCCTTCAGAGAACTAACGGAAAAAATGAACAAGGCATTCATGTATTATTTATTTTACCATTGACATGAACATAAGAAAAATAACCTCATGTCGTTTTTTCATGTTTATTTTTGTTTTCATTACACTTTCTAATGCATCAATGGACTATTTTTTTTATTGTTCCATCCATGACATTTACATGTGGCTCTAATACAGAATGTGTTGTCATCGTGCCCAAATTCATGCTGGTGTTTCTCTTTGATTAAAGGCCGGTGCATTATAAAACAGTGTAATAAAACGTTATTGGCTACTGAATATATTTACTGTACATTTTGATGTATTATTATGTACACCGACACCTTCTCATTTGGGATAGCCTAATAATAAGCCAAAATATTTGCACTCTCTGTCCAATGGGTGCGTAAATATGGCATGATAGCTACACTGTAATGTGCTAATAACTTGCATTATTTTTATATGCAGTAATATGTTGTGAATTAACTTGAAGTATAGGGCCACATTGGACAAGATCAATGATAAAGTCTTTCTGAACCTCTTTCCTATTCCCATCGGCCATTTTAATGTCACATTAAATATGATAACTCTTCTGATAGTCCAGTTGCATATATATTTGAATGAAATATGCATCCGGAATGTCTCTCAATTGCAGTGGGTTCGGAGTGGAATAGACAATGTTGAGAATGTAATCTTGCCCATCGGGGCAATCTTGCCCATCGGGTTGTCAGCCTGTTATTATTATTGTTGTTGTCGTTGTTATTGTTGTTTTACTTTATAACTATAATGTTGACTTAAAACCTAACAACAGTAGTTTCGTAAAATAACTAATGAATGCTTTGTTCGTAAACTTTTTTTTCTGTTTTGGTAAAGTGCCTCTACTGTTCCATTACATTGTTATCATGAAGTGTTGTTTTGGTGATTGTAGTTTACTGAGCTTTTGCCTGCAAAACAATAAGGAATAGAATGGAATCGAGATCCGCCCCGTCTCCTCCCCGAAATCACCATATATGGAGCTTATGACGCCTAGTTTTACTATGCATAACCTCATCTGCATATCATTTCCATACATATTCCCATCCACGTGACACCATGGTTAACATTTGTGCCACACACATTACATAAACATCATCCAATATTCGTATGTTTTAGAATAAATATATCAAAATATGCATAGAAACAAAATTGTATAAAATACTTAAGATAAAGGTTTTACAATAGAGTTGATTCATTCATTTCCACTGGCCAAATAGTATTTTAATTGTTTTAAACAATTTGAATCAAATTTATGTAGTTTGAACATATCTTTTAGGAAGTTTATATATTTTTAGTGGAAACAAATTATTTATTGCAGTGTAAATACAATTGTCTTTCTTGGCGCTTCACTGAAGTATTTTAAAAAGGAAACGTGCAAATCTTACCATTTTCCTCAAATTATATCCTTCAAATACAGTGGTAATTGTTTGAAGATCCTTCACACGACATCAACACCTACTGCAGCTGTGGTTATACAGTAAGATATTATCATTGGACCTATTCAAACTGTTATTAAAGCAGCGTGTCAGAGGAAAACTGATCGAAAGTAGCACATCTACTATCTGAATTAATATCACATTTGATTAACTTCTCCGTAATGACTGCGTAATGGAATTTTCAATGCTTATCGCTATTAGTGAAAGTGTAATATTAATGTAAATGTGTATATCAGAATGAAAACGTGAGTTTCTATGCAAGTTTAAATCATTCTTTTATTTATTTAAACTGTTAGTGATCATGCACTGTATTTATGATGACTCATAATTAGGATTTAAAGAGGTTTTCCTCCATCTGCCGTCAGTCCCTCAGCTCCCTCAGCTGTCGCCAAACTGCTCCAAAATGTTCGTACGCATGGGTCAGAGTTTGCGTGGAGGTACGCAAATTTTCCCATCAAGTTTGTTTTTATAAATCTCAACTTATGCATAGAAACTGACGTACGCACTTTCAGGGCCTGTTTTGTGAGTACGCAAAGTTTTATAAATGAGGCCCCTGGTGAGGAGATCAACATGGCGGACGGTGTACAGCTCACTCAGGGGAGGAGCTAAGCGAATAGGGCGGTGTCTGTCAGCAGTCATGGGCGGGGCTTTTTACGGAAGAGCAGGGGTAATCTGGAGAGACTTTATGATTAATAGGGATTATAATAAAAGGAGTGGGTGGATTTTTTTTACCATTATAAGATGGTTGTTTACACACATCTGTGTTCAAACACCTAATCAAAGTGAATTTTGCATTATAGGTCCCCTATAAACATAAAAATAGAGAAATAAATAAAAATAAATAAATATGTATATAAATATAAACACATGAAAGAAAAAAAATACATATAATAAACAAAGGAATTTTCTTACTACATTTATTTGTTTATCTCTGTTTATTTATTGGTGTGTGTCGTCATTCCTCTGAGTTAAACTACAGTTTGAAGATGTTTAATATGTTGTTTTCATCTGAATTCATCTTATTCTGTTTCTGTAATCACAGCAGATTCTGAGGATTGAAACAGAATGACACCAACATGATCCAGAATGTTCAAGCACTTCCGAAGGAAACCCACAGAAATGTCTTATTACTTCCTCTAGTCAATCACATGATTTCATGTTCTGAGACAAACATCCTGGAGATTCGTCTGTATGTTTGTAGGTCAGAGAGACACACAGAATGAAGTATTACAATATATGATCATTATATATATATATATATATATGTGACTGTGTGTGTATTGGATGTAATAATTTCACTCAGAGATCAGGTGGATGGTCACTCAGGGTTTCTTTACTGTATCTGCGACAAGAAGACTGGGAAAACAGCACCACAATGCTTATCAGAATACAGCATACAGTGCATCAATGATGCATTTAACGTCTTTTGTGTGGTTTATAGTGGATCCAGACTTAATTATTAAGATGGAGCAAACATTGATGCGACATACCAGCAGGACAAGCTACGAGACTCTGATTAAATAGCTCCGCCCCGCAATATCACGTGCACAATTGCGAGTGACGCAACAGCCAATGGAGAGTTTCCCAATTTATGCTGAATTTAACAATAATATTTTTAAACTCCGTTACATACACCCCCCTTAAATTCTGCTAAATTGGGCTAGAACCAGCATATGCAACAAACAGAATACAGTAAAGATTGCAGAAAAAAATAAAACAGATGTGAGTATAAGAGCTTTACAACACAGCACGTCAGAAAATCATTCTCTTCCTAGGAAGTGCGTAAGAATGGAATGGTACCAGGTCCCATACTTAACACAGACTATAGGAGGTGCAGTCTACACACTCCAAGAGGCTACAATTGTATCTCTGCTCTTCAAATTTCAGTGCAACAATTCAAGAAACTCTTTTCAAAGTCAAACTCCTAACATTATAATTGACTCTTAGATATGAATCATCATTCAGACTCAAGACATATTAAACAAAAATGTTCCTTATCAACTCAACAAAGCTAGTTCCTTGAAAAACAACTTGTGCATCACTGTGTGAATCACTTCTGACAATTTGTTGATTATCAATTTCACAGATAAGTCTGTTAGGGGGCCTAACTGATCTCCCTAACCGTGTAGTGATGTGACTTGTTAGTGTGCTTGTGGGCTGTTCGCAAATAACAGGAACATCTCTGTTATCAGGTTCTTGCACACAACTGGAGGACTCATTGGGCTTAGATGCAGGTAATGTCTCTGTGCTCCGAACAGGGTCAGGAACATGCTCAGTTTCTGGACTGTGCTGATCATTATCAGAACACTCTGAAGGAGTCATCTCATCAGGGATGTCTGAAGCTTCACCACAAGTGGCATCCTGCATAACATCACAGTTATGTGTTCCATCCATCTGCAGTAACCATTAAGATGTCTTTGAAACAGGATCAGTATCATCCATGAGAGCAGAATCGAGAGCACTGCCACGGGTAGCATCGGTGGAAGCTGATCGAACCGACTGCTCCTCATCATCGCCATCCCAGGATAAGAAATTCACTGGAAGTAACAGGTTTCTGTGCACCACTCTTTCTTTGCCAGTCTGGACATCCTTAATCCTGTACACATTAATCTCAGGTCTCACTGATTGTACTTCATAAAGAACAGAGTCCCACTTGTCTGAAATTTTTCTCATGCCTTTCTCTCCACGGTTAGCCAGCAAAACTCGATCTCCCACTGCTAAGGGTGAACCTCTGACCTTCCGATTGTGAAGAATGGCATGGCGGTTCTGCTCCTTGAGACTGTGTTTGCGGGCAATTTCTGCAGCTGTGCTCAGGTCTCTTCTCAGCGCAGAAACAAACTCATGATGGCTGACCACCCTATCATCACAAAGGACGTGCTGAAACATGATGTCAATAGGTAGCCTCGGGATATGCCCAAACATAAGATAAAATGGAGCGAACCCGGTCGTTTCATGAACAGTGCAGTTGTAACTAAAGGTTAATGTCCGTAGAAGCTGTGGCCACCTCGCCTTGGATTTGACTGGGAGAACTCTTATCACATTCCCCAGAGTCCTGTTAAAACGTTCTGTTAAACCATTACCCATAGGGTGGTATGGTGTGGTGTGTGATTTTTGAACACCAGCCATCTCAAGCAGGTTCTTAATGATTTTGCTCTCAAAGTTTGCACCCTGGTCTGAATGTATTCTCTTTGGAAATCCGTAAATGCAGAAGAAGTCATTCCAAAGGCGATGAGCAACTTGTTTAGCAGACTGGTTTTGACAAGGGAAGGCATGTGCCATCTTAGAGAAATGATCCGTTACTACTAGGACATCAACAACTTTTCCTGAAATCTGTTCAGCACTCCAAAAATCAATACATATGAGCTCCATCGGCTCAGAGGTCCGAATGTGCTCAAGGGGCGCACGAGCATCTGGCTCCGGAGTTTTCCTGACAACACATCTCTGGCAGTTCTTTACGTAAAGCTTCACATCCTTGCTCATCCCTGGCCAAAAGAATCTTTCAGCTGCAAGGGAGAGAGTTCTTGCACACCCCTGGTGTCCGGCGGCATCGTGAACACCACGGAGAACATCATGCTTCAGAGAATCAGGCACAAAATACTGAAAGAGTTTTCTATTCATCAGCTGATCCTTCTTCACTCTGTACAGCACATGATTACAAATCTTTAGCCTTTTCCAGTGTTTCAAAAGGTTTGTTACAGAGCTAGGTTCTTCGCTCTCTCACTCTTTAAAGGATGTTTATGTCTGAGAACATAGTTGATGACTCTGCCGACTATGTTGTCCTGCTCTTGAAGACTGGCGAGTCTGGAAAACGGGATTGCAACAGATAGATCCTCAATAGGGAGCTGGAGTGACGTTGGACTGGCTACGGGCAAAGGACTAACCCCACCATCGCAGTGAGCATCCAGGGCAGCATAAACTTCAGCAGCATCAAAGGATCTGGGACATGAGTCATTCATGTCATTCTGCTGCTCATTCTCAGTTTCACCTTCACCTTCACTGGCAGCTTGCACATTCTGACAGTTGTTAGTGACACGAAAGGCATCTTGCACAGTACCGGTAACAACACCATTGACTTCATCCAAGAGAGAAACGTATGGTTCTTTCAACAGACGATGGCTGACACAAGACTTAACAAAGGGCTCTCTGCTCAATGCATCTGCAACAACGTTCTTCGTGTCTGGCACATACTTCAGGTCAAAGTCGTATGCAGCGAGCTTCGCCACCCATCGCTGTTCACAGGCGTCCAATCTGGGTTTGGTTAGAATATAGGTCAAAGGGTTATTATCAGACCATGCTATGAAATGTCTCCCTTTTAGCCAGTGGCTAAACTTGTCACAAATCGCCCACTTTAATGCCAGAAATTCGAGTCTGTGTGCTGGGTAGTTCATCTGACACTTTGAGAGTGTTTTGCTCGCAAAAGCAACTGGGCGTGCAATTTTCTCATCAGGGGGTACCTGAGATAACACAGCTCCTATGCCATCAAATGAAGCATCAACAGAGACAATAAAGGAATGACTGAAATCTGGGTGAGCGAGAGTCACACTGTGCAGAAGTTCTTGCGTTAAGATTTCAAAAGCATTTTGGCACTCACTAGTCCAATCATTGGGTGAAAGCTTCACAACACTGAGTGGCTTCTTCATACGACCACACTTCCTTTGAGCTTTATTCTGTGACCGATCTGATAGGAGACTAAACAGAGGTTTCGCCTTAGCAGAACAGTCTTGAATGAAGTGCTGATAATATAAAATCATACCCAGGAAAGATCTAATCTTCTTTTGAGAAGGGGTTATACCATCAGCTTCCATGAGATCGACGGTCTGGATGTCATTGATTACCTTAACTTTCTCTGGGTCAGTCTGAACACCATGCTCAGTGACAACATGTCCCAAAAACTTAACAGATCTTCTGAGAAACATGCACTTCTTCGGAGCTAACTTTAAGTTGTGTTTAGACAGGCGTGAGAAAACCAGCTCTAGTCGGTCAAGAGCTACCTGCTCACTTGGAGCAAAAACCATCAGATCGTCCAAGTAGCAAAGAAGGCTAGTGAAATTTTCATCACCGAAGATAGACATCATCATCCTCATAAAGGTTGCTGGACTGTTCGTCAAACCCTGAGGTAGACGATTGTATTTGTGAAGCCCGAAAGGAGAGGAAAAGGTGGTCCATAGTTGAAAAGAAAATGTTTCCTCCCAGGGCTGCAAGTGCATCTGCTTGGTGTGGGAGTGGGTGGGCGTCCTTTACTGTCTTCGCATTCAGCCATCTAAAATCTGTACAAATACGAAGGTCGCCATTCTTTTTCCACACCAGAACTAATAGAGATGCATATTCACTCTGAGATTTCCTTATAAGCTTTTCATAGTGGCAGGGGGCTACACGTCGATAAGGGAGTCGAAATGGCTTCTCATCCACCAAGTGAATTTTGTGAACAAAGTCGGTGGCTTCCCCACAGTCCATTTTTCCATGAGAAAAGGATGACTCGTACTTCTCAATGAGATTCAGAAGTCTATCCTTCCACTCATCTGAGACTTCACAAGCATCCAAATCCAGATCCTGCAGTCCTAACTTATTCAGCACATTTTTTCTCTCATCACTGGTCCGCACATGACTCGCTGGACTCACAGCACACTGAACATTACTTTTCAGGGACTCGGGAGTAGACAACTCTTCAACAGCTATACAGGTGAAAACATCCACGATTTTTGTGTTCTTCTTAAGAACAATGACTTTATCCGTAGGGTTCATTATTTTGAACGGCACCCATCTACTGCCCCACATAGGTGTGATGGCTCTCCCTATGATCACATTTCTTGGACGACATTTACACAGGGTTGGTTCAACAATGACTGTGCTCCCCACAGAAACAGCTGTTGACTGAGCCCAAGCAAGATGCTCATGGTGTGGTTCTAGAGTTATCTTCTCCTTTAACTTAGCTGTGCCCACCTTGTCAGGCATGTCTTCTCCCTTCCATTGTTCCACATTTGAAAGAAGAGACAGGAATTGGTGACATTCAATATCATCAGAATTAGCTGAGCTGGATACAGTCTCCAGTATCCATCAGTTTCCTTCATTTTTTGAATCAGCCACTTGATAGCGTTGCTACCGAGGATCAAATCGTCGGTCTGACCTGGAACAACTAAAACTGGAACAACCATCTTGCAGGCATAAACTGTGAGTTCAAGTTCATACATCACTTTTGGTGTAACACGTTGTCCACCACAGCCAATTATGACAACATCAATTATGACAATTTCAGTTGAAGGTCGCCCCATACTGTCGCAGGCGTGTAAAACAGACTATCAATTCTCTGTACTCTGTGCATGTTCTGAAAGATGACAGTTATTCCTGCAGGCTCAACAGAATTAGAAAGACTATAATCTGAGGTAGGATCATTCATACAACACTGGTTTGGAGGAATATTCTCATGATCTACACTGTCCTCCCTTGAGTGTAGATCTTCTAGTTTCCCAGCCCTTGAGAAGACAGAGACTTCACTCTCTCAGGACAAACAAAGCGTGAGTGGTCAGGAGAGTGACACTGGAAGCACAACTTTTTGTCACGACAATGCGTGAGGCCAGAATGATTAGGGCTCGAACAGACAGTGCATGGCAGGCCATTAAGTCCTTTTATTCGAGGCAGACTTACGTTGGGCCTTGAGCGTCGACTTGGCTCTTTGCTGGTGGACTCCTTTAACAGAACTTTTTCCAAAAGGCTCATGACTCGCTCTAATGCAGAAGCTTCCAAAGACTTAGACTGCTGGACATCAGAAGTAAACGGAAGTGCTGCTGTCGACAGCTCCACTTCAGTTCTGTTCACAGGAATTTTTGTGGGCGCAACATGACTCACTGCAGATACAAGACTGGTTTCAGAGTGATATTCATTCAAAATATCTTGAACTTCTCGCACAGACCATGCATCCATTATTTTAGATCGAAAAGTGATGGCAAGCTCTTTACAAGGGCAGTGTCTGATGAACATGCAGGTTACCTCTGTACCTGGACAATCCAACACTTTACCCTGTTCTTTCAAGCGTTCTGCAGTGACGTCAACTGCATGGTTCAACCTGAGCCAGTACTCGTAAGCATCCTCATCTGGTCTGGGTAAGGTGGTATAGAAGTCAGCCAGTGGGAGTGGAGAGCAGGGAGTAGCTTCAAAGTGTTTCCTGAGAATACTGAAGATAGCATCAGGGTTATGCACAATGTCAATGTCACTGTTTCTTATGCCAAACTTGACCACATCTCTTGCTTTGCCTCTTAGATGAATCAAAATTTCCTCCGCTTGTTGCTCTTTTTTCAAATTATTATGTTTTATGTAATCTCTCATGACATCAATCCATTCACTTAAGACAACAATATCAGAAACTTCACCTCTGAAGCTAGGAGGTTCTTTCACATTTCTGGAAATGGACAACTGGCTTTGTAGTAAGTCCAGCATTTGTGAAGCTGTACCATCTGTTGTCATATTTTTGGAGGGACTACATAATGAACTTGTGTCAACTGTATGCGTTGGGCTGAGTCTGGTGACTATGCTATCAGCAATTTGCTGACCGACTGTGCAGAAGTTCTTGCGTTAAGATTTCAAAAGCATTTTGGCACTCACTAGTCCAATCATTGGGTGAAAGCTTCACAACACTGAGTGGCTTCTTCATACGACCACACTTCCTTTGAGCTTTATTCTGTGACCGATCTGATAGGAGACTAAACAGAGGTTTCGCCTTAGCAGAACAGTCCTGAATGAAGTGCTGATAATATAAAATCATACCCAGGAAAGATCTGATCTTCTTTTGAGAAGGGGTTATACCATCAGCTTCCATGAGATCGACGGTCTGGATGTCATTGATTACCTTAACTTTCTCTGGGTCAGTCTGAACACCATGCTCAGTGACAACATGTCCCAAAAACTTAACAGATCTTCTGAGAAACATGCACTTCTTCGGAGCTAACTTTAAGTTGTGTTTAGACAGGCGTGAGAAAACCAGCTCTAGTCGGTCAAGAGCTACCTGCTCACTTGGAGCAAAAACCATCAGATCGTCCAAGTAGCAAAGAAGGCTAGTGAAATTTTCATCACCGAAGATAGACATCATCATCCTCATAAAGGTTGCTGGACTGTTCGTCAAACCCTGAGGTAGACGATTGTATTTGTGAAGCCCGAAAGGAGAGGAAAAGGTGGTCCATAGTTGAAAAGAAAATGTTTCCTCCCAGGGCTGCAAGTGCATCTGCTTGGTGTGGGAGTGGGTGGGCGTCCTTTACTGTCTTCGCATTCAGCCATCTAAAATCTGTACAAATACGAAGGTCGCCATTCTTTTTCCACACCAGAACTAATAGAGATGCATATTCACTCTGAGATTTCCTTATAAGCTTTTCATAGTGGCAGGGGGCTACACGTCGATAAGGGAGTCGAAATGGCTTCTCATCCACCAAGTGAATTTTGTGAACAAAGTCGGTGGCTTCCCCACAGTCCATTTTTCCATGAGAAAAGGATGACTCGTACTTCTCAATGAGATTCAGAAGTCTATCCTTCCACTCATCTGAGACTTCACAAGCATCCAAATCCAGATCCTGCAGTCCTAACTTATTCAGCACATTTTTTCTCTCATCACTGGTCGCTGGACTCACAGCACACTGAACATTACTTTTCAGGGACTCGGGAGTAGACAACTCTTCAACAGCTATACAGGTGAAAACATCCACGATTTTTGTGTTCTTCTTAAGAACAATGACTTTATCCGTAGGGTTCATTATTTTGAACGGCACCCATCTACTGCCCCACATAGGTGTGATGGCTCTCCCTATGATCACATTTCTTGGACGACATTTACACAGGGTTGGTTCAACAATGACTGTGCTCCCCACAGAAACAGCTGTTGACTGAGCCCAAGCAAGATGCTCATGGTGTGGTTCTAGAGTTATCTTCTCCTTTAACTTAGCTGTGCCCACCTTGTCAGGCATGCCTTCTCCCTTCCATTGTTCCACATTTGAAAGAAGAGACAGGAATTGGTGACATTCAATATCATCAGAATTAGCTGAGCTGGATACAGTCTCCAGTATCCATCAGTTTCCTTCATTTTTTGAATCAGCCACTTGATAGCGTTGCTACCGAGGATCAAATCGTCGGTCTGACCTGGAACAACTAAAACTGGAACAACCATCTTGCAGGCATAAACTGTGAGTTCAAGTTCATACATCACTTTTGGTGTAACACGTTGTCCACCACAGCCAATTATGACAACATCAATTATGACAATTTCAGTTGAAGGTCGCCCCATACTGTCGCAGGCGTGTAAAACAGACTATCAATTCTCTGTACTCTGTGCATGTTCTGAAAGATGACAGTTATTCCTGCAGGCTCAACAGAATTAGAAAGACTATAAACTGAGGTAGGATCATTCATACAACACTGGTTTGGAGGAATATTCTCATGATCTACACTGTCCTCCCTTGAGTGTAGATCTTCTAGTTTCCCAGCCCTTGAGAAGACAGAGACTTCACTCTCTCAGGACAAACAAAGCGTGAGTGGTCAGGAGAGTGACACTGGAAGCACAACTTTTTGTCACGACAATGCGTGAGGCCAGAATGATTAGGGCTCGAACAGACAGTGCATGGCAGGCCATTAAGTCCTTTTATTCAAGGCAGACTTACGTTGGGCCTTGAGCGTCGACTTGGCTCTTTGCTGGTGGACTCCTTTAACAGAACTTTTTCCAAAAGGCTCATGACTCGCTCTAATGCAGAAGCTTCCAAAGACTTAGACTGCTGGACATCAGAAGTAAACGGAAGTGCTGCTGTCGACAGTTCCACTTCAGTTCTGTTCACAGGAATTTTTGTGGGCGCAACATGACTCACTGCAGATACAAGACTGGTTTCAGAGTGATATTCATTCAAAATATCTTGAACTTCTCGCACAGACCATGCATCCATTATTTTAGATCGAAAAGTGATGGCAAGCTCTTTACAAGGGCAGTGTCTGATGAACATGCAGGTTACCTCTGTACCTGGACAATCCAACACTTTACCCTGTTCTTTCAAGCGTTCTGCAGTGACGTCAACTGCATGGTTCAACCTGAGCCAGTACTCGTAAGCATCCTCATCTGGTCTGGGTAAGGTGGTATAGAAGTCAGCCAGTGGGAGTGGAGAGCAGGGAGTAGCTTCAAAGTGTTTCCTGAGAATACTGAAGATAGCATCAGGGTTATGCACAATGTCAATGTCACTGTTTCTTATGCCAAACTTGACCACATCTCTTGCTTTGCCTCTTAGATGAATCAAAATTTCCTCCGCTTGTTGCTCTTTTTTCAAATTATTATGTTTTATGTAATCTCTCATGACATCAATCCATTCACTTAAGACAACAATATCAGAAACTTCACCTCTGAAGCTAGGAGGTTCTTTCACATTTCTGGAAATGGACAACTGGCTTTGTAGTAAGTCCAGCATTTGTGAAGCTGTACCATCTGTTGTCATATTTTTGGAGGGACTACATAATGAACTTGTGTCAACTGTATGCGTTGGGCTGAGTCTGGTGACTATGCTATCAGCAATTTGCTGACCGACTTGGCTGATTATGTCAGTCATTGCAGTGATTACATCTGGAGACTATGCAATGGGGAATGGGGTAGATGAAAGCACACCTTGTTGATCTACTAATGTATCTGATTCATGACTAGTGGACGGGCCCTCACAAACTAATGGACCTGAAGTGGAAGCATGACTGTCTATGAGCACATGTGCTTCCCTCTGAACATTGGGCACACTGAACTGTAATGACTTTGGTACTGTCAACAAACCCCATCCTCTACCTTTACTTCCACAGATTGGAGTGTTATAGTTCTCAAAACCACTCATAATGAATATCAGTACACATAAACACTGAATAAAACATATAGAAGAAAGAAAAATAATTCTAGAAAGTGCTGTAGAAAGCAAATTGTCCTTTGTAAGTGTCTCTAAATCTCAGAATTATTCAAAGGCAGTCTCTCAGTGAATAAAAAAAAATGTTAAAGTTTCTCTCGTCCTCTTTTTTCGAAAAAAAAAAAAAAATGACCACAGTTTCTGTACAAGATTGTGTCCACCTAACTCCAGCGAAAACTTTAAGATGAACCCTCAGCCGCTTCAGATATCATCTTGATTGAAGAAACAACAAGTCACGGCACCAATGTGTGTGTGTTGGATGTAATAATTTCACTCAGAGATCAGGTGGATGGTCCCTCAGGGTTTCTTTACTGTATCTGCGACAAGAAGACTGGGAAAACAGCACCAAAATGCTTATCAGAATACAGCATACAGTGCATCGATGTCGCATTTAACGTCTTTTGTGTGGTTTATAGTTCAAACTTGGGTTTGAAAATGATACAGACTTAATTATTAAGACGGAGCAAACATTGATGCGACTTACCAGCAGGACGAGCTACGAGACTCTGATTAAATAGCTCCGCCCCGCAATATCATGTGCACAATTGCGAGTGACACAACAGCCAATGGAGAGTTTCCCCAATTTATGCTAAATTTATCAATAATATTTTTAAACTCCGTATATATATATACAGCTCTGGAAAAAATTAAGAGACCACTGCAATTTTTTCATAAATCAGCATCTCTACAAGTATGGAAGCCATTCCATTCCAATGTCTGTTGAATTCCAACACAGGCACACCTCATTCTACTGAATGAGGTGCGGATTAGGTGATCACCTGAACCAAATCTTATTTAATAAGGAAAAGTATAAAAAAACACTTCTGTGGTCATCACTATCCTCTTGCAGTGGGACCAGCTGGATGGCTAAAACAGTGCTAGTAGTACCTCAAAAGTAATTGGAGTCAAAAAATAACTATTGACCATGCCAAAAAAGTTGAAAAGGAAAGTTTTGAGTGAGGAAAAGAAGGGTTCAATTCTGGCTTGACTGGCAGAGGGATACAGTGAGCGTCGGGTTGCTTCCATCCTTAAAATTTCAAAGACGGCGGTTCATAAGAACAAGGTCAAGCAGCAGACATTGGGGACAACAAAGCTACAGACCGGCAGAGGGCGAAAACGACTCTCCACTGACCGGAATGACCGCCAACTCATTCGAATGTCACTCAACAACCATAGGATGACATTTGACAGTTTAACTTTTCCCTAATAATGTCCATTATTACAGTAGAGACAACTTGATGATGGCTGTGAGTCCTTAGATATGGTCTGTGGTGAGTTCACATGCACGTTGGTTGCAAAACTGCCTTTGGATTTGGGCTTCACTAAGACTTTGGGCTTTCCTTTACTTGGGCTTGAGTCTTGGATATCACCAAATATTGGGTCTGAGACAATGTTAGCTTGTTTTTCAATGAAGCTGACAAGATCTACCATCTTTACCTTGTTACTCCTTTGTTCTTGCAACTCAAATGCCTTTGTGCGCCACCTCTCTATGAGCTTGTATGGGAGCTTGAGAGCAATACTCCTCATATTGGAGACTGTGTCCAGTTCTTCCATGAACTCTAAGTCTTCTATACCATTGCAGCAGCTTCTAAGAAACAGTGCGAATGCCTGTAAAGCCTTTGGTTCTTCTGATTTTATTGAAGGCCAGGAGAGTGCTTTCTCAATATAGGCACATGAAATCCTATATGCATTACCAAAGTGTTCTTTCAATAGCTGCTTTGCCTTTTGGTAACCTCTGCTC
This sequence comes from Ancherythroculter nigrocauda, assembly GCA_036281575.1. NCBI lineage: Eukaryota > Metazoa > Chordata > Actinopteri > Cypriniformes > Xenocyprididae > Ancherythroculter > Ancherythroculter nigrocauda. The sequence continues at coordinate 926,461 of VTFQ01000018.1, forward strand.
AGTGACATGTGTTGGCAACTTTTACGAGCTCCTGTGGTAGCCCCCTTGTGTACTGAATGAGAAAGTGCAGCCTGTCTGCATTATCATCAGTTTTACTCTCAATGATGTGTTCAAAAGAGTGAAGGAATGACCTGTACTGCAGGATATCTCCATTAAAGATTGGCATTTCTCCTCTTGGTAAGGTGGAAAGAAGTTGTTGTTTCACAAGCATGTCTGTTAAGTTGTTTTGCCTTTGAAGAATTGTAGCAAGATCAGGCCCTTGAATGACATTAGATGAAATTGAGTGTCTACTTTCTAGTGGTCTTGCTTGAGCTGTATGAGAGATTTGTGCAGATGATTTGGAATCAGCAATCATAGAGGTGGGTTGATCAATTGCATTGCTGTTCTGAGGATAAGAATGTCTTGGTGCTGTAGAGAGTTGTGCATGAGCAGTCTCTTTTGGACGTACCTCTTGTGTGTTTGTAGCACTGGATGCCAATACACATTCATGGCATCTTTGTGACTGCATTTCCATTTGTTACAGGGTTTTCCCATCCTGTCAGGGGTGGCATTTCCTTTTAAGCATTTCTCTCCTATGGAGGGCATACACACTCAAAGAAATAAACAATTAACGATACAACAACAAAATTATATTTAAATAAACAAATTGATAAAAAATAAATAAACTAGTAACTATGGCTCCTACATTGATTTCTGAACTCTTCCTAAGTTAAAACATTAGTATTGTGTTGTTTAAATATGAATATGAACTTATTTTCTTTCCATTATTCAAGGTCTGACAACACTGCATCTTTTTTGTTATTTTGACCAGTTGTTGCTTTCGGCAAATAAATGCTCTAAATTACAATATTTTTATTTGGAATTTGGGAAAAATGTTGTCAGTAGTTTATAGAATAAAACAAAAATGTTAATTTTACCCAAACACATACCTATAAATAGTATAATAAACCAGAGAAACTGATAATTTTGCAGTGGTCTCTTAGTTTTTTCCAGAGCTATATATATATATATATATATATATATATATACATACATACACACCACTGTCTGTTTTCCTTCATAAATCATAATTATTGCACCACAGTACTTCATGAATAATAAACAGCTGCTTGGCATATGCTAATTCAGCCACTCCTCTCCTCTGCATATCAGTGTTTACAGCGCCATCAGCTGGACAACACAAACATCACATGATCTGCACAGGAGAAACTCTTCTGTCACCAGCTGTTCAATAATCAGTCTAATAATTGCATCTGTAATGGTTTTTATTTATTTAGAACAAACACAAAGTCTCTCAGCAGACGGAAAATTTATTTAAGAACGGAAATAAAACATCATCTGATCACATTCACTCATTAAACGTTCATTAAACGTTCTACAGCAAACACACACACTCAGACACGAACACAATCCTCACGTCTCTGAATGATTACATCATTAGTTTTTAAACATTAACGACTGCCGTTAAAGTGCATGATTCTCTCATCACACGGAGAAAAACTCATTTCTATTCAAGTGGCCACATCGAAATGTCAGACTTAAGAAACACTTCAAATGAGTGAATAAACAGCAGCAATTAATAATGTGACCTTCATTCGTCTTCATCTGAAGCGTCTGCCTTCAGAAATGACCCATGTTACTTCATCAGAATTAAAACAGACTGTCGTCTGTTTGAGGAGAAACTGTTATTGAAGAGTCTCATTTTCAGTTGAGAATGAAAACTGAGTTGAAAGTGAAACTCTGAAAGTCCACGAGAGAGAGCTGGAGTTTGACCTGAACGGCTGTAACAGCTAAAACATGAAAGCAGGCTAAAATTAGACAATTACAACTCAGATGATGATGGAGAGGATTTAAAACGACATGACGGTCCTGCTGATGATGTCCACACACTCTCTGACCTCATCTTCTTTTATAATGAGGGGCGGAGCAAGTCTGATGATGTCACCATGCGTGGGCTTTGCCAGGAGGCCGTTGTCACGGAGCCGAAGACACACACGCCAGGCGTCGTAATCTGAGAGAGATCAAAGGATTAGAAGATTCACACACACACACACACTCACTGACGCACACTCACTGACTCACACTCACTGACTCACACTCACTGACTCACACTCACTGACTCACACTCACTGACTCACACTCACTGACTCACACTCACTGACTCACACTCACAGACACACACTCACTGACTCACACTCACAGACACACACTCACTGACTCACACTCACTGACGCACACTCACTGACTCACACTCACTGACTCACACTCACTGACTCACACTCACAGACTCACACTCACAGACACACACTCACTGACTCACACTCACTGACTCACACTCACTGACGCACACTCACTGACTCACACTCACTGACTCACACTCACTGACTCACACTCACTGACTCACACTCACTGACGCACACTCACTGACGCACACTCACTGACTCACACTCACAGACGCACACTCACTGACTCACACTCACAGACACACACTCACTGACTCACACTCACTGACTCACACTCACTGACTCACACTCACTGACGCACACTCACTGACGCACACTCACTGACTCACACTCACACACACACTCACTGACTCACACTCACTGACTCACACTCACTGACTCACACTCACAGACACACACTCACTGACTCACACTCACTGACTCACACTCACTGACTCACACTCACAGACACACATCACTGACTCACACTCACTGACTCACACTCACTGACGCACACTCACTGACTCACACTCACTGACTCACACTCACTGACGCACACTCACTGACTCACACTCACAGACACACTACTGACTCACACTCACTGACTCACACTCACTGACTCACACTCACAGACACACACTCACTGACTCACACTCACTGACGCACACTCACTGACTCACACTCACTGACGCACACTCACTGATCACACTCACTGACTCACACTCAGACTCACACTCACTGACTCACACTCACTGACACACACTCACTGACTCACACTCACTGACTCACACTCACTGACGCACACTCACTGACTCACACTCACTGACTCACACTCACTGACTCACACTCACTGACTCACACTCACTGACTCACACTCACTGACTCACACTCACTGACTCACACTCACTGACGACATCACTGACTCACACTCACAGACGCACACTCACTGACTCACACTCACAGACACACACTCACTGACTCACACTCACTGACTCACACTCACTGACTCACACTCACTGACGCACACTCACTGACTCACACTCACAGACACACACTCACTGACTCACACTCACTGACTCACACTCACTGACTCACACTCACAGACACACACTCACTGACTCACACTCACTGACTCACACTCACTGACTCACACTCACAGACACACACTCACTGACTCACACTCACTGACTCACACTCACTGACGCACACTCACTGACGCACACTCACTGACTCACACTCACTGACTCACACTCACTGACGCACACTCACTGACTCACACTCACAGACACACACTCACTGACTCACACTCACTGACTCACACTCACTGACTCACACTCACAGACACACACTCACTGACTCACACTCACTGACTCACACTCACTGACTCACACTCACTGACTCACACTCACTGACTCACACTCACTGACGCACACTCACTGACTCACACTCACAGACACACACTCACTGACTCACACTCACTGACTCACATCACTGACTCACACTCACTGACTCACACTCACTGACTCACACTGACTCACACTCACAGACGCACACTCACTGACGCACACTCACTGACGCACACTCACTGACTCACACTCACTGACTCACACTCACTGACGCACACTCACTGACTCACACTCACAGACACACACTCACTGACTCACACTCACTGACTCACACTCACTGACTCACACTCACAGACACACACTCACTGACTCACACTCACTGACTCACACTCACTGACTCACACTCACTGACTCACACTCACTGACTCACACTCACTGACTCACACTCACTGACGCACACTCACTGACTCACACTCACAGACACACACTCACTGACTCACACTCACTGACTCACACTCACTGACTCACACTCACTGACTCACACTCACAGACACACACTCACTGACGCACACTCACTGACTCACACTCACAGACACACACTCACTGACTCACACTCACTGACTCACACTCACTGACTCACACTCACAGACACACACTCACTGACTCACACTCACTGACTCACACTCACTGACTCACACTCACAGACACACACTCACTGACTCACACTCACTGACTCACACTCACTGACGCACACTCACTGACTCACACTCACTGACTCACACTCACTGACGCACACTCACTGACTCACACTCACAGACACACACTCACTGACTCACACTCACTGACTCACACTCACTGACTCACACTCACTGACTCACACTCACTGACTCACACTCACTGACTCACACTCACTGACTCACACTCACTGACACACACTCACTGACTCACACTCACTGACTCACACTCACAGACACACACTCACTGACTCACACTCACAGACACACACTCACTGACTCACACTCACAGACACACACTCACTGACACACACTCACTGACTCACACTCACAGACACACACTCACTGACTCACACTCACTGACTCACACTCACTGACTCACACTCACTGACTCACACTCACTGACTCACACTCACTGACGCACACTCACAGACACACACTCACTGACTCACACTCACAGACGCACACTCACCGACGTGCACTCGCACAGATGCACACTCACTGACGCACACACACACACTCACTGACGCATACACACACCCTCACAGACGCACACTCACCGACGCACACTCACAGACGCACACTCACCGACGGACACTCACAGACGCACACTCACAGACGCACACTCACAGACGCACACTCACTCACCGACGCACACTCGCCGACGCACCCTCACCGACGCCCACCGACACACGCCCACCGACACTCACACACTCACCGACATGCCCTTACCGACGCACACTCACCGACGCACACTCACCGACGCACACTCACCGATGCACGCTCAGACGCCCACCGACACTCACACACACTCACCGACGTGCACTCGCACAGACGCACTCACTGACGCACACACTCACTGACGCACACACTCACTGACGCATACACACAACCTCACAGACGCACACTCACCGACGCACACTCACCGACGCACACTCACCGACGCACACTCACCGACGCACACTCACCGACGCACACTCACCGACGCACACTCACCGACGCACACTCACCGACGCACACTCACCGACGCACACACACACCATCACTGACGCACACACACACCCCCTCACAGACGCACCCTCACTCTATGGACTGTCATGTGAGCCGGATTGAACAGACAGTGGTTTTGTTGTGGTTCTGGTTCTGCCGCTCACCTTTAGTCTCGTTGATGATGATGGCGTTAAGGAGGCCTTTCCCGCGCACACCGCTCACAATGTCTCGGGGCAGTTTGTTGAGTTCGGCTCGCAGGATCTGACCCATCCGTTCAGCATTCTCAGCCAGATTCTCCTCCTCCAGAACCTGCAGAGATGCAGAGCGATGATGAGCCGTGTTCACTCACGCACACACACACACACACACACACACACACACATCACTCGCGCATACACACACACACACTCTCACACACACTGACCTCCAGAGCAGCGATGGCGACACGGCAGGCCAGAGGGTTTCCTCCATACGTGGATCCATGTTCTCCGGGTTTGATGGTCAACATCACCTCATCATCACACAGAACAGCAGACACCTGAAACACACACACAGGTCAAGCAGTGCTTACAATAAAACAACACACCCGTGTGATATGTATCGACGTGTGCGAGACTCACGGGATACACTCCTCCTGACAGAGCTTTACCCAGAACCACCAGATCTGGTCTTACTGCCTCGTGGTCCACAGCCAAACGCCGCCCAGTACGGGCCAGACCGGTCTGAACCTCATCAGCAATGAACAGAACCTGGAACACACACAAATACAGTCAGAATGAACATCTGATGGCACTGATCAGTGTGAGTGTGTGTGAAAGTGAGTGTGTGTGTACTTGCATTGTGTTTAGTGCACAGCTCCCGGACTTTAGTGAGGTAACCAGCATCAGGGACGACGACACCCGCTTCACCCTGGATGGGCTCCACCATGAACGCAGCCACGTTTGGATCCTGCAGCGCTTTCTGAACAAAAAACACAAACCTTTTTTTTTAAATATATCACCTTATAATACAGTCTTTACAAAGAACTTCACAAAAGAAATAAGATAATAGAATGAGTATGTTCGGGGAACCAGTTGGGCTGGTCCAGTGACAAACTAGAAATAACACTGCAGATTTGCTGTGCTTTGTTTGTATGGCTGCACAATTTGGCCAAAAATGTTTTGATTATATATCATTACTAGGCACATGACAGTATCAATAATGCGATTAATTGCTGAAGCTTTTATCACAGTATACGGTATTATCATGATATTGAAATAAGTTTTTAAAAAAAAAAAGTGTTGTCAGTGTCACAGGTTTAAGAACTCTTTTTCTAATAACAATGTTTAAATACAATAATACAATACACCAAAAATATATAAAGTAAAATTTTCAAACAGATTAAAGTGAAAAAGAATTAGGCTATAAAGAGGAAACACTTTACAATAAGGTCTCATTATTTAATGCATTAACTCAGATTGAGCAATAGCTACATTTGTTACAGTAAGTATTATTTTTTGTTAATGTGAGTTAAGAAACACAACTGATCATTGTAAGTTTTATCTCAGGTCCATTAAATAAGTTCTTTTGATTTTAGTAATGTTATTAAACAGTAACTAAGAAATTAACATTAACTAAGAATAATTAATGCTTTATAAGTATTTTTCATTGTCAGTTTGGTAATAATGAATGAACATGATAACTAATGAGTTTTACTGAACAATAACAAATAATCAGAACATTTCTAATCATTAGGGCAAGTTGTAGTCCAGATTAAAATATAAAATGTTTAAGTCTGAAAACAAATAGCCTATTAAGTCTTTAAATATTAAGTATTTTATTAGTGATGAACAACATTGAGAGAAAAAAATGAATGGCTGTTTTGAAGCATTTTGAAAACTAGCGCAGTTGTTTTGTTTCCGGGGTAACCGTTGCATTTCTGCTGTTGTGAACGTGCACTTTCATTCAGCGCGTCTCCTTCACTCGTTCAGCCATGTGCTTCTCATGCATGCTGGGCTTGTTTACATCTAAGCGTGTGTCCCTTTGACGCAGAATACAGCGGTGTTGTGCATTTTATACGGTTGATGGGGAAAGTATTCTTAAATGCATTATAAAAATGTAATAATTGTTAATAAATTATTATTTACTGCATTTTGAAGTGCCCACGATAACAATATCGTGTATATTCATTATCGCATTACTGAATATCGGCACATGTATAATCATTACAACTTCGGAACTAAAATTTCCTGATAATTTACTCACCTCCATGTCATCTAAGAAGTTTATGTCTTTCTTTCTTCAGTCGAAAAGAAATTATGCACGTATTTAATTAATTAAATCACAGCATTTGCGACCTGGTTAACATTTAAGATCTGAAACTCTCCACATGTTTCTGGTGAATAATCACATGTGTGTGTGAGATTTGTACCTCTAGTGCAGCGACATCATTATACGGGACCAGCTCGAATCCAGGCATGAACGGACCAAAACCGTCGTAACTGCTGGGGTCCGTTGAGCTGGAGATGGCCGCCATCGTACGACCCCAGAAATTCCCCACTGCAGGAGCCAGAAACACAGTCAGTGAATTCATCATGTGACATACATGAGCACAACATCACACAAACATATGATCATATAAACCTTTAAGGCATTTCAATCACGCACATGTATCAGGAGACATATGCTCTTTGTCCAATTTGTCATAAATGGATGCATTATTATCTCAAAATGTTACAAAATCAAATTTGTGGCTGAGATCTGTAAACAAAACCATTTTTGTCATAAATTTCTGCAGTCTGCAGCACAAGCATTCTTTTCTGAACAATAAACATACAGTATGTAACATTAAAACATTCAGTCCTCAATCCAGAGTGATTATCTGTGAAAAGATCCAAACCGACCAGCTGACTTACTCGCAAAAACAATCTTTGCCTCATATTTCGGGACGCCCTTGACAGTGTACGCCCACTTACGGGCCAGTTTACAGGCCGTCTCTCCGCCCTCCACACCTTAAACACACATAGACAGAGGATTAAGGATTATGTCAACACTCTAACAATGAATCATCACTCAAGTCATGTTCAGACTGAACCACACCTGTGTTCATGGGCAGCACTTTATCGTATCCGAACAGGCTGGTGATGTATTGTTCGTAGGCGCCCAGCACGTCGTTGTAGAAGGCCCTGGACGTGAGCGTGAGTCTGGAGGCCTGAGCCGTGAGCGCGGCGATGATCTTCGGGTGGCAGTGACCCTGGTTCACGGCGCTGTACGCGCTCAGGAAGTCAAAGTAGCGCCGCCCCTCCACGTCCCACACGTGAACCCCTACAAGAGGACATATTCAGCTCAGCTCAGGTCAAGGTTATTTCTATGCAGCTTTTCACAATGTTTCAAAGCAGCGAGGGAACTCTTTCCTAACTAATAGCATCATACTTTTAGTGTCAGTGACTGTGTTCATGTGAAGTGCACTTGTGCTTTATGGTAAGTGTGTGACGAAAGTGAAGTGAGCTTGATTCTGTACCCTCTCCTCGCTCCAGGGCCACGGGCAGCGGGTGGTAGTTATGAGCGCCGTAGCGTTCCTCACGAGTGAACACCTCCTCTGACGTCAGCTGACGCTCCTCGAATTTGGCTCTGGAGGCCGCGGAGGAGGACGTGCGCGTCCCAGAATGCACTGCACGGGTGAGGGTGGGCGTCAGTCTCCCGACGCCTCTCATCAGACTCTTCATGCTGTTCATGATGACTTATTCTGAGACAGAGAAATATTCACATGTGAATCCTTCTGCCGTTTATTCTCATATACCATATAAGTCTCTTTATGAAAGCAAATGATGATCATTTTCATAACCCAAAAATGTCAGGATTAAGTTGAGTTTTTAATGATGATGACAGTATAAATATATAAGAATGATTACGTAAGGCTGTATATAAGATTCACACCACTGATATTTTCCCATGAATTTCCCATAATTATCAGAACAGGACGTTCTGCATCAGCATCCGTGTTGCCAAAACAACAGTGACATTACAGAAAAACAAATTAAATCATCATATTTAATATATTCACATGGCATCTATCCCAGTAAAACGCTTCTGGAACAAGAACAAATGTAGAACAGGTTTGATTTTGTCTGTGGGGAATTGATTGGATGGTTGTGGTTTGCTATTGGTGGATCTCATGTGAGTGACAGGTTGCCCCGCCCTCGTCATCAGAGAAGAGAAAAGTTTAATTACATTCAATAAATAATATTTTATATTATAATGTTGACTTGGTGTAGAGAAACGGTCCGACAGGGGTTTATCAACGAAGTCTAGAGTGCAGATTATACAGTTGCACCAGTAGGTGGCGGCAAAGAAACTGACCATAAGAGTGAGTTAGTATGTTATTCATTAAAAAAACGCTGGTTCATTCTGGAAAAAAATATGTATAACACCTTATAAGGTGCAAACTTTATAACTCGCAATTCTGACTTTATATCTCCCAATTTTGACTTTATAACTCGCAATTCTGACATTTTAACTCGCAATTCTGACTTTATAACTCGCAATTCTGACTTTATAACTCGCAATTCTGACTTTATATCTCGCAATTCTGACATTTTAACTCGCAATTCTGACATTTTAACTCGCAATTCTGACTTTATAACTCGCAATTCTGACTTTATATCTCGCAATTCTGACTTTATAACTCGCAATTCTGACATTTTAACTCGCAATTCTGACTTTTAACTCGCAATTCTGACTTTATATCTCGCAATTCTGACTTTATAACTCGCAATTCTGACATTTTAACTCGCAATTCTGACTTTATAACTCGCAATTCTGACATTTTAACTCGCAATTCTGACATTTTAACTCGCAATTCTGACTTTATACTCGCAATTCTGACTTTTAACTCTTCGACTCGCAATTCTGACTTTATAACTCGCAATTCTGACATTTTAACTCGCAATTCTGACTTTATAACTCGCAATTCTGACATTTTAACTCGCAATTCTGACATTTTAACTCGCAATTCTGACATTTTAACTCGCAATTCTGACTTTATAACTCGCAATTCTGACTTTATATCTCGCAATTCTGACTTATAACTCGCAATTCTGACTTTTAACTCGCAATTCTGACTTTTAACTCGCAATTCTGACTTTATAACTCGCAATTCTGACTTTATAACTCGCAATTCTGACTTTTAACTCGCAATTCTGACTTTATAACTCGCAATTCTGACTTTTAACTCGCAATTCTGACTTTATAACTCGCAATTCTGACTTTTAACTCGCAATTCTGACTTTTAACTCGCAATTCTGACTTTATAACTCCCAATTCTGACATTTTAACTCGCAATTCTGACTTTATATCTCGCAATTCTGACTTTATAACTCGCAATTCTGACATTTAACTCGCAATTCTGACTTTATAACTCGCAATTCTGACTTTATATCTCGCAATTCTGACTTTATAACTCGCAATTCTGACTTTTAACTCGCAATTCTGACTTTTAACTCGCAATTCTGACTTTTAACTCGCAATTCTGACTTTATAACTCGCAATTCTGACTTTAACTCGCAATTCTGACTTTTAACTCGCAATTCTGACTTTTAACTCGCAATTCTGACTTTATCTCGCAATTCTGACTTATATCTCGCAATTCTGACTTTTAACTCGCAATTCTGACTTTATAACTCGCAATTCTGACATAACTCGCAATTCTGACATTTTAACTCGCAATTCTGACTTTATATCTCGCAATTCTGACTTTATAACTCGCAATTCTGACTTTATAACTCGCAATTCTGACTTTATATCTCGCAATTCTGACTTTATAACTCGCAATTCTGACTTTAACTCGCAATTCTGACTTTATAACTCGCAATTCTGACTTTATATCTCGCAATTCTGACTTTATAACTCGCAATTCTGACTTTTAACTCGCAATTCTGACTTTATAACTCGCAATTCTGACTTTATATCTCGCAATTCTGACATTTTAACTCGCAATTCTGACATTTTAACTCGCAATTCTGACTTTATAACTCGCAATTCTGACTTTATATCTCGCAATTCTGACTTTATACTCGCAATTCTGACATTTTAACTCGCAATTCTGACTTTATAACTCGCAATTCTGACTTTATATCTCGCAATTCTGACTTTATAACTCGCAATTCTGACTTTTAACTCGCAATTCTGACTTTATAACTCGCAATTCTGACTTTAACTCGCAATTCTGACTTTATAACTCGCAATTCTGACTTTAATCGCAATTCTGACTTTATAACTCGCAATTCTGACACTTTTTCGCAATTCTGACTTTATAACTCGCAATTCTGACTTTTTCTCGCAATTCTGACTTTATAACTCGCAATTCTGACATTTTAACTCGCAATTCTGACTTTATAACTCGCAATTCTGACTTTATATCTCGCAATTCTGACTTTATAACTCTCAATTCTGACTTTTAACTCGCAATTCTGACTTTTAACTCGCAATTCTGACTTTATAACTCGCAATTCTGACTTTATATCTCGCAATTCTGACTTTTAACTCGCAATTCTGACTTTAACTCGCAATTCTGACTTTTAACTCGCAATTCTGACTTTTAACTCGCAATTCTGACTTTATATCTCGCAATTCTGACTTTATAACTCGCAATTCTGACTTTAAACTCGCAATTCTGACTTTTTAACTCGCAATTCTGACTTTATAACTCGCAATTCTGACTTTATAACTCGCAATTCTGACTTTATAACTCGCAATTCTGACTTTATATCTCGCAATTCTGACTTTATAACTCGCAATTCTGACATTTTAACTCGCAATTCTGACTTTATAACTCGCAATTCTGACTTTATATCTCGCAATTCTGACTTTATAACTCGCAATTCTGACATTTTAACTCGCAATTCTGACTTTATAACTCGCAATTCTGACTTTATATCTCGCAATTCTGACTTTATAACTCGCAATTCTGACTTTATAACTCGCAATTCTGACTTTATAACTCGCAATTCTGACTTTATATCTCGCAATTCTGACTTTATAACTCGCAATTCTGACTTTTAACTCGCAATTCTGACTTTATAACTCGCAATTCTGACATTTTAACTCGCAATTCTGACTTTATAACTCGCAATTCTGACATTTTAACTCGCAATTCTGACTTTATAACTCGCAATTCTGACATTTTAACTCGCAATTCTGACTTTATAACTCGCAATTCTGACATTTTAACTCGCAATTCTGACTTTATAACTCGCAATTCTGACATTTTAACTCGCAATTCTGACTTTATAACTCGCAATTCTGACTTTATATCTCGCAATTCTGACTTTATAACTCGCAATTCTGACATTTTTTCTCGCAATTCTGACTTTTAACTCGCAATTCTGACTTTATAACTCGCAATTCTGACTTTAACTCGCAATTCTGACTTTTTAACTCGCAATTCTGACATTTTAACTCGCAATTCTGACTTTATAACTCGCAATTCTGACTTTATATCTCGCAATTCTGACATTTTAACTCGCAATTCTGACTTTATAACTCGCAATTCTGACATTTTAACTCGCAATTCTGACATTTTAACTCGCAATTCTGACTTTATATCTCGCAATTCTGACTTTATAACTCGCAATTCTGACTTTATATCTCGCAATTCTGACTTTATATCTCGCAATTCTGACTTTATAACTCGCAATTCTGACATTTTAACTCGCAATTCTGACTTTATAACTCGCAATTCTGACTTTATATCTCGCAATTCTGACTTTATAACTCGCAATTCTGACTTTATAACTCGCAATTCTGACATTTTAACTCGCAATTCTGACTTTATAACTCGCAATTCTGACATTTTAACTCGCAATTCTGACTTTATAACTCGCAATTCTGACATTTTAACTCGCAATTCTGACATTTTAACTCGCAATTCTGACTTTATAACTCGCAATTCTGACTTTATATCTCGCAATTCTGACTTTATAACTCGCAATTCTGACTTTATATCTTGCGATTCTGACTTTATAACTCGCAATTCTGACATTTTAACTCGCAATTCTGACTTTATAACTCGCAATTTTGACATTTTAACTCGCAATTCTGACATTTTAACTCGCAATTCTGACTTTATAACCCGCAATTCTGACTTTATATCTCGCAATTCTGACTTTATAACTCGCAATTCTACATAATTGGAAACATATGAGCAATATCACACTCATAACCATGCAAAACGGATCTATATCTATATCAGACGAGTGTTAATTTGCATGAAAACATTGTATTTGTGTTTTTTTTTTAATTAAACACTAATTTCATATATACATTTTTTTTTTCAATATTCAATATACTTTCAATAATTCAAGCACTTTTCAAGTACCAAGGGTTTTTCCAGACTTAAATTTCAAAAAAGTCAAATTCAAATACTTCAAGCATCTTGTACGAACCCTGTTATGAGCACATGAATTTACAACAGTGATGTGCAGGGATAAATCATTTACAATAAACACTGCAATATTCCATTAAAAAAAAAAAGATTTTGATTTCATGTGGACTTTAACTCTCATTGCAAAAGGTTCTGGTTCACAATAGTGCTGAATCATTTTATAAGTTTCTCCATCAACATTACTCTGAATAAAGCACATGTCCTCTGGGTCGACAGCATGTGAAAGAAACTGATGAACAGACAGAAACGAACAAACCAGCAGGTGTTTGTCATACAGATGCAGATCAGCACTTTGAGCTGAATGTGAACGTGTCCAATCACACATTATCATGATGTCTAGTGTTTCAGTCTTTCCATCCACAGACCCAAATATGACCATGAGTTTTTCTACTCAAAGTGCTGCAGCTGTACAGTTAACAGGTTTTATTTATTTATTTTTAATTATTTGATTTTTTTTCAACCACATGATCATGTCTAGAGATCAAAGTGACCCATAATTCTGATGATCTCAAATGAACATTTTTTTTTTCTTCTGCTTCAGAAATTTTCATCAATTATTAAACTGATTTGTTGAAATTTTCCAGCTACTGTGTCACTTAACAGGCGTGTGATCACGTGATCTCAAAAACACCAATTGATTGGCTGGACACTCACTGCCCTCATCACGCCCACCACGAGCCCTGCCAGGGTTAAATAAAGACACACACACACACACACACACACACACACACACACACACACACTAGTATTAAAATATAATAATACCTAATATAGTTAAAAAGCAGTTTAAAGAAGTTCACTAAAGTAAATCCATGAAATTAAATATCTGTATATTACTGAATAAACTCGCAGTAATAATAATCAATAACCCTACCCTATATGAGTCAGTTCACACACACACACAACGAGAGAACAAGCACCTTTATCACCCTCATCTTCATCACTGAAGCTGATGTGAGCTCATTAACATACTCGCGTTTATAAATATTCATCATCCCTCACATCCACCGGTGTTCTCACACTATTCGCTGATTTAAACACCCGTGCGGTGTTCCACCGCCACTATTTATTAAATAACGCCACCGGAACGCGCTTTAATCTGTGTTTATGTGTGTGATTTTACCTGCTGCTGGTCCGTGCGGGTCGATTCTGTTCCTACTGCGTGTCTCGCGCTGCCTCTACATGGATTATTCAAATGGACGCTAACCACGTCACTCTGCGTCATGACGCAAGTCACGCAACTCGCTTCAGCGATCCGTTTTTCTGAGGAAAATATGGAACATTTATTTAAAACACATTTAATGACACTTTAATGGTTTTATTGCACCTGTAAGTGATGGAGTTCGAGTCTTTGAACGCGTGATGATGAGACGCTGGAGTGTGACGCAACACTGACGCAGGATTGCCTCGAGCAAAGAATATTCACTAACAAGAAGCGACACTCAATAGAGCGATCCATTGCAGCACCGGCGCCCAGCAGCAGCCCTGCGCTTCCGCCATTTTGGAGTGAAAGCGAGTCCACTAGTTTCTATGGCAATATCAGCTGCTTTGTTAAAAAAACGTACATTAAAGCTGAAATCCAACCTGAATGATGACAACACAGAATAAAATAATATCACTAGTGATCATCAAATCCTTTTACACACTTTGTGTTTAAGTCTTCCACTTTTTTCACAAAACCTTTGCTCTCTAGAAACCCAGTCAGTTTGGGTTAAAATTCTTTAAAAGGCTTATGAAATTAAATGAAGGACATGCATCAGAAAAAAATGTGAATGTTGGACAATAAATATATGAATATAACAGCTTGATTTTGCAGTGTTGTCTATGTCGTTAAAGCAAAAGTGTCCAAAAGTGTGAATTATGCGATAACGGACACAGCAATGCATCATGTATTATAAGATCATGTTTGTAGCGTGATCCATTAAAATGTACAATATATATATATTTCAATTCAGACCTAGATATTATTACTATTACTCAACTAGGTCTGAAATATATTGTTCGCTTTAATCATGATCTTAAATTTATTAATTATTAATTTACTTTTAAATGTATAAAGTTGCATAAAATGGAAATACTCAATAAAGTAGGCTAACTACGTTACCTCAGATGGATGAATGGTTGGATTCCACAACTGGTAAAATAAAACATATATAAGACGATACAACATTTATTGTAGGAGCCATACAATTAACTGGTGACTTAATTTAAAAACTGTTCTATTGCGCTTTTCTAATTCGCCGATTTTGGGAGTGTAAGATGTGAAGGATTCAATGGTCCAGTTAGTATTTTCACCCCATAATGGCGGCTGCCATCTAGTGGCTGTTACCCAAAAAGTATCAGAGTGTCGCCTCCATAGGTCGCCTCTTGGGTTCTAAGCTCTTTGACCATGGTAATAATACATTAGTTATATATATTTCCCCTGCTGCATTTTAAAACGTTAAATCGAATTATATAAATATTGTCCAAAATGCACCGTCACTGCGTTTTACACAATACACGTTTAAATATTTGTTCCCTGAGAAACGAACTAATCATGTTCAATGCTGTTGTTTGGGCAAAATTATGATTTAAATTAATAGTATTAAAAATATACTATTGCTATTTTTTTTCGTGGATTGCAAATAATTCCCTGGTCAGACGTGCGACAGAAGAACTTCATTTCCCAGAACTCCCTTTCATGCGCATGCGCACGTGCGTCAGCAGCATGGCTGCAGGGAGCAGTATGGAGTGGCTGAAGAGTGTTAAAGGAGTGATTTTGGACATGTGTGGAGTTCTGTATGATAGTGGAGAGGGTGGAGGACAAGCGATACACGGATCTATAGAAGCAGTGAAGCGGTATATCTATCTATCTATCTATCTATCTATCTATCTATCTATCTATCTATCTATCTATCTATACTGTGCATAGTATGCAAACTTTCTGTATGAATACTACTTTAGCCAGCATGTGCAGTTATACATCCAAATTCGGAATAACGTACTACTACCATCCTATTCATAGAAATGTAATACTGTATGTTTTGATTTATAGTATATACTAAGTATCCCACAATGCAATTTTCATGAACGTGTGTTTGTCAGGCTGATGGATTCGGGTCTGATCGTGCGCTTCTGCACTAATGAGACTCAGAACACCCGTGAGAAGTTCGTGCAGAAGCTGCGCGCGATGGGCTTTGACATCAGCGTCAGTCACGTGTTCTCGCCTGCGCCTGCGCTCGTGCGCATCCTCAGAGAGAGACGCCTGCGGCCACACCTGCTGGTGCACGACGGTACTGCACTCATTATCATCATTATCAGTGCAACACAAAGCAGATGTTCCACAGAAGAACTATGAGTGACATGGATGTGTGTGTGTGTGTGTGTGTGTGTGTGTGTGTGTGTCTGATCTCAGATCTGATGCCAGAGTTTGATGACGTGGACACGAGTTCTCCAAACTGTGTTGTGATTGGAGACGCGGCGGATAAATTCTCCTACCAGAACCTGAACGAAGCCTTCCGTGTTCTGATTGGACTGGAGAAACCGCTGCTCTTCTCGCTGGGGCAAGGGTGAGACTGCTTTCAAACAGGTCCTGTCTAGTGCACTATGTGTGTTTGAGACAGGGTTATTATCGTTAACTAAAACACTTTTCATCACTTGAAATAAAATAAAAAATACTTATTATTACGGAGCCCCACCCATGACATGCAGGGAAAAAATAGTAAATTGTGCGCACGATATAATAATTTCTTCCCTCGTTTTACTAAATCATACGCACAATATAATTAATTCCCTCATTTTGCGAAATTAAGCGCATGATATAATAATATGTTCTGTCGTTTTATGAAATTGTGCGCATGATATAATAATTTGTTCCCTCATTTTACAAAATTGTGCACATAATATAATTCGTTTCTTCGTTTTACGAAATTGTGCGCATGATATAATAATAGTTCCTCAATTTACGAAATTGTGCACACAGTTTAATAATTCATTCCCTCATTTTACGAAATTGTGCGTACAATATACAATAATAATTCAGTACCTCGTTTTACTAAATCATACGCACAATATAATTAGTTCCCTCGTTTTGCGAAATTAAGCACATGATATAATTCATTCTTTCGTTTTATGAAATTGTGCGCATGATATAATAAATCGTTCCCTCATTTTACGAAATTGTGCGTACAATATACAATAATTCATTACCTTGATTTACGAAATCATGCACACAATATAATAATTTGTTCCCTCGTTTTACTAAATCATACGCACAATATAATTTGTTCCCTTGTTTTGCGAAATTAAGCGCATGATATAATAATACGTTCTTTCGTTTCATGAAATTGTGCGCATGATATAATAATTTGTTCCCTCGTTTTATGAAATTGTGCGCATGATATAATAATTTGTTCCCTCGTTTTATGAAATTGTGCGCATGATATAATAATTTGTTCCCTCGTTTAATGAAATTGTGCGCATGATATAATAATTTGTTCCCTTGTTTTATGAAATTGTGCGCATGATATAATAATTTGTTCCCTCGTTTTACTAAATCATGACCATGTTTCAGTAAAATCAAAATGAGGGAATGAATTAGTACAACAATATATATTATAAAAAAAAATTAAAACTGATAAAACGCACAACAAAATGACTGAAACTTTAACTAAAATAAAAATGTAAAATATGAAAATAAAAATTATAATAGTCAATAATACTAAAATAAAACGTACAGTTCTGGTCCTCGATTCTGATTGGTTGAGCCTCATCTGAAGCCTGCATCAGTCACAAACACAAACATATATCAGTATTACTGCCACTGTGTCTGTGTGTTGTAAATATTTTTATGTACTAACCATTTTATACTCCACTCCACGCCGTGCCTAACAGCCCCTAGCTGTTCTAAATCCACTGTAAACCACGGCTTCACTGGGCTGAGTGCTTTATTTTGAGCGGTCAGGGGGTCAGAGGTCAGGCTGGAGTGTTTTGGAAACAGTGGCATGTCAGATATTTCATATCTCATTTATAATTAATGTATATTTTCGTGTTTCTCTGCAGACGCTACTATAAGGAGACGGACGGTCTGAAGCTGGACGTGGGTGTTTTTATGAAGGCGCTTGAGGTGAATGAAGCAACACATAACACTACTTCCCAACAGCCCTCTAATAATTCCCACGATGCACCTGATGACTGTGTTGTGTTGTTCAGTACGCCTGTGACGTCCAGGCCGAGGTGGTGGGGAAACCATCGGCAGATTTCTTCCAGACAGTCCTGAACGACATGAGCCTGCAGCCGCACGAGGTCGTATTACAGTTGTGCTCCGGATCCGGACTCTGGTATTCTGAGCTCCGTTCACCATGTTTACTGTGTTTCTGTGTGTGTGTGTGTGTGTGTGTGTGTCAGGCTGTGATGATCGGTGATGATCTGCTCAATGATGTTGGTGGAGCTCAACGCTGCGGGATGAAGGGCATACAAGTCAGAACCGGCAAATACAGGTGTGTGTGTGTGTGTGTGTGTGTGTGAAGAATAGTATGGAAAAGCACAACAGAAATCAAGCTGCATTAACATCAGTCAGGAACTGTGTGTGAGCAGCAGGTGGCGCTGCAGGTTAATGATTCTTATGTTGAACAGCATAAATATAGTCAGTTTTCAAAGAGATCCAAACATAAAATAGCAACAAATACAAGATGGAAAAAAATAAAACAATTTTTAAATACATATATATTTATTATTATTAATAATAAAGTATATATGTGTGCGTTTTAATTAAATATATTACTTTCTATTACTATTAATATTTATTATTTATCATTCATTGATATTTATACAACATTCTAGGCTCATAGGGCTGGAGTCTGTCACACACACACACACACTCTCTCACACACACACACACACACTCACGCATCTGATCCGTTCACACACAACTCGTGCAGAAGCAACAGGACCTCCTGTGATTGGCCGATCGAATGGTGTGTCTGAGAGCAGACCTCATTCCCAGCATGCAGTGCAGGAAGGGAGTTTGACGGCAACGTTCCACATCATTAGACGCTCCGCAGCCGCCCGTCCGCTCTGACTGGAAGAAACAAACTCCCATGACCACTGCCTGTAGATCTGCATCAAACCGTTCCAGTGAAGTCAGAATCTGTTCCAACAAACGGGTCACAAAATAATCAGACCTACATGAGAGCAAGATGGCGTTTCTGACGCCCACTGGCAGATTTTTGTTCCTTTTTTTGTCCCGTTTCTCAGAAAACGAGACTTCTGATCTCATCGTTTTGTATTTTGAATTATGAATGTTAATATATTTGCAGTGGACAGACACTCGGTGTACGACACCAGCTCAGGAGTTCCAATCTCTAGATCACATGATTGGTTAACCACTTGACCTTTGACCTCATGCTCAGGGACCTGCTCACAGACACTCTTCTGTTCCCACAGGCCGAGCGACGAGAAGCACCCGAGCGTGAGAGCCGACGGATACGTGAACGACCTCGCCGCCGCCACGGACGCCATCCTGACCAATCACTGAAGAGACACGAGTGACCGATGAACAGCTGCTGAATCAGAGAAACTGTGAACGCCAGACGCACACGAGCCGTCCAGCCGGGGCTATTATAGCTCATATTCTTATTTAACTTGATGTACTAAAATAAGTAAAACTGTGATTTTAAACAACCGTTTAAAAGAACATATATAACATTTTCCTCATATTTTGATGGTTTAGTTGAACTTGTAGGGTTCTTAAAAATACATTTTTTGTCACAATGCACAAAAATCTGATTTTCTTTATGCAAATGTGTGTTTTTCCTTCGACTGGAGCTGAAGTGTGTTTCAGTGGTTTGATGTTTGTGCTTCATTCAGGACAATAGCTGGAAATCTCCAGAGTCTCGCCGGGAGGAGCTGAGAGACAAACACTGAACAACAAACAGAGCAGATCTACTGTTACACTGGGGCAGAGGTCACACACACAAACTCACACTCACACTCACTTACACGCACACACATACATGTTTGTTTTTGTGAATTGTGGGGACTTTCCATAGACTTCAATGCATTTTACACTGAACAAACTGTACATTCTATCCCCCTACCCTGCCCCTACCCCTAAACCTAACCCTCACAGGAAACTGTGCAAACTTTTACTTTTTCACAAAAACTCATTCTATATGATTTATAAACCCATTTACATTGTGGGGACCGCTGGCTGGTCCCCACGATGTAGGTGAACTCAGGTTTATATTACATCATGGGGACATTTGGTCCCCACAATGTAATATAAACAAAAGCATACACACTTGCGCACACTAACACACGTTTGTTTTTGTGAATTGTGGGGTCATTCCACAGGTGTAATGGTTTTTATACTGTACAGACTGTATTTTCTCTCCCCCTACACTACCCCTAAACCCAACCATCACAGGAAACTGTGCACACTTTTACTTTCTCACAAAAACTGTAATTTATAAGCCTTTTGAAAAGTGGAGACATGGAGTAATGTCCTCATAGTCACCCTCTTCTTGTAATACCCATGTCATTATACACATTTGTGTCCTGATATGTCACAAAAACATGCACACACTCACTGACACACACATTCACTTGCACACATTAACACACTCACGCACACTCGCGCACACACACACTCATGCATACACTCGCACGCACAAACACACACACTCATGCATACACTCGCACGCATAAACACACACTCATGCATACACTCGCACGCATAAACACACACTCATGCATACACTCGCACGCACAAACACACACTCATGCATACACTCGCACGCACGCACAAACACACTCATGCATACACTCGCACGCACAAACACACACTCATGCATACACTCGCACGCACAAACACACACTCATGCATACACTCGCACGCACAAACACACACTCATGCATACACTCGCACACATAAACACACACACACACACACACAAACACTCGCACACTATCACAAACACACACTCACTCATGCATACACTCGCACGCATAAACACACACATGCATACACTCGCACGCATAAACACACACTCATGCATACACTCGCACACATAAACACACACACACACACACACAAACACTCGCACACTATCACAAACACACACTCACTCATGCATACACTCACACGCACATACACACACTCATGCATACTCGCACGCATAAACACACACTCATGCATACACTCGCACGCACAAACACACACTCATGCATACACTCGCACGCACAAACACACACTCATGCATACACTCGCACACATAAACACACACACACACACACAAACACTCGCACACTATCACAAACACACCACTCATCATGCATACACTCACACGCACATACACACTCATGCATACTCGCACGCACATAAACACACACACACTTATGCATACACTCGCACACAAAACACACTCATGCATACTCGCACGCACAAACACACTCATGCATACTCGCACGCACAAACACACACTCATGCATACACTCGCACGCACAAACACACACTCATGCATACACTCGCACACATAAACACACACACACACACACACAAACACTCGCACACTATCACAAACACACACTCACTCATGCATACACTCACACGCACATACACACACTCATGCATACTCGCACGCATAAACACACACTCATGCATACACTCGCACGCACAAACACACACTCATGCATACACTCGCACACATAAACACACACACACACAAACACTCGCACACTATCACAAACACACACTCACTCATGCATACACTCACACGCACATACACACACTCATGCATACACTCGCACACATAAACACACACACACACACACAAACACTCGCACACTATCACAAACACACACTCACTCATGCATACACTCACACGCACATACACACACTCATGCATACTCGCACGCATAAACACACACTCATGCATACACTCGCACGCACAAACACACACTCATGCATACACTCGCACGCACAAACACACACTCATGCATACACTCGCACACATAAACACACACACACACACACACAAACACTCGCACACTATCACAAACACACACTCACTCATGCATACACTCACACGCACATACACACTCATGCATACTCGCACGCACATAAACACACACACACTTATGCATACACTCGCACACACAAACACACACTCATGCATACTCGCACGCACAAACACACTCATGCATACTCGCACGCACAAACACACACTCATGCATACACTCGCACGCACAAACACACACTCATGCATACACTCGCACACATAAACACACACACACACACACACAAACACTCGCACACTATCACAAACACACACTCACTCATGCATACACTCACACGCACATACACACACTCATGCATACTCGCACGCATAAACACACACATGCATACACTCGCACGCATAAACACACACTCATGCATACACTCGCACACATAAACACAACACACACAACAACACACAAACACTCGCACACTATCACAAACACACACTCACTCATGCATACACTCACACGCACATACACACACTCATGCATACTCGCACGCATAAACACACACTCATGCATACACTCGCACGCACAAACACACACTCATGCATACACTCGCACACAAACACACACTCATGCATACACTCGCACACATAAACACACACACACACAAAACACTCGCACACTATCACAAACACACACTCACTCATGCATACACTCACACGCACATACACACACTCATGCATACTCGCACGCATAAACACACACATATACACTCGCACGCATAAACACACACTCATGCATACACTCGCACACATAAACACACACACACACACACAAACACTCGCACACTATCACAAACACACACTCACTCATGCATACACTCACACGCACATACACACACTCATGCATACTCGCACGCACAAACACACACTCATGCATACACTCGCACGCACAAACACACACTCATGCATACACTCGCACACATAAACACACACACACACACACACACACACAAACACTCGCACACTATCACAAACACACACTCACTCATGCATACACTCACACGCACATACACACTCATGCATACTCGCACGCACATAAACACACACACACTTATGCATACACTCGCACACACAAACACACTCATGCATACTCGCACGCACACACACACACACTCATGCATACTCGCACGCACAAACACACTCATGCATACTCGCACGCACATAAACACACACTCATGCATACACTCGCACGCACATAAACACACACACACTTATGCATACACTCGCACACACAAACACACACACTCATGCATATTCGCACGCACAAACACACTCATGCATACTCGCACGCACAAACACACACACTCATGCATACACTCGCACACACAAACACACACACTTATGCATACACTCGCACACACAAACACACACACTCATGCATACTCGCACGCACAAACACACTCATGCATACTCGCACGCACAAACACACACACTCATGCATACTCGCACGCACAAACACACACACTCATGCATACTCGCACGCACAAACACACACACTCATGCATACACTCGCACGCACAAACACACACACTCATGCATACACTCGCACGCACAAACACACACACTCATGCATACACTCGCACGCACAAACACACACACACTCATGCATACTCGCACGCACAAACACACACACTCATGCATACACTCGCACGCACAAACACACACACATGCATACACTCGCACGCACAAACACACACACATGCATACACTCGCACGCACAAACACACACACGCACTCATGCATACACTAGCACACATTAACACACGCACAGACACACACACACCCACACACACTCACATACACTAGCACACATTAACACACTCAGACACACACACACACACACTCGCACTCACTCACACACACACACACACACACAAACTCACATTCACTGGCACACATTAACACACACTCACACTCGCACACATTAACACACACACACACTAACACACACTCACGCACATACACTAGCACACATTAACACTCGCACACACTCATGCATACACTCGCACACATAAACACGTGCATACACACACACTAACACTCGCACACTATCACAAACACACACTCATGCATACACTCACACGCACATAAATACACACTCATGCATACACGCACGCACAAACACACACACACACACACACACATGCATACTCGCACTCACATAAACACACACACACACACTCATACATACTCGCACACACATAAACACACACTAGCACACATTAACACACTCAGACACACACACACACACTCGCACTCACTCACACACACACACACACACAAACTCACATTCACTGGCACACATTAACACACACACACACACACACACACACACACACACACACATACACTAGCACACGCACACACACACCCACTAGCACACATTAACACACTCAGACACACACACACACACACACACACACACTCACATACACTAGCACACATTAACACACTCGCACTCACTCACACACACAGACAAACACTAACACACTCACACATACACTAGCACACTAACACATACACACTCACTCGCCCACTAACACTCGCACACACACACTCACACACACATACACTAGCACACATTAACACACTCAGACACACACACACAAACTCACATACACTAGCACACTCACACATACACTAGCACACTAACACATACACAGACACACTCACTCGCCCACTAACACTCGCACACAAACACACACTCACACACACACACACAGCGTTTGTCTTTCTCACAGCTCCTGAAATGCGTCTGCAGTGATTCACACACTTGTTAAACTCACAGTAAAGTGTTTGATCTGTTGATGTGTTCAGTTCTATAAACACTCAACGTTCACACAGAGTCTTAAACAGTTTGACCAACTAGCAGTAATCAGTCCTAAAAACATTAGATGACTAACTTGTAAGACCAGTTTATGCTTCTAGTGTCGAAATGTCACTCTCTTTCACTGTAATGCAGCAGATTTCTCAGATTCTCCACATCAGCTGTAACGAGTTTAACCCCGAGTTAAGGCCATGTCTAACCCTGGGTCAGGAGTGAGAGGGTTAAAATACAAACCCCTCGTCTAGTTTGGCTCCAGGTCACGTCTATTGTTGAAGTTTAATGAGTGAAATAAGAGCCGCTGCTGCTGCACCTCAGAACAGACACGGATCTCAGTGTGCAGGAAGTTTTCTGTCGTTATGTTTTCATTCTGGAACCTTTCACTGCATGTTCAGGCGATCACACGGTCATACGGCACCAGTGCTCTTCAATACATCTATACGTTACAATAACAGTGATGAAAACCCTGAAATAACACAAATGGAGGTCTGGGAATGATCAAAACATGTGGACGCACGTCCTGCTGGACAGGAAATGAGGAATAATCAGACGGGCGTTCACACACACCTGTGTTGCAGACAGACAGGTATCCATAGCAACAGCGTATGGTCGTCTGAAACCAACAAAAGACCGAGACCTTGAGTACAGTTGAATACAGAGTGAGGAATGAACTTCCTGTGTGTTTGATCAGTACTTCCTGTTGAGAGATCAGAGCAGCTCACTGTGGAAATAAACGGCATGATAGTCTCGGTCTGTGCGTTACATCTTACGATGCTGTGCGGTTGGAACGGTCTCGACCCGTCTACAAGACCTCGGTGAGACACATGACCGCTCTCAGAGGAAGTGCCCTCACCTCAACAGGAAATCGCTGCATTTGTATTTGTGCAGAATTGCCGCCTGTGTGATTTGAGTCGACTGATTAGACTCTATTCTTGTACGTATTCCTAAAATACAGTGAGTGTGTGTGTGTGTGTGTGTGTGTGAGAGCTGTGTGTGCATGCTTGTGTGAGTGTGTACGAGTGTGAATGTGAATGTGTTTAAGTGAGTGAATGAGAGTGTATGCGTGAGTAACTGTATGCATGTTTGAGTGAGTGTATGTGTTTGTGAGAGTGTATGAGTTTGAGTGTGTCTATGCGTGTTTGTGTGTGTGTGTGTGTGTGTGTATGAGTATGTTTGAGAGTGTGTGTGAGTGTATGCATGTTTGAGCGAGTGTGTGTGTGCATGTTTGAGTGAGTGTGTTTGAGCGAGTATGTGTGTGAGTATGCATGTTTGAGTGTGTGTATGAGTCTGTTTTAGAGTGTGTGTGTGAGTGTATGCACGTTTGGGTGAGCATGTTTGAGCGAGTGTGTGTATGCATTTTTGAGTGAGTGTGTATGAGTGTGTCTGAGTGAGTGTGTGTATGCATTTTTGAGTGAGTGTGTTTGAGTGTGTGTGTGTGTGTGCGCGTTTTTGAGTGTGTTTGAGCGTGTGTGAGTATGCATGTTTGAGTGTGTGTGTGAGTGTGTGAGTATGCGTTTTTGAGTAAGTATGTTTGAGCAAGAGTGTGAATATGCATGTATGAGTGTGTTTGAGTGAGTGTGTGTGAGTGTATGCATGTTTGAGCGAGTGTGTGTGTGCATGTTTGAGTGAGTGTGTTTGAGCGAGTATGTGTGTGAGTATGCATGTTTGAGTGTGTGTATGAGTCTGTTTTAGAGTGTGTGTGTGAGTGTATGCACGTTTGGGTGAGCATGTTTGAGCGAGTGTGTGTATGCATTTTTGAGTGAGTGTGTTTGAGTGTGTGTATGAGTGTGTTTGTGTGTGAGTGTATGTGTGTTTGAGTGAGTGTGTGTGTGCGCGTTTTTGAGTGTGTTTGAGCGAGGGTGAGTATGCATGTTTGAGTGTGTGTATGAGTGTTTGTGTGAATGTATGCGTGTTAGAGTGTGTTTGAGCGAGTGCGTGTGTGAGTATGCATGTTTGAGTGTGTGTGTGAGTGTGTGAGTATGCGTTTTTGAGTAAGTATGTTTGAGCAAGAGTGTGAATATGCATGTATGAGTGTGTTTGAGTGAGTGTGTGTGAGTGTATGCATGTTTGAGCGAGTGTGTGTGTGCATGTTTGAGTGAGTGTGTTTGAGCGAGTATGTGTGTGAGTATGCATGTTTGAGTGTGTGTATGAGTCTGTTTTAGAGTGTGTGTGTGAGTGTATGCACGTTTGGGTGAGCATGTTTGAGTGAGTGTGTATGAGTGTGTCTGAGTGAGTGTGTGTATGCATTTTTGAGTGAGTGTGTTTGAGTGTGTGTATGAGTGTGTTTGTGTGTGAGTGTATGTGTGTTTGAGTGAGTGTGTGTGCGCGTTTTTGAGTGTGTTTGAGCGAGGGTGAGTATGCATGTTTGAGTGTGTGTATGAGTGTTTGTGTGAATGTATGCGTGTTAGAGTGTGTTTGAGCGAGTGCGTGTGTGAGTATGCATGTTTGAGTGTGTGCGTGAGTGTGTGAGTATGCGTTTTTGAGTAAGTATGTTTGAGCAAGAGTGTGAATATGCATGTATGAGTGTGTTTGAGTGTGTGTGTGTATATATATGTTTTTGAGTGAGTGAGTGAGTGTGTGTGAGTGTATGCATGTTTGAGTGTCAGTGTGTGTGTGTTCAAGTGTGTGAAGGTCTGGCATTTTCAAGTGAATCTCATGTTATCGGTCGAGAACAGTCATATTTCATTTCAATATCACCATGCAATATGACAGAAAGGGCTCTTCACAGTTAGTACACACTGCCTGACAGCATTAAGACCATTTACACTGACATTATTTTCATGATAATTAAGTACATTAATGTAATGCTTAAATCGAAATCATCCGTCATCATTGACACTTCAGTTCTGACTCGTTATGCTTTTTTATTAAAATCAGCATGAATACAATGCCAAAAGCACATTAGCATTACAGTAATGAGATTTACTCACATTATGGTCATTTGCATAAATATCAGGAAAATAATGCCACGCACTTGTTTATTTCAGGGTGAAATATGAGCCAGACGTGAGATTCAGATTCACAATCAGTCACACACCACAGCGCTCTTACAAACGCATTAAAATGCTGTTTATTCATAGAGAAATAAGTACATTTACTTCTGTAGTTACTCAATGTAAAAAAGACAAAAATAGTTCTAATAGCTTTTTTCACCAGTGAGGAACTCAATTACCTGATATTACTACTGTTACACATCTGAAGCCCTTTACTGTGTTTGTGTGTGTGTGTGTGTGTGTGTGTGAGATGCGTATGAACGTCAAGAGCGCGAGTGTTTCTAGTGTGAAACGCCTGCTAATCTAAACGTGTGTGTGTGTGTGCGTGTTCTCATGTTGTCGGATCACGTTCGTGACGTCCTTCACCCTGAGTCGATTACGTGTGCCTCGCGTGCACTTACTGAAGCGTTCATCCCATAATAATCCAACAGGAGCGTCCTGTCCGCTAATGCTGGGATCATCTCAGTTTCTCTCAATCTGCTCGATGTCCAGTTCTCCACCCAGCTGGAATACGTCCCGCCCCCTCCGGCTGCACAGCCCCGCCCACAGACACTCACGCTCCTTCGCTCCCGGCCAGCTGCCCTCGGATTGGTGGATGACGGCGTCCTCTTTGGTGCCGCGCTGGGTCCGGTCAGATGTGATGTCGCCTTCGTCGTGGAGCGTCAGGTTGCTGGATGGAAGCGTTTGGTCATCGCCGGTGAATCCTGGACAGCTGAGACTGTGAAAGTCCTGCAGCTTCTGTGGGAAAAACATGCGTTACATCAGCAGCAGAAAAACACACATGACATCAGCAGCAGAAAAATGTGATGTCAGCAGCAGAAAAACACACGTGACATCAGCAGCAGAAAAACGTGACGTCAGCAGCAGAAAAACACATGACGTTGTGACGTCAGCAGCAAAGAGAAAAAAAACGTGACAGCAGCAGAAAAACGTGACGTCAGCAGCAGAAAAACACATGACGTTGTGACGTCAGCAGCAGAAAAAAAACTTGACAGCAGCAGAAAAACGTGACGTTGTGACGTCAGCAGCAGAAAACATGTCAGCAGCAGAAAAATACACGACGTCAGCAGCAGAAAAGCGTGACGTCAGCAGCAGAAAAGCGTGACAGCAGCAGAAAAACACGACGTGACGTCAGCAGCAGAAAAAAAACGTGACGGCAGCAGAAAACACAACGTTGTGATGTCAGTAGGGGTGTGACGAGACAGGTATCTCACGAGACGAGACGAGATTCGAGATTGAGTTCACGAGACGAGACGAGACAAGATTTTTACACACTATTTTTAAGAAATCCTTAATGGCGAAATACATGACTAGAAAAAATATTCTGCAGGTGTATTTGAAATGTTTTAACTAATCATCTTGTAATGAATGTCATTTCAGTTCTACTTTGAGTATGAATTATTATATGCAGTAAAAGACAACAATACTCAAGTACTGTAAAAGGTTTTGCCACAAACTCAACTGACTGACTTCTCTTCTGATTTCAGTCTCTTCAGACCTTACTGTACATGATTTATGGGCTTCTACAACTTTTGACCTCCTAACTGAACTCCTTTCCACAAACTGATCATATAAATAAAAACAGTATAAATAAAAATGGTAACACTTTACAATAAGGTTCATTTATTAACATTAATGTATTAACCAACATCAACTAACAATGAGCAATATATTTGCTACAGTATTTATAAATCTTTGTTTATGTCAGTTAATAAAAATAGTCATTCATTGTTAGTTCATGATAGTTCACAGTGCATTAACTAATGTTAACAAATGAAACCTTATTGTTTGTGCTTAATAAGATTAAGAGAAAACTGTTATTCGTTTTTTTGGTAACACTTTACAATAAGTACAACCATAATCGCACTCTCTCAATATTCAAAGTGCAAATAAGACCAACATTTTTCTTTGATACAGAGCTGAGAGATGGTTACAACTTACAACTACACTGCCCAGCCTAAAATAGCTTTCATATTGAGAGATATTTGCATTCATCAGAGAGCTGCTTTCAAAATACGGGGTATTGAAATCGCGTTTGAATGCGCGCCCGTGTTTACTTTCACTTTCGCGCCGACGCGCGTACTCTGTACTTAAATATGGAGCGGCGGCGACCGTTATCCAACTAAATTAAATGTTTTTTTTTTATTTAAATACAAAGCAAAATGACAGTGGAGGCGTAATGTAAACGTAGCGGTGGCATATTCTTTCCTAATCATTCTAACGCTCTGTCATGGAAACATCACGAGACTACTTTTCGCCTCAACGAGAAATCTCGTCACATTTTAGTCTCGCGAGATCTCGTGACACGAGATCTCGTCACACCCCTAGATGTCAGCAACAGAAAAACGTGACGTCAGCAGCAGAAAAACACATGAAGTTGTGACATCAGCAGAAAAACACATCAGCAGCAGAAAAAAAAGTGACAGCAGCAGAAAACACAACATTGTGATGTCAGCAGCAGAAACATACATGTGACGTCAGCAGCAGAAAAACGTGATGTCAATAGCAAAAAAAAACATCAGCAGCAAAAAAACACCGTCAGCAGCAAAACACGACGTCAGCAGCAGAAAAAAACGTGACAGCAGCAGAAAAGCACGTGATGTCAATAGCAAAAAAAAAAACATCAGCAGCAGAAAAAGTGACTTCAGCAACAGAAAAACATGTCAGCAGCAGAAAAACACACGTGACGTTGTGACATCAGCAGCAAAAAAACACCCGTGACATCAGCAGCAGAAACACGTGACGACAGCAGCAGAAAAAGCTTTGTTTCTAAAGCAGCTTCACAGTAATAAACAGGAAAATAACGGAATCAATGATGCAAACTTTAAATATGAGACCAATTCAATTTCAGCTATAAAGCAGCTCTAAAAAGACAATAGTGTCATTATTCAGATCAATTTAGTTCAAGTTACGTCAGCAGCAGCAGCAGCGAGTGACTGTTCCTCACTCCTAGAGTTCTAATAGTGTCTAGAACATTTATAACACAATATATACAATCTAAAGACCCACTGAAATCTGGGGCCAGTTGCATTAACTTAGCCTCCATGTTAAAACTGAACTCTATTTATCTGGATTTATTTTATGATCTCTTTATGAAGAGTTTTGGGTGAACAAACTTTAAATGGAGGGACAGAAATCTTCCAGATTTCAGTAAAAATATGTGTTTCAAAGATGATGACAATTTTCGTTTTTGGGTGAACTATCCCTTTAAGAACTAGTTTGACCAACTAGCAATTAGACAAGAGGTAATAAGTCTTACTTTTCCAAATTAATTTACACTGATATACCTTTTTTATGACTTAACCAATCTTAAAGAAAAAATACTGATGACTAAGGCCCCATTTACACTGCACGGTTCAAGTGACCCAATTCCGATTTTTTCCTCCCATGTGGCACAGATCGGATATGAGTCACGACCGTGTAAGCAGGAAAAAAGCGCATAGATTCCGATTTTCACGGATCGGTTTCAGGCCTCATTCATATGTGGTTATAAATCAGATATGAATCGGATACGAGACAGATCGGATATTCCCCTGTAATATGCGACTCCTGCGTCATTGAAAAGTGAGGTTTTTTTTACATTTCGCGGTACAGACATACCTATAACAAACGGAGCATCTCTAGTTGACTGGTAGATTATTAATTTTATTTGTTTGTGTTAAATAAAAGGCGATCTGACGTTGAAATGTTGCTCTTGAAATCACACTGAGTGCTCGTTGCCGTGGTTGTCAGTGACGACGGCTCGTGCACAGACGCGCGCTTCAGTCCAGTTGTGGAGACTAATGACTATTCGTTCCATTGAAACCACAAAATAAAAAGCACACAAACTTGCAATATGATATTACAATCAATGATGAACGCATTGGTTTTAATGACAAAAAAACTAGTATAGGATGGCGGATTCGAGCCCATGAAGCTGTGAATATCTACCCGTACCCAAGTATTCAACTCGCACGCTTCCAGCAGAGCTGCGTACGTATACATATACTAATTTGTATTAGGCCATTTTTATGTAGGGAGTGTAACTATTGCATTAAAAGGGTTTCTATATGAATTCATGTCAATAAATAAAGCTCAATGTACCATTGAAATTGATTTGTGATGTCATATAGGCTATTTTTGGTACGTTTCGCCAAGTGCAGTGTAAAAAGGAGACATCCGATACAGGTCACTTTTAAAAGAAATGTAAGCACGTCGTCCAAAAAAAATCGGATATGGTCAAAAGATCGGATCTGTGCATTAAGACTTGCAGTGTAAATGCGGCCTAAGTTCTAGACTAGTCTGAGTAATGCAACCGGCCACTGAACTCTAGTTTTGTGTGTTTTAGTTCGCGTCTGTAGTTTTGAGCTCATCTAGATGCTGTTGAACTGCCCTTATATGCACATTTAAAATGCAGAAATGAAAATGTTTATGTAATAAGTCAGTTTGCAACTGTGACGCAACTTTTAAGAACTGGATATTAAAAACCTCTTCTGTTAACTGGCCAAGTAATGATCTGATGGCAGAAATCAATCATGTGGTATTTCACTACTGACAACTAACTGACCAGCTCTTACGCATTACATCAGCGGTCAGGAATCATTACCATGGCAACTGAGTATTTGGTTTGTAAACAGAGACCTTTTTCCACTGACACAATGATCAACATTGTGTGTGTGTGTGTTTGTGTGCGTGGCTACAGCAAACAACAAACAAACACACACACACACACACACACACAGAGAGTTGTGCTCCTGTAATGGTTGAGTTCTCGAGCAGGTCAGTTCCTGGAGTCAGTGTGTTAACCAGCAGAGATCATCACAGGAACATCTGCTACTGGTTGACTGAAGCATTCATTCAGGAACACACACACACACCTGTGTCATCTTGAGCAGGTCCAATGAAGGCCTCTGTTTGTGAGAGTCCGACGGTCTCCTCCGCTTCACGCCGATCTTCTTGTCGTTGTGGACGCAGGGTTGCGATCGGCTGCGGGCCAGTCCGCCCTGACTGCTGCGGCGCTCCAGCTCGGGTGTTGATTCGGGCGAGCTGGGCTCGGTCGGGCAGATCTGTTCGTGCGAGAGGTAGAGAGGCTGCGGCGTCTGCGGGGACGCGGAGAAAGAGAAGCCGTGGCCGAAGGGTTCGGTGCGTGTCGGCAGACTGAAGCTGGAGCTGCGCTGCATGGCGGGAAACCCGGACGGAGCGAAGGCTCCGCGATGAACACTTCCCCCGCTGTGGCAGCGGCGCTTCTCCACGGCCGTCCACACGCGCGAGCCCTGCGGCCGCCACGATGAGCGACAGCCCAGCTCGTCGGAGCAGGAGAGCGAGCGGCACTGGCGTTTGCTGGGCGGGGCGGCGCTGCCAGGAGAGGGCGCTTCGCTCAGACTCAGATCACGCAGCAAACCGCTGATGCTTCCCGTGGCGCCCGTCTCGCGCACGCTGTCCCACAGGCTCTCCAGGCTGGAGCCCATGGGCCGCTGCTGGACGCCACACACCTCCGGCCACCGTCCGGACTCTACAAAACAAAACACAGAGTGAGAATCAGAGACGATCACAATTAATCAAAATAAAATGATATGTCTCAGTGCAATTATCAGATCGATTTTTTGGGTGTGAGTGTGTGTTATTTACGCTGTAGAATAAAATATTCAAGTATCGTCAAGTTTTACCACAGACATTATTTTATTTTTAAAATAAAAAACCTCATTATAAAAACCCGGAAGATTTTCCTATAGGTTTTGACGTCACGACTGTATCACTCTATGAGAAGTGATTAAAGGATTAGTTCACTTTCAAATAAAATTTTCCTGATAATTTACTCACCCCCATGTCATCCAAGATGTTCATGTCCTTCTTTCTTCAGTCGAAAAGAAATGAAGGTTTTTGAAGGATTTTTCTCCATATAATGGCCTCCAAATGGTTGAAGGTCAAAATTACAGTTTCAGTGCAGCTTCAAAGAGCTTTAAACGATCCCAGACGAGGAATAAGAGTCTTATCTAGAGAAACGATCGGTCGAAAAAAATGCAAATGTATATGCTTTATATAAACAAATGATCGCCTTCCAAGTGCTTCCACCAAAACCGCATTTTCATATTTTTAAAAAAGCTTACGCTCTATGTCCTACGCCTTCCCTATTCTACTTACAGAAAAAATGAAACTGCTGCCGCGTTCGTTCCGTAAGTAGAATAGGGAAGGTGTAGGACATACAGCGTAAGCTTTTTGAAGAATACAGAAAGCGGAAGCACGTGCAAGGCGATAATTTGTGTTTATAAAGCATATACAGTTGTATTTTTTGAGAAAATAACCAATCGTTTTGCTAGATAAGACTCTTATTCCTCGTCTGGTATCGTTTAAAGCTCTTTGAAGCTGCACTGAAACTGTCATTTTGACCTTCAACCGTTTGGGCTCCAGTGAAGTCCACTATATGGAGAAAAATCCTGGAATGTTTTCATCAAAAACCTTCATTTCTTTTCGACTGAAGAAAGAAAGACATGAACATCTTGGATGACATGGGGGTGAGTAAATTATCAGGAAAATTTTATTTGAAAGTGAACTAATCATTCAACAACAAAAGAGAACCCCTGCGGTTTTCTGTCAAAATAAATGTTTGAACATTTGAAAATGAAGAAATTAAGCCATTAATATTAGTATTGTAATTTCACTGTTGTATTGTAAAATTAAAGTAGAATTGTCTTTTTTTTCTTTTGCTTTATTTAGTAATTTTTATATTTTTAATTTCGTAATTCTTGATTTTACAGTGAAATATAAATTTTTACATTTTTTAGTAATTTTTATATTTTTATTTAGTAATAATAAATATTTTTATAGCCATTCTGATGTACAACTACAATCAGCACAGTAAACCTATATATTTTTTTATTGCATTTTAAATCGAAATCACAATTTTTATAAGAAAAATTCCAAGTAGATTCCCCCCCCCAAAATCGTACTCACAACAGATGACTTCGTGCATTACACATAAAATAAAAACAAGTAGACAAATCACAAAGAAACATGACTAAGAACATTTCAATTCGCATGAAGGACGCTAATGCATTTACGAGCGTCACGACGTTTCACAACTTCCCATGAACAAGGGTGAAAACCACAGGAAAAAAAATTCAGATCTGATCCAGTACATGCATCAACCTCCAGTCTGACATGTTTCTTTAACATGACAGAGAAGAACAAAAGAGAAGCAGAAGGGCCGAGTTCACAGGAAGAGCCTGTAGAGGTTCACAAACAACACAGCTGTGCCTAAGAAACAAAAGAGGCCAGAAATAGAGCTGTCTGATTGGTGGCAGGCTGCCAAACATCTGTGTGTTGAGATCGTGAAAAACACTAGTGCACCGCATGAGACCGCTGACCAACTACTGTCAAACTACATCGCCAGAGCTGTGATAACTCAGAATGATGTGAAACTGAGACATGAGAAACACTCTCACACTCTACAGTCTATATTTGGGGCCCTACGATTTCCAGTCAGGAAAATGTTATTTACTATATAACAGGGCTGGGTATTGTACAATTTTCACAATTCGATTCGATTACTATTCACGTGCTTCAACCTGCGTTTCGATATCAATTATTTTGGATGTAGTATTTCAGTTTCAGTACATGGCAAATTTTCTAGAGGAAAAAATCTGTAAACTACACATGAGAGTCAGCTGGTGCTACTATAATAACATTGAAGGTTAAATTAACTTATTTATATACAAACACTTAAATTACACTCAATGATGTTTTTATTATGAATAAAGTTTAGAATTACATAATCATATTTCTACTCCAATTAGATTTTTTTTTAAATATAAACATTTAAATCGTGGCTGATTTATTCAAACATGCATTAAATATTGAAGAACATTATAATGAATATGTAACTGTACATAGCTATATTTATCAGAATGCTGCTTTCTAGAGCACTTTTCTAGCTGACTAATGAGTTTATGGTCACTGAATATGTTTTTCTGAGGTAAATGTGACGTCACGTGACATTGAAGCTGTTTTATTGAGTCTTTCCGAGGTTGAAGCACTGATTGAGCGATTACACGAGACATGATACGGATTTCAGTAAGTTGTACTGTATATTTTAACATACCTTCAGATGTTCATGCATGTTTATTTCGCTGTAACTGGTATTAAAGTGGAGGAGAGGATGATCACATGCTTCTCTTTAACTGAGGCGCTAAAGCGATCTGTCACGCCACATTAAACAGCGCCAAAACTGAATTTATTTTTTGATTCTCATAATAAGATGGACGTCATTTGAAATCTGAGACTTTGCTTCATATCAAAAGTAACAAAGATTATTGTGATTTATTGGATGGGAGGAGCTTCATATTCTGCTCATTCATCAACTGAAAACAGACTAGACTAATCGATTCTTGGGATTTAAGAATCAATATCGGTTTGTAAAAATGAAGAAATCAATATTTTTTACCCAGCTCTACTGTATAATGTACTTCACCTCAGGTGATTCCAATGCACTGTGTCTCTCAGTTTTATCCCAGCGGATCAGGACAGCACAGCACGTCTGGGTGCAGAGAGGCATTTTTCCGAAGTCAAAACCAAAAAAGCTTTGGCCGTGGGGGCGCAGCAAAACAAAAGGAGCCTACCCGGCACACACCGTTGTGGGCAAGGCGTTATGTGCCATCGCAGGCGATCCGGTGCCAACCGAACGGCAGCACAACACCCTATTGATCTGCTTTTGGGCTGTGAACTCTGTTTATTCCACTCAAAGACTAGCCCCATTATTTCACTACCTCTGTTTTCTGTGAGGAGTTATTCTGGAGACAATGCTAGCACACAAACATCCAACCGTTCACACATGACACCGGTTGGCACATGCACCTGTGGCATCTAAAACTAGGCCTCGTGGGTATCAAGCTTGAGACTAAAATTTAAAAAAAAATAAGCAGATGTTGAGGGCGGCACACTTTCTGTTTCACTCTTTCACGCAGGTGAAGATACGCTGGTCCAAATGCAGAACAGAAAGTTGTTCGATGAGAAACAAATGCACTTACCCATGATTCCGCAGGAGAAGAGGGCCTGGCTCATGGTTGGTGGCTCATGCTGTAGAAACACACGGATAGATCAGAGGAGCATCTTGGTCGAAACATCATGTAAACTGCACAGTAAAGCTGCATGAGGATTCTCAGGTAACCAGTATCAGTCGGGCTCAAACCCATGAAACTGAACTCTAGTAGGGTTTCACGATGACAGCATCTGCTGTGACTCATGCACTGCAGAAGTCATTGTTTTCTGTTGATTTATTAGGTGCTAGTAAACACTAAAACTATTTGCACTACAAACCAGTGCATTTATGAACACAATAATAAATGAAAATATAGCTGTGAGAATCAATTATTGGGGTTCAAACACTTTAAGGCCTTTAAGCACATGCGTAAAAAGGTATAATGTTTTATTTAGCAAGCCTGTAACCATCTCGATCATAGATGGAAAACACCATTTACAGCAAATACAGGCAATTTGCCATATGAAATATATGGTTTTTAAAGCTTTTTAACAGTTATCGAGGTTGAGCCAAAAACCTCAACAAAGTTGGTTTTTGAAATAATCTCCGATATTTAACGAATGATTTGATGGACAGCAGCGATCCAAAGTTGCTCAGAATGAGGAGTTCAACCATGTGGTACGAATGTCGGAAAATCATGCGATAAACAATCCTTTACACAAAAAAGCAAGAAAAAAGCGAAGGCACCTCCCGGTGGCCGATTTCTTTTCGAATTTCTCACAGGCCTCTAGGGCCGAGAGGTCAAACAGGCCCAGCGAGTTTCGTTCCAAAAGTATACCTTGTCTGATAGCTGCTCAAACTTCATTGGCTGACAGCGGACATGTTTTCTGAGATGCGTCAATGTCCTCATAGACAATCATGGCACCTCGGACAAAGACACTGCATGCCAATTTTCAAGTCAATCGAACTGACGGAGAAGTAGTTATAGCCATTTTCATGTTTTGTTTCCTGTTATAGCGCCACCAAGTGGCCAGTCACCGCATCCTTTTTAATGCAACCACAGAATGAGCTCTTGCATAGGTGTGCCAAATTTGGTGAAAATATCTCATTCCGTTTACGAGTTATAGCCATTTTGGTAAAAGTGGCTCCGCCCACTTCAAACGTTTTGGCGCCCCTTAGAGACCGTGAATCGGAATTTCACTTTTTTTGATAATTATTGACAATCAGACTCCAGATAATCTTGCTGCACTGGTTCGGTTTCGATTGAGTCAAAAACCTAGCAAAAGTAGGTTTTTCAATAAATTCAAAATACCCTAAAATTTCGCAAAACTACAATCGAATCCGAGGCATTGTGAAAGATTTTGTACTTTTGACCGCTGTAGCGCCCCCGTCAGGCCGATTGGGGCGATCCTTGGTGACGTTGTAGACGGTGTGAGTACTACCATCCCTCAAAGTTTCAAATCTTGACGTCTTAAGGTTTGGTCTGCACGATCACTTTTAGGGGAGAACACTGATCCTTGGAAATTTTAACAATTTCAACAGAGTTTCAGCAATACGTTCGTGAACCTTTAAATAATATAACAAATGCTAATTTGCAATATCAAGCAGCATAAAGCACTGTTTTGTACAGCTAAAATAACTGGAAAGGAATGACAGCAGAGGCCTCGCACATTTCAAAAAGGTGTTTACCAGGTTTTCTGGAAAGTTTACGGTTTAAAACTCCCGAAAAAAACCTCAGTTTTGGCTTGATTTTGTTCTAAATTACATCACACCAATTTGTTCTATGATTTCACTTGAAGTATGTCAGGGTTTTAATGTTTAAAATAAGGTGGATACAGAGTGAGTTTCGGGTTACTACACCTAAAAATAGTGAGCTATTTAGAATTATTACACTTGATTGCCATGATTATAATTTAAGCCAAAGCTTACAGTGCCTGCTGTAATCTGCTGAAATCAGCTACAGTGATCATTATGCATGATGTTTGACATCCATCTCGACCTTTAAACTGAGTGAAGTGCCGTTTCTTACCAGCTGCAGAGACTCTTTGGATGTTACATCATCGACGGCCTTCTTTTCCAGTGTTTTAGTGTGAATAATTACCATGGCAACACACATCTTTGCCACAGTCCATTCCAGTGCAAGAGAGTTCTAGTGAAGCTCATTCTTCAAGTGCAGCGCTGACCCGAACGCTCTTCAGATGACCTCTTCACCCTGGACAGAGAAGCACATGTGTTTGAAACACATTATTCACCCGACTTCAACACCGTTACTTGTGAAATCATCTTTAGGGAACAATAAACTGTTGATGGATTACAAAGTTTCCAACTTTTATGTTTATCTTTGAGCAAGAAAGTCCAACTCAAGTTAAGGTAACCTTGAGCAGCAGTCGAAGTAATGAAAAAATAGCAGCCTACAATAAAGGCGTCTTTCCTATTCCTTAGTTTTATGACACTTTGATTGTTTGAATCACCAAAAAGCATGTCTAATCAACAGAATATATAAATCATAAAGCATTAAAAAGTTAACAATAAATACAGCTTAGTTTTACTTTGTCCTAAATTCCATTTTATTTACACGAGTTTGTGCAAAACACAAGCTAAACCCGGCCTGCGGGAGCGAGTCCTCTAAATCGCTCCGTATTGTGGACTCGCGTCTGGAGGCAAGGTCATGTGATCTCTTCCTCCAGGACAAGCTGAAAATAAGTGTGGCCCCACAGTTATCAAAACACACAGCTGCCTCGTTCCTCGAGTAACTCTGACTCTAAGAGCAGCTGATTGCAGCCAGATGTGAGTTTAGAGCTTTGCAACAATTCATCTTTAGCTAATGCTCAGATAACTGGATTTGTACATTTTCTGTGCGTTTGAGTGCGGGTCGTGTTCACCCTCAAGCGTAATTTTTATATGCATAAATGCAGCATCTCTTGCGCTTAAAATATGATGTGAAATGAAGGCCACATCACGACCGAAGGTGAATTCAATGCATCCCTGGAAAAAGTTTGGTTTGCCGCAAAAATTAGAAAAAGTAGGAAAAACTAAAACTATACACACACACACGTCCAGCCTTCTCACTGCTGAACTTATCATTGGTTTTTATTACAGAGGCAATAACAATAAAAAAAAGATTAAAATAGATCAGATGATGTAATAGTGAAATGTGTTTGTATGAGCATAATTGGCCAGCTATGTCATTAACTCTTTCTCCACCATCGTCCAGTTGAAAATTGGTAATATTTGTAACTTCTTCCTGAGTCTCTCCATCAGTGTCGACTCCGGTTTGAACAATGTAAGGCTGAACACCGTCGTCATTTTGGCTGCGTGAGATTCTCCAGTTTTGTTGTTGTTGAGCAACCGAAGCGCAAGCTGTTAAAGCTCCGCCCTCTTCTGGAAAGGGGGCGGGAGCAGCAGCTCATTTGCATTTAAAGGGACACACACAAAAACGGCGTGTTTTTGCTCACACCCAAATAGAGGCAAATTTGACAACTATAATAAATGATCTTTGGGTTATTTTGAGCTGAAACTTCACACACACATTCTGGAGACACCAGAGACTTATATTTCATCTTGTGAAAGGGGCATAATATGTCTCCTTAAAGATAAGTTTGTACAACATTCGCCTCCATATTTCATGCATATTTTCTGCAAAGATATTCAACAAATAATACATTTTAGGTTTTACATTTACACCATGTTGATCACTTCAGGTGTGGTGCAATTCGAATAGAACTTTTTTAACCAGATGGTTAATAAAGAGAATGTTGCTTGAATCATATTGTAGTTGAATTTTTAAGTTTATTAGTTAAACAAAACAAAAAAAGAATAATAATTAAAAAAAAATGGTGAATCGGTCAATCGTTCTGGGGAAAAAAAGAGATTTTATTTTTTTGGGCTATATCGCCCAGCCTTAGGTTATACGGTAGAGGGCGCTATTAAGCCCAAAGTAAACTTTACTTTTTATGCATAAGCGTGAGTCAGCGAACAGAGTGTGTGGCATGAATGAAAGAGTATGCGCACTGCTAGATGTTTGTAACTGCGCGTACTTGTAAATTATTTTATCCACAAGGTGGCAACCCTGCCTTGGGGGCGTCGATTCCCAAGGTAGTCAAAGAAAAACTGCATAAACAGAAAAAAACAGAATGCATGCAAGCTACAACGACGATGGAGGCCTATATAGACGAGAGATCTTGCGAAGAGGTTAGAAAGTACCATTGTTTGTCGTAACTCGTGGCGAGAGACTGCGCATGCGTCGAACGCCTGTGTATGTGTACGAGTCAAATGAAGTATATTTTGCGAGACTGTGCATTCGACTGTGCGTACACTAGAAGTATACCAAGGGATTAATGCATCTTCTGAAAGAGTACAGAATATCCGAATTCAGAAACAAGCGAGGAAGAAGCAGAAACAAGCGATAGAAGCATTGCTGACGCACGTGTAAAATAACGCGATCATCAAACATTCAACAGCATTTAAATCAAAACTGCCGAACGTGAGCAAATGAAACGTAAACCCATGAAGAGGAAATGCCTGTATTGCTGCGTCCCAATTCGCCTACTTGTACTACATCCTAAAAGTATGTCCTGTTTTTGTAAAGAAAAAGTACATACTTTTGAGTGTGTAGCAGAAGAGTATGCAAGCTTTGGGACATACTACCTCGTCATAATTGCGTTGTTAATGGATGTTCTGTCGCTTAGTTACAGGATGTGTAACTGTTTAAACTACCCTGTCAATCATCTTGTCACAGTTAAAATCCTCCACATTCAATTAAATTTAATTTCCTACTGTTTCCGAGAGAAATGAAGTTGCACGTTTATCTGCCATTCTCATGCAGAGAACTCTCCTCATCTTTGCATAATGATGCATTTAAAAGTTAATGACCAAATGCATCGTTATAAAAGTTCACAATGCTGTTGCAGATGAAAAATAATGTGGATAACATTTAATATCTTTTCGTCAGGTTAGATACTGATTATTAATCACTCTCAAACCCCTTTATCTTAACAGTCGGTCTCACACATCCATCATGTTTGTAGTTTTTTAACACTTTTTATTTCGTGTTTGTAGTTCTAACTGAATCCTCGTCCACAGCGCAATGTGTTATGGGCAATATTAGCGATTAGAAGTGTACACGGATTCGAATTCTAACTGGAAAAAATAGACCATCCGGGTATCTTTGATATACTTATTTCAACCTACTACGATTTGGGACATACTAATTCTTATTTCGAATACTATTTAGGACGGATAGCATGCGAATTGGGATGCAGAAAATGTTTTGATCATCATTCTGAATGTGAAGTCTCTGACAAAAATGCAATTTTTTAAAAATGTTGATTTTTATGAAATTTAACCACACTGAAGTGTTGATAAAAAGAATGCATGAAGCTAGAATAACATGTTTTTTGTTGATGTTTAAAAGCAGAGGCTCCGTTCTTTCTTTTCATATATTGCATGTTCCGAAATATGCAATAAAATATTCTTGGGGCCTTTAAAGTTTTGTGAAAATGATGTGAAAATGGTGGTAAAAGAGTTAAATATGTGAAATCCTAAAGTGTGCAATGTATGATCTGCATGATGTGGAATTAATTTCTAATGGTAAATTTGTATCAAATCATTATACACAAAATCCAGAAAAATTTAAAAGCCAATATAGAATTTGGGTGGAAACTAAAATGGAATTTAATACAGATTCAAAGGGCCGTATTTATTGTTAACTTATTAATGCTTTATGATTTATATATTTTTTAGATTAGACATGCTTTTTGATGACTCAAACCATTAAAAAATTATATTATAGACTGCACATTAAATCCTTATTTATAGTTGAGCTGTGCGTCTGACAGACCAGAGGAAGTGGGTAAACAGGACACATGTTGCGTGACATGTCTAATGGGAGCGTGTGGCGACACACATGAGCTGCGAATGGTGTCGAGGGTGTCTGATATCTCCACACTCACGGGACGCCCGGGCAGCGATAAGGCTCTATCTGAAGGGCGAGACTGACTTCAGCGCCGCGGATACGTGACTCGACGCTAAGAGCCATTTCAGGCCAATCAGCGGAGTGGCACATTTCCTTCGGGTACAAACAAAGAGATTACAGGAACTTCTGTCATCATTCACTCACTCTCATGTCGCTCAAACCATGAGGAACAAACTGGAGTTTTTATTCTCTTGACATCCCATGAGTTACACTTACGTACATTACCAGTGCAAAAAAAGCAATGCATGAATTTTTATTTTTATATGATGGCCTGTAATGAAGGACAAACAGAATAGCGCAGCTAATTAAAGTGCATGCACCGAACACCTGAAGAATTCACGTGAGAAAAACTTGTCAGACTCCTCACTGACAGTATGTGAGCCGCAGGCATGACGTGTTCATTTTCTGGCATGTTAATGACTTTCCCCTCGTGCAAATTTCAGACGAGACAATCACAAAATAAAGGTCTTTTCACAGTGAACTTGCGGTGTGAGAGATCCAGAAAAGGAAAGTTTATCACTATAAAAACACTACGAGCATTTCAGGCAGACGTTGGAGGAGGAACTCGGTCCTTTCAGTGTGTTTTGCGTGAACTTTCTGCTGTTAAACACACCCAAGAGGTCTAACGTTACAGCCTCGCTGACGTTCCCAGAGCCCACATGGCCGCCAACTCATTCTGAACATAAATCTTCACAAAACCAAAAGCGTGAATAGAAAACCCCTCCAGAAAAGGGCAGAACCGCAGCTCTCCATTCAGCACCTGCCCGGCGAGGGTTTCAGGGCTTTTGGAAGTCGCAGCGAATCAATTAGTTATATGAGCTCGCTGCAAGCTGACGCCGCCTCACGGTTCGGGCCAAACCAAACTAAACTAGCGGGAGAGGCGCGGCCGCGGGCCGTTTACAGGGTCGGCCAACTCTGTGGCAACAGAAACATCACAGA
The DNA here is from genome assembly GCA_036281575.1 of Ancherythroculter nigrocauda. NCBI lineage: Eukaryota > Metazoa > Chordata > Actinopteri > Cypriniformes > Xenocyprididae > Ancherythroculter > Ancherythroculter nigrocauda. The sequence continues at coordinate 970,899 of VTFQ01000018.1, forward strand.
TCCAATTGTGAAACACATGTAGAAATGAAGCTGAGAGGGAGCCAAGAGTTTATAGGCCGTCGAACGCCACAAGGTATCGTACGTGAATGAGCTGCCAAACCGATCTGGTTAGCTTGCACAATAGTAGCGTAAAGGACCAAGGGACGAGCAACGGGAAAGAACGCTTTCACGAGACGCAGCTGCCCGACCGCTTAACATAAACACAAAGACGCGTCTTGAAAGAGAGACACGCACAAACGTCTCTTTTCATTAGGGCAAACCTCACTTCATACCCGCGTCTGCTCGCAAATGTGAAGCTTCAATAAACAGGCCTATAGTAGAGTTTATTTTACTGTAAGTTCATCTGGAAATGGGCTGTTTAACAGAGCGCTGGTTAAATTGTTACCAGGCAATAACCCACACTCGCACAGAGACACACAAAGACAGCATTCATGAGCAACAGACGCTCACTGATCACGAACACACACTAGTGCTGAGAAATGTGAGTTTTCAACATACAACATTATCAAATTATGTGTGCAAGGCTGCTTTTAAATGGTTGGTTCACTCAAGAATGGCTGTGCCATTATTTAGTCACCCTCACGTGCTTTCAAACACAAAAGTAGATGTTTAGCAGAAAGTTTATGATGCTCTTTTCTGTTGAATCCACAAAGCATCAAAACAGCAGTCTGTATGACTTCCATGTCACATGATGATCTTTTTTTGAAGAACGGACTGAATGATTTTTCACTGCTATCTCATGCACATCTCATGCTAATTATTGTCCTCCCCAATAATTAGAAATGGCCAAATTGTCCTCCCCCAATATTTGATATTATTGATGCTGTACTCAATTATGCACCACTTTTGCAAAACAAAAGTTTTAAAAGTTACATTTTTAGGCTGGTCTGCCTCAGCGGTCTAACAACGCTCATCACTGTCAGAACGAGTGAGCTGGCCAATCAGATCAAAGAAGGCGGGGCTTGCTGTTCACAGAAGACGAATTCCAATGTGATGCTTTCGCTTTAGCACTGAAAGAGTACGTGGCGAGTATGCTAATATTTGACGACCGTTTTATGATTTAAATATTCAGCGACCAACCGACAGCAATCAAGTGATGCAAACTAATCAACATTTTTATGAAATTTTGCCGTTTTGAAATTAAAACATGCTATTATTTGATTAATATGAAATGATTAATGTAATTCATAAATGAATGTGACGAGACAAGAAACATATTAGACATACAAATAATAGTAAATATATATAATTGCGCGATATAAAGTCAGAATTGCGCGATATATAGTCAGAATTGCATGATATAGTGAGAATTGCATGATATAGTCAGAATTGCGTGATATAAAGTCAGAATTGCGCGATATAGTCAGAATTGCATGATATAAAAGTCAGAATTGCATGATATAGTGAGAATTGCGCGATATAGTCAGAATTGCGTGATATAAAGTCAGAATTGCATGATATAGTGAGAATTGCATGATATAGTCAGAATTGCGCGATATAGTCAGAATTGCGTGATATATAGTGAGAATTGCATGATATAGTGAGAATTGCATGATATAAAGTCAGAATTCCGCGATATAGTCAGAATTGCGTGATATAAAGTCAGAATTGCATGATAAAGTCAGAATTTACTGATATAAAGTCAGAATTGCACGATATAGTCAGAATTGTGCAATATAAAGTCAGAATCGCGAAATATAAAGTGAGAATCGCGAGATATAAAGTGAAAATTGCAAGATATAAAGTCAGAATTGCGTGATATAAAGTTAGAATTGCGTGATATAGTCAGAATTGCACAATATAAAGTCAGAATTGCGTGATATAGTCAGAATTGCATAATATAAAGTCAGAATTGTGTGATATAAAGTCAGAATCGCACAATATAAAGTGAGAATCGCGAGATATAAAGTGAAAATTGCGAGATATAAAGTCAGAATTGCATGATATAGTCAGAATTGCACAATATAAAGTCAGAATTGCGTGATATAGTCAGAATTGCATGATATAAAGTCAGAATTGTGTGATATAAAGTCAGAATCGCGCAATATAAAGTGAGAATCGCGAGATATAAAGTGAAAATTGCGAGATATAAAGTCAGAATTGCGTGATATAAAGTTAGAATTGCGTGATATAAAATCAGAATTGCATGATATAAAGTCAGAATTGCGAGATATAGTCAGAATTGCGAGATATAGTCAGAATTGCGAGATATAGTCAGAATTGCGAGATATAGTCAGAATTGCATGATATAAAATCAGAATTGCATGATATAAAGTCAGAATTGCGAGATATAGTCAGAATTGCGAGATATAGTCAGAATTGCGAGATATAGTCAGAATTGCATGATATAAAATCAGAATTGCATGATATAAAGTCAGAATTGCGAGATATAGTCAGAATTGCATGATATAAAGTCAGAATGCGAGATATAGTCAGAATTGCATGATATAAAGTCAGAATTGTGTGACAAAGTCAGAATCGCGCAATATAAAGTGAAAATTGCGAGATATAAAGTCAGAATTGCGTGATTAGTCAGATTTGCACAATATAAAGTCAGAATTGTGTGATAGTCAGAATTGCGTGACAGAATTGCATGATATAAAGTCAGAATTAGATGACAAAGTCAGAATTGCACAATATAAAGTCAGAATTACGCGATATAAAGTCGCAATTCTGACTTTTTTTCTCAGAATTGTGAGGTTTTTTTCATGCAATTCTGACTTTATAGGCCTAACTTGTAATTGTGAGTTTATATCTCGCAATTCTGATAAAAAGTCACAATTACCTTTTTTATTTTTGTATTCCATGGCAGAAACAAGCTTCCATAGTGTTTAAGCTGCAGTGTAGAATAAAGCTCAATCATCACTGTGGTCAGTGCAGTTAGTAAGCGTGTGCCCGTTCACAGATTTCTTGGCCAATCTCTGGTGATTCATGATCTTATAAAGCACTTCCCTCTCAGGGTCTGATGTCAACACGCAGCAAAAATATGGAACTGGCAATAACTGAAAATCAGCGACCTCATAAAGACTATCTTGTGATTCATTATGGGAACTTCCACTGTGGTGTGTGTTTGCGGCCACATGTATTACGTGACCTAGTTATCAAAACACAAGTGCAGTACAACAAAGGTGCAATCGCACAAGGCCTCTGAACGAGTCCTGAAGTCCAAAGGCCTTTCAGCTGATCAAACTCAAGACAACGATCAACGTCACTCACTGTGTGCCTATCTGAAAGAGATGGTGGGAAAGCAGCACAGATACAAGAGAAAAGATGAAACACATAAATATAAGTGAGGGGATTTAAACACAAGTGTCTATATGTGCACACAAAAGGTCAAAAGCCTCTTTTATGTCAAAGGAATAGTAAAACCTGTTCTGCATTCTTATTCCTATGATGTCTAACAATGACAAAATGATGTCTATAAACCAGATACACCCAACTATTCACTACAAACATTAACCTAAACATTTCGCTCAGTTCCAGAGACACTATAAACACAACTAATCAACACTTTTCAATAAGGTGAAAGAGACATAAACCCTTAGCCGGCTGGTTTGGTCGGAAAAGAGTCACAGTTCGTTTACCATGAAACACACACTGCGGGCGCTGCACACGGGACGCTTGCCAGTTCAGCGGAAAATGACGGCTGGAGGTGAGAAACAAACACACATTCATACCAGCGACTGGAGGAAAAACTGGCTTCCCCAGGAACAGATTGTGTTGCGTGTCACAACACTTCACTGCAAAACATCAGACGAGCTGAAAACCAGAAGATTCTTCAGTTACCTGGGCAGTAACTCAAACCCTCCTCAAATGAGTCCATGTGAAACTCACACGGGTCAAACCCACTGAGAAGTGAAAATCCCTCATTTGCATACGGCCTGATCAGAATTAACAAGCTGGTTTTGTACTGATAACTAGATAAACACAATCTGCACTCACTACAGGCAAGAAACTCTAGAGCTGCTCTCATTTTAATTAGACTCTGGTGCTGTTGTAGTTTATATTTCATCGCTCAATACTCAAGTTACCTCTAATAATACTGAATAGAATACCTGAACATCAAATACACTTAATTCTTCAATGATATAGAATACTCTGTAATACTGAATACCTTTAAAATACTGAATACCCTCAAAATACAGAATACTCCTAAAATACCATCAAAATACTGCATTCTATACAATAGTGGATACTCTTAAAATACTGAATACTCTTAAAATACCCTCAAACTACTGAATACTCTTAAAATACCCTGAAAATACTGAATACCCTGAAAATACTGCATTTTATAAAATACCGAATACTCTTAAAATACCCTGAAAATACTGAATACCCTGAAAATACTGCATTTTATAAAATACCGAATACTCTTAAAATACCCTGAAAATACTGAATACTCTAAAAATACTGCATTCTATAAAATACTGAATAGTGAATACTCTTAAAATACCCTGAAAATACTGCACTCTTAAAATACCCTCAAACTACTGAATACTCTTAAAATACACTGAAAATACTGGATTCTATAAAATACTGAATACTCTTAAAATACCCTGAAAATACTGAATACTCTTAAAATACCTTCAAAATACTGAATACTCTTAAAATACTGCATTCTATAAAATACCAAATACTCTTAAAATACCCTCAAAATACTGAATACTCTTAAAATACTGCATTCTATAAAATACTGAATACTCTTAAAATACCCTCAAAATACTGAATACTCTTGAAATACTGCATTCTATAAAATACTGAATACTCTTAAAATACCCTTAAACTACTAAATACTCTTAAAATACCCTCAAAATACTGAATAAATACTGCATTCTATAAAATACTGAATACTCTTAAAATACCCTTAAACTACTAAATACTCTTAAAATACCCTCAAAATACTGAATACTCTTAAAATACCCTTAAACTACTGAATACTCTTAAAATACTGCATTCTATGAAATACTGAATACTCTTAAAATACCCTTAAACTACTGAATACTCTTAAAATACCCTGGAAATACTGAATACTCTTAAAATACTGCATTCTATAAAATACCAAATACTCTTAAAATACCCTCAAAATACTGAATACTCTTAAAATACTGCATTCTATAAAATACTGAATACTCTTAAAATACCCTGAAAATACTGAATACTCTTGAAATACTGCATTCTATAAAATACTGAATACTCTTAAAATACCCTTAAACTACTAAATACTCTTAAAATACCCTCAAAATACTGAATAAATACTGCATTCTATAAAATACTGAATACTCTTAAAATACCCTTAAACTACTAAATACTCTTAAAATACCCTCAAAATACTGAATACTCTTAAAATACCCTTAAACTACTGAATACTCTTAAAATACTGCATTCTATGAAATACTGAATACTCTTAAAATACCCTTAAACTACTGAATACTCTTAAAATACCCTGAAAATACTGAATACTCTTAAAATACCCTGAAAATACTGAATACTCTTAAAATACCCTGAAAATACTGAATACTTTTAAAATACTGCATTCTATAAAATACTGAATAATACAGTTTTTCAGCACGTTTCTGGAGATTATTGGAGTTCTCAGTTCGAGCTGAACATGGTTTATGCTTAAACTCTGCTCGTCAGCTCGAGTTTAGGAAAGTTTCTTCTTTAATCATTATCGATGGCAGAATCTGACTGACTTTAATTCGGTGTTTCCCTGCGCTCGGGGAACAAAAGCTACTGACGTCCGCGAGCGTCGCGGGAAACTTACTCACTCACGCGCGCGAACCCACATAAACATCGTGAAATATACTGCAATTTAGTCCATTATTTCACTGTATATACTCACGGGACAGCGAGCGGCGCGTCTCCTCGCGCGGGCCGGATCGGTAAATACGGCCGTTCAGATCATCTTCATCCCCGCGCGCGTCCGCCACTCATCCCGCCGCCGCCGCTGCTGCTGCACGAGCTCGACCACACGCACAGACAGCAGGGGGGAACACGGAACCGCAGCACAGCACGAAACACACACAAACACACTTCTAATCACCTTCATCTGAGTGTGAACAGGATTAATATACACAGAAACATCACTTATGATACCTCACGAAGTTAGACGCGGTTAAAATAATAAATATTTAATATCGAAATGAAGCAGCTGCACCCCCTGCTCTGAATGGACTCGCCCAACCCGTCACACAACTACTACGCATTATTACAACTAATAACACAACACGGAAAGTTTACCTCACACTGTATAATTAATCTCAGTTATGAATGCAGTCACACTAATTAAATATGTTGACATCTTTCTAATGATAAAAGGATGGCACTTTGGTTACTTTACTCGTTTTAATCACATTTTATCGTTTTCAATGGTATAGTCTTGATCACAGGATATGTATATGAGACTCTGCTTGATAAAGTTTCCACCATAATAGCCAATTATTAAGATCTTTTTCTGTATGACAGAAACATCATATCATGTTAACTTTCACTTCACTTAAGTCAAGAATTAGGATGTATTACAGATTAAACCACACTGAATGAACAGGGAAATACTGTAACTGTGCCTCATTGTGCTCATTATGAAAGTTTAACTATTGTTTGTTGTGTCTAAGACTGATAATGAAGTTGAGTTTTTGGAAAATTCCACACCCTGTGTGGTTAACTGGCTTTCAGTTTGTTGTGGAGAAAGTCTCCCACATGCCTGAAGGGCCGGAAACCACGACCAGAGCAGCTGAGATCTGCACACCATCTACAGGAACGTCTGAAAACTGCTGCGTTTACATGTGAAAGGGTTAGTTCACCCAAAAATGAAAATAATGTCATTTATTACTCTCCCTCGTGTCGTTCCACACCCATAAGACCTTCGTTCATCTTCAGAACACAAATTGAGATGTTTTTGATGAATCCGATGGCTCAGTGAGGCCTGCATAGCCAGCAATGACATTTCCTCTTCCTCAAGATCCATTAATGTACTAAAAACATATTTAAATCAGTTCATGTGAGTACAGTGGTTCAATATTAATATTATAAAGCCACAAGAATATTTTTGGTGCGCCAAAAAAACAAAATAACGACTTATTTAGTGATGGCCGATTTCAAAACACTGCTTCAGGAAGCTTCGGAGCGTTATGAATCTTTTGTGTCGAATCATGATTCGGATCACGTGTCAAACTGCTGAAATCACGTGACTTTGGCAATATGAACCGCTGATTCGATACGCTGATTCATAACGCTCCGAAGCTTCCTGAAGCAGTGTTTTGAAATCGACCATCACTATATAAGTCGTTATTTTGTTTTTTTGGCAAACCAAAAATGAAAAAAATTCATTACTTGAAATAAAATAAACATTCACTGAAATAAAATAAAATGAAATAAAATGAAATGAAATACAATAAAATAAGATAAAATGAAATTTATAAAATGAAAATAAAATAATAAAATCAAATGAAATACAATAAAATAAAATGAAATAAATAAAAGGAAATGAAATTAAACTAAATGAAATGAAATACAATAAAATAAAATACAATAAAATTAAATTAAATTAAATGAAAATGAATCTTTTGTGTCAAATCATGATTCGGATCGTGTGTCAAACCGCCAAACTGCTGAAATCACGTGATCCGAACCGCTGATTCGACACAAAAGATTCATAACGCTCCGAAGCTTCCTGAAGCAGTGTTTTGAAATCGGCCATCACTAAATAAGTAGTTATTTTGGGTTTTTTTGGCGCACCAAAAATATTCTCGTCACTTTATAATATTAATATTGAACCACTGTACTCACATGAACTGATTTAAATATGTTTTTAGTACATTAATGAATCTTGAGAGAGGAAATCTCATTGCTGGCTATGCAGGCCTCACTGAGCCATCGGATTTCATCAAAAATATCTTAATTTGTGTTCTGATGATTAACAAAGGTCTTATGGGTGTGGAACGACATGAGGGTGAGTAATAAATGACATTATTTTCATTTTTGGGTGAACTAACCCTTGAAGATCAAAACACCATCATAATGCGGTGAAAGGATTTGGGTGAAGATGGTGGAGAGGATCATGCAGTTTTTGAATGAGGTTTTGTTATATCATGAAATGTGACAAATGCAGCTGTCAGAGCAACAGTTGTCTAGTTGTCACAAAGCAATGTTTGTATCAATTTTGTTTTCTCTAGTTGGTTTTGTACATTGATTTCAAATTAAACATGATTAAAGAAAAGATTGACGTCATCATGCTGTTCGGAGGCTTTGATTTATCTGACAGAAACACACAGATCAACAGCTGATACTCCACTGTCAATGTCACATAAAAGGGTTTTGGAGTGAAATACAGCACAAGTTTAGACATCACAGTAGTGTAACAGTCTACTGAATAAATAAATCACGTACATTTCAAACACAGATAATATTAGAAGTGCCCTGAACTGAAGACTGTTGCAGTCAAACATGGTAAAAGTCCTGTAAAAAGGACAGAATCAGATTCATTCCACACAAGTTCCCAATCGCACCACAATCACTAAAGCATCTAAAGCAGCTCCATATCAGTCTCTGAGAGCATCAGTCAGCGCTGAGTCGTTTGTACGTTTTGCCGCTGCGTCTCGTGACGTTCCGGCTCCTCGTTCTCCATGTAAGCCTGCACGGATCTCCAGAGCGCACGGATGTTCCCCTCACCGAAGCCCGTGGCGCCTCTCCGCTCGATGAGCTCCAGGAAGAAGGTGTCCTCTCCAAAAATGGGCTTGGTGAACACCTGGAGCAGGTACCTGAGAACACACACACACACACACACACACACACACACACACACACACATCAACAACAACAGTGTTTATATCAGGCACAATGCAGCAAAACATTACTTTGAATGGATCAGAAATTAAATATATTTAAAATGTTGTTTAATCTGCAAACATCTTAACCCTTATAGGGTCTTTTTAGACCCCAAATGACATTTGCTAAAATAATTAAAAAAAAATAATTCTCTTTGTCCAAATGACATGAAACATTGTACAGTTGTTACACTTTCTAGATCTACAAATAAAAAAAAATTGGAGTGATATCTTGTTTTTATGTTAGTGCAGAAAAAAAAGTCACACTCAGGGTCTTTGGGGTCTCCAGGCAACAAAATATAATTTTGTAAAAAAATGATTGTTTTTTAAAAAACAAATGTACTTTTACTCTGTTTATTAATGTTTTTACTTCACATTTGTACAGTTTTTGGAGGATTTATCATATCTTTTAAATTTATAAAAATAAATAAATAAATAAATTTTGTTTTTATACAAAAACAGCTTTTTATGTAAAATTCACTTTATAAAAGACCCACATTTCTAGCTTTCATTCATGGGGATCACATGGATAATTTGACATGGTTTAGTGTGAGATTTTTGCCCATCTTTTGGAAAATGCAGTTTTAAAAGTAAAAAATGATCACTTTATCCAGCAGATGCTGCAGAGCTCCACTATTTGCTGTTTGACTGACTGAAAGACATCTTTACACAAGTATTTTCAGCTGATTCATATCTAAATATTATCAAATCACAATTATGGCAATAAAAATTACTTTTTGTCAAAGTTTAGCATTTTTTTGTACTGAAAAATTTTTTTTTTCAAAAATATTAATTTTGAGGATGAATTTTGTCCATTTTCTAAGTGGGGTCTCATCATAATCTAACAATATAGAAAAACTGATTTTTTTTTTTAATATAAAAAAAATACTAAACTTTGACAAAAAGTAGCTTTGACAAAAAGGACGCAGTGTCAGTCGTACCGTTGACTCGGTGTGATCCGGCTGTCTGTGTCCGTGTGGTTGTCAGTGTCCAGGAGAATTCCATACCGGCTCAGTGTGTGAGGATCTAGACCCGCCTCCAAGATCTCCTGCTGCTTTCCCACCTGCCAACACACAAACACAAACACACAGATCATTATGAGCCATGTGAACATGAATTATGGATCATTCTTCAGATATGTACAGCATCGGTGACTAAACTTTTAATTGACATTCTGTTATAATTTTTAAATAAAAAAAAAAAATAAAAAAATGTTAATTGCAAATTATATATTGAGCATAACAATCTGAGGGAACCATAAGCATTGGAGCTGCATAAACGAAACCTGATGATTCCAAAAAACATCTTGAGCTTCAATGGAAAAAATTATTTACTCATCTAGAAATAGAGCAATATCTAAAATATTTATGATTAATTTTACTTTTTTGCAGTGCTTCTAGATTTAACAGGTTAACTGTAGTGGGACACAAGCTTTTCCTGCACTATTTTACAATCATATCTTTTTCTAACATTGACAAAACAAATAGTTGGAAAGCTCCGAGACTCGAGGTTCCATATTTGGCAAGTATTTTGTGATATAGAAACGATATTTTGACAGAAATATATTAATTTGTGAAAGGATACGCATTAAATGGAGTGTGTTTTTGTCACCCGGTGGGTGTTTTTGGTAAAGCGCCTAAACAAAATCTCACAGGAACAGAAAGTTCTGGGATATCAGCTTAAAATTTGGAATACAACTTGGTTAGACATAGGACTTTTATTTTATATCAATTCAAATTATATAAAAATCTCACTGGATTATTTCAAGTAATGGCAAAATGAATGTTTGGAAATGTAAACTGATATTTCCTACAGACACACTACAGCAAAAGAAAATACTAATGTGCCTAAGACTTTTGCACAGTACTGTATACATTTTATATAAAATAAAAAATGCTTAGTTCACTACTTGTGCAAGCTTATGCATCTATAACTTTTTACACTTTTGTGCTTCTGCAATGATCTGTCTTCTATAAAACAGACCAGTTCAAAAGGTCTCATGCACTACAGCCATTTAATCTCAGATACAGTGCATTTTCATGTCTTTTGCTCAAAAAGAGAGGTGACAGTTAACAGGATTGTAAATAATAAATTCTCTGATTTTTACTGTGACTTTCAGACTGCACTGTGTGGATGTGTTGTTCTGGACTGTGCACAGCGCAGTATTCCTGACCGTCAGACCTCAGTGTAGTATGCAGGCGGAGGAGAGAAGAACTGGACTCCAGCCCGATGCATTGTTTGAGCCGTGCTCACAATATCTTCAGTGTAGAGCCCGATGTGCTGGATTCCTGCTCCTTTGTGCTGATCCAGAAACGAGTCCACCTGGTTTCTGCCTGGAATTAATCCACTATTATTAAACAGAGAGCTGTGATCTCACTGCTCAGCACTGAACTCGAGCAAGTCATTTAAATATTAGTACATAATAGTTAAAGACACGTAATATAAAGTGGGTGTGAGATTTAAATGCATGACCGTACCTTGCTCAGGAAGAGACTCTGCGATCACAAACTTGCAGTCGGGTTCTTTTTTGTCTTTGAAGGGCAGAGTGATTCCCGACTCACTGCATTTCCAGTATTCCATCGCCGTCAGCCGCAGCCCGATCCCGTCGTAGTTCAACACGTATCCCTCCTCCACGTCCTCATTCCTGCACAGGGAGAATGGGTCATGATCACAGAATGATGAACCGGACAATATTTGGACAGTTGGGAGATCTTATTTGTTTGCATCAAATAGCACATTTACATTTGGCAAACACTTATCCAAATCACTGCATTCAAGCCGTTCATGCATTCCCTAGGATTCAAACCCATGACCTTGGCGTTGCAACTCTACTGTTTGACTGTACTCTTTGAACATTTATGCATTTGGCAGACACTTTTATCCAAAGTGACTTGCATTGCATTCAAGGTATACTTTTTAGCAGTTCATGCATTTCCTGGGAATCAAACCCATGACCTTGGCATTGCAAGCGCCATACTATACTGTTTGAGATGTTAACATTTAAGCATTTGGCAGACACTTTTATCCAAAGTGACTTGCATTATATTCAAGCAAGGTATACCTTTTAACAGTTTATACATTCCCTGGGAATCGAACCCATAACCTTGGCGTTGCAAGTGCCATATGTTACTTTTTGACCCATTTACATTTATATATTTGGCAGATTCTTTTATCCAAAGTGACTTGCATTGCATTCAAGGTATACCTTTTAACAGTTTATGCATTCCTAGGGAATCGAACCCATAACCTTGGCATTGCAAGTGCCATATTTTACTGTTTGACCCATTTAAATTTATGCATTTGGCAGATTCTTTTATCCAAAGTGACTTGCATTGCATTCAGGGTATACCTTTTAACAGTTTATGCATTCCCTGGGAATCGAACCCATGACCTTGCCATTGCAAGTACCATACTTTACTTGAGGCGTTTACATTTAAGTATTTGTCAGACGCTTTCATCCAAAGTGACTTGCATTGCATTCAGGGTATACAAGGCATACTTTTTAGCAGTTCACGCATTCCCTGGGAATCGAACCCATGACCTTGGGGTCGCAAGCACCATACTTTACTGTTTGAGATGTTTACATTTATGCATTTGGCAGACACTTTTAACCAAAGTGACTTGCATTGCATTCAAGGTATACTTTTTAGCAGTTCATGCATTTCCTGGGAATCAAACCCATAACCTTGGCGTTGCAAGTGCCATATGTTACTTTTTGACCCATTTACATTTATATATTTGGCAGATTCTTTTATCCAAAGTGACTTGCATTGCATTCAAGGTATACCTTTTAACAGTTTATGCATTCCTAGGGAATCGAACCCATAACCTTGGCGTTGCAAGTGCCATATTTTACTGTTTGACCCATTTAAATTTATGCATTTGGCAGATACTTTTATCCAAAGTGACTTGCATTGCATTCAGTGTTTACATTGGATCAGTTCATGCATTGCCTGGGAATCGAACCCATGACCTTGGCGTTGCAAGTGCCATACTTTACTGTTTGACCCATTTACCTTCATGCATTTGGCAGATACTTTTATCCAAAGTGACTTGCATTGCATTCAGTGTTTACATTGGATCAGTTTATGCATTCTCAGGGAATCGAACTGATGACCTTCGCACTGCAAGTACCATACTTTACTGTTTGACCCATTTACATTTATGCATTTGGCAGATTCTTTTATCCAAAGTGACTTGCATTGCATTCAGGGTATACCTTTTAACAGTTTATGCATTCCCTGGGAATCGAACCCATGACCTTGCCATTGCAAGTACCATACTTTACTTGAGGCGTTTACATTTAAGTATTTGTCAGACGCTTTCATCCAAAGTGACTTGCACTGCATTCAGGGTATACAAGGCATACTTTTTAGCAGTTCACGCATTCCCTGGGAATCGAACCCATGACCTTGGGGTCGCAAGCACCATACTTTACTGTTTGAGACGTTTACATTTAAGCATTTGGCAGACGCTTTTATCCAAAGTGATTTGCATTGCATTCAATGTACACTTTTTAGCAGTTCATGCTTTGCCTGGGAATCGAACCCATAGCATTTGCATTTGAGTTCCAATCAGCAGCAGCACTAGGCTGGTGAATGCATGATGATACCTGTCAATGAAGAACCTCTGGAAGCCGAAGCTCTTCTGGTACCAGCGGGTGATGTGTGCAGTGCTTCTCCGGGGACAGGCGTACGTGATGTGGTCGAAATGAGTGATGGGACACTGCGATCGGTCTGCGGTCTGCGAGTCTGTCCCGACCTGATGGAAGCCAGGCAGAAAGAGCCCCTCGTACTGAGAGCTGTCTATGAGAGTGTGGCACACATTACCCACCGCAGACTTGATGACGGAGAAGGTGACCCGTCCGCGGTCATCGCGAACCTCCGTTGGCGGCTGGAGGAACTCACAGAGACCCTGATCCCGCAGCGCCCGGGACGCCCGCTCCACATCCTCCACCTCGAAACACACGTTACTCACTGTGTCCACCGGGTAGTGTGCATGGGTTCCGTACAGACATTTCAAGTCCCGTTGGTTTCTGGCTGTGACAGAACTCCAACCACGTGACACATGTCCATTCAACAACCGCAGCGCCTCGTTCGGCCTCTCGTTGACCACAAACACGGCCGATCCTCGGCGGAGCGCGAGCTGCTTCGTTCGGTCTGTCAGTCTGGCCGCGAACACATTAAACTGGAACCGGGAAACGAGCTCATGAGCAACTTTATCCACGTTTGAAACATGCAGTGAAATGTGATGCAACCGGCTCAAGTAGGCTGCCATGTTTGTATGACGTCACACCGAGGGGCGTGTCACAATCACGGTTATGTTATTATTATACACATAAACGGAGATATTTAGGTTCTTGCTTTTACAGAAATTATAAATTGGTTCAAATTAAGTTGTGTAATATTTTGAAAATGTATTTTAAATGATTAACACCCTTGTGTGTGGTATTCTTTTTTCTTGGATGTATAAAGTAATTTATTTTCATGATTATATGTATTTTAAAAGCATGATTTTTACATACAACGTTGCCTAAAAATAAATGAAAACCCTAATAAAATCAAAATAAAAATAAAAATAAAAATTAATTTTTCACTCTATGGTTGGTTTCCACATGGTGTGGAATCGTCCAATCGGCAGCGGTGCGTTTGGTCACGTGCACGTGACGGTGCGCGAGACGCTGGTCGTTTTTATTTTGTCAGCGCCGCCATTAAATCCGCATCTAAATCAACGTTCAGGGATTAGAAACAGTATTCATCGATTTAAAAACATTCAACGACTGATATAAAGCTCAGAGAATAAACAACGCTATGGAATGCGAATAACAACAATAAAGACTGACTGAGGTGATTAAAGTCTCATTAATGAGGAGCCGCGCGTCGAGCGATGTGAGTATTTACATGTTTCAGCAGGAATATGTGTCTGTCCGAGTATTAATGTAACTTATTTACAAATAATAGTGTCAGTGGTGAGCAGGACGAGTGTAAATTATTATAATATTAACACAGTCAGTGCTGCGAGGTATCAGGAATAAAAACTGAACTGTGACATAAGGGTGTCATTAGATATTAACACTGTGAGTGCTGTGAGACAACATTAATACTGGCATCAGTAACTTTAACACTGTCATTGCTGTGAACATTAATACTGTCATTAATAACATTAATACTGTCCTTAATAACAGTAATACTGTGCTTAATAACATTAATTCTGTCCTTAATAACATTAATACTGTCAGTGATGTGATATAACATTAATCTGTCATTAATAACATTAATACTGTCCTTAATAACAGTAATACTGTTCTTAATAACATTAATACTATCAGTGCTGTGATATAACATTAATCTGTCATTAATAACAGTAAGTTTTAGTGCTGTGATATAACATTAATACTGTCATTCATAACATCAATACTGTCTGTGTTGTGATATAACATTTTGTCCTTATCAACATCAATACTTTCTGTGCTGTGATATAACATTAATACTGTCAGTGCTGTGAGATAACATTAATCTGTCATTAATAACAGTAATAGTTTTAGTGCTGTGATATAACAATATTGTCTTTAATAACATTAATATTGTCTGTGCCGTGAGATAACATTAATCTGTCATTAATAACAGTAATAGTTTTAGTGCTGTGATATAACATTAATATTGTCATTCATAACATCAATACTGTCTGTGTTGTGATATAACATTAATATTGTCCTTAATAACATCAATACTTTCTGTGCTGTGATATAACATTAATACTGTCAGTGCTGTGAGATAACATTAATATTGTCCTTAATAACATCAATACTGTCTGTGCTGTGATATAACATTAATACTGTTCTTAATAACATTAATACTGTCAGTGCTGTGAGATAACATTTAATCTGTCAATAATAACATTAATAATGTCATTAATAACAGTAATAGTTTTAGTGCTGTGATAAAAAATTAATACTGTCATTCATAACATCAATACTGTCTGTGCTGTGATATAACATTAATATTGTCCTTAATAACATCAATACTGTCTGTGCTGTGATATAACATTAATACTGTCATTAATAACATCAATACTGTCTGTGCTGTGATATAACATTAATACTGTCATTAATAACATCAATACTGTCTGTGCTGTGATAGGGCTGCACGATTAATCGCATGAGATTGTCATGCGTGTCTCGTCAGTAAAGCCGGTTCTGTGATTAGCGGTAAATGTTCATCACCTGCTTTCAAATGGAGCGGCACTTAATATACAGAGCCGTAGTTCGTGGACAAGCTACGCAATATCGCGTTCACGTATATGTTACAGTATATGTTATATACTGTCTGTGCTGTGATATAACATTAATACTGTCATTAATAACATCAATACTGTCTCTGCTGTGATAAAACATTAATACTGTCATTCATAACATCAATACTGTCTGTGCTGTGATATAACATTAATATTGTCCTTAACATCAATACTGTCTGTGCTGTGATATAACATTAATACTGTCATTCATAACATTAATACTGTCATTAATAACAGTAATAGTTTTAGTGCTGTGATAAAACATTAATACTGTCATTAATAACATTAATCCTGTCAGTGCAGTGAGAGAACACTAATCTGTCATTACTAACATTAATACTGTCCTTATTAACATTAATACTGTCATTAATAACAGTAATAGTTTTAGTGCTGTGATAAAACATTAATACAGTCATTCATAACATCAATACTGTCAGTGCTGTGATATAACATTAATACTGTCAGTGCTGTGATATAATATCAATACTGTCAGTGCTGTGATATAATATCAATACTGTCAGTGCTGTGATATAACATTAATACTGTCACTGCTGTGATATAATATCAATACTTTCAGTGCTGTGATATAACATTAATACTGTCAGTGCTGTGATATAATATCAATACTGTCAGTGCTGTGATATAACATTAATACTGTCATCCATAACATCACTACTGTCATTAATAACAGTAATTATTTTTGTTTTTGTTTGCAGATTTCTGTCTCTATCTCAATGTGTGACTGATGTAAGTAAGTGAGTGAGTGTGTGTGTGTGTGTGTGCGAGTGAGCGAGTGTGTGTGAGCGAGTGTGTGCGAGCAAGTGTGTGTGTGCGTGTATGTGTGTGAGCGACCGAGCGAGTGAGTGTGTGTGTAAGCGAGCGAGCGAGTGAGTGAGTGTGTGTGAGTGAGCGAGTGAGTGAGTGAGTGAGTGAGTGTGTGTGAGCGAGCGAGCGAGTGTGTGTGAGCGAGCGAGTGAGTGAGTGAGTGAGTGAGTGTGTGTGAGCGAGCGAGCGAGTGTGTGTGAGCGAGCGAGCGAGTGTGTGTGCTGATCCATCATGACAGAGCTGTCTGTGAAGTGGTCGTGTGAGTACTGCACATATGAAAACTGGCCGTCTGCTATTAAATGCACCATGTGCCGTGCTCAGAGGCCCAGCGGAACCATTATAACAGAGGAGCCGTTCCTGAGCAGCACTGGCCCGCGCGCCGGACACCAGTGGGACCCCGTGCACAGCGACAGCCTGCTCATCTGCCCCGATTCCAGTGCCCGGCCCCGCGTCCGCCCGGTCGAGTCTTCCGAGCACAGCGGTAAATGGTCGTGTCAGGTGTGCACCTACCTGAACTGGCCCAGAGCGGTCCGCTGCACTCAGTGCCGCAGCCTCCGGCAGCGCATGTGCAGCTCCACAGAAACCCCACAGACGTCCGGGACCGGCCGCCGACCCGTGTCCGCCCCCCCGGTAGATCCGTGTGAGGAATACAACGACCGGAACCGGCTCAACACACGGGTGCAGTGCTGGACCTGCTCAGTCTGCACATATGAGAACTGGCCCAAATCCCCTCGCTGCGTGGTGTGCGACAACCCCAGACCCAACGACGCCTATCAGCTGAGCGAGCCTGACGAGCCCTCGTCTGTGATTAACGAGCAGCAGCGCGGGCGAGTGCGGGGCGTGTGCAGCGGGGCGCAGCGGTACTCACCCATCTCCTCTAAACGCGAGGCAGAGCTGCAGATCGAGCTGGCTGCTGGAGCTCAGAGCGGAAAGGACGAGTTCGAGATGGACTACAAGAAGCTGAAACAGATCAAGAACCGCATGAGGAAAACAGACTGGCTGTTTCTCAGCGCCTGCGCTGGTGAGTGTCTCTCTTTCTGTCTTTATCTCACATTAGTTAATCAGTGTAAAGCATGTTAAAGGATTAGTTCACTTCAAAATTAAAATTTCCTGATAATTTACTCTCCTCCATGTAATCCAAAGATGTTCATGTCTTTCTTTCTTCAGTTGAAAAGAAATGAAGGTTTTTGAGGAAAACATTCCAGGATTTTTCTTCACTGGGGTTCAACGGGTTGAAATGTCAGTTTCACTGCAGCTTCAAAGAGCTCTACATGATCCCAGACGAGGAATAAGAGTCTTATCTAGAGAAACCATTGGCCATTTTCTAAAATAAATAAAAAATATACACTTTTTAACCACAAATGCTCATCTTGCACTGCTCTGCGATGCTCCACGCATGACGTAATCATGTTGGAAAGGTCACGGAAGTACCGATGCAGTGTCTACAAAGCGAACATGCAAAGACTAAGACAAAAAAAAGGGTAAAACAATGATGTCGGACGATTTTGAAGTTGGAGGAGAAAATGAGATCTACCACGATACTTCCACCTACATCACACGTGACCTTTCCAACATGATTACGTCATGCGTGGAGCATCACAGAGCAGTGCAAGACGAGCATTTGTCGTTTGTGGTTTATTTTAGAAAATGTCTGATGGTTTCTCTAGATAAGACTCTTATTCCTCGTCTGGGGTCATGTAGAGCTCTTTGAAGCTGCACTGAAACTGACATTTCAACCTGTTGAACCCCAGTGAAGTCCACTATATGGAGAAAAATCCTTGAATATTTTCCTCAAAAAACTTAATTTCTTTTCCACTGAAGAAAGAAACACATCTTGGATGACATGTGGGTCAATAGTGTTGTTCAGCAGAGATGAGATCATCTTCGACAGAATGAACTAAGCACTTTGAATTGTAAAGTCTGGCTGTATTTCCATGTGGTGATGTCATGTGCGGAGCTTCATTGTCTTTTGTTTGCATTGATTCCCGTGACTCATTGACTTGTGTCATTCATGTATCTGGGTTGACGTGTTACTCGCAGTCAAAATGCGGTTTAGTTACCCTGCTATATTATTACATTTATGTTTATGCCAGATGCTTTTATCGAAATCAGCTTACATTGCATTCAAGGTACGCATTTGATCAGTTCATGCATTCCCTGGGAATCGAACCCATGACTTTGGTGTTGCTAGCACCATGATCTAATCTTTGAGTTCCAAATAAAACGTTCATAATGTGTTTTAATTGCTGTAGATTAATGATTGTGCGTAGTTACCATTGTGGATAAAAACAAATTAAACACTTAAACACAAACACAAAAACACTTAAACACAATAATGATCTGGTTTTGTAGCTGTAAACACTGAAATGATTGAGACACTGTTATTAATGTCGTGCAGAACAACAAGACAAGTAAACACACACACACACGTGACGGTGACCTTTACACTGATTCAGAAGTATGTGAACCCTGCAAGTGTGTGTCAATGAGCTGCTCGTGTTCTGGGACAGTCTGACATGTGGAGATCTTCAGACAGCTGATGTCTTGACCGGTGACCGGCACATGGACTGACCACTTCACATGCTGCCCTTTAAGACATGTTAACCACCTAACATCAGTAATGAACCCTACTAATGCACACGTGTGGAGCGAGCGCGTTCTGTCCTGATGACCTCGTGAAGCATTCTCGAAAACATGATCAACCAGTTCACCTTCATGTGTGTGTGCAGGTGTAGTTGAAGGCGATCTGTCTGCGGTGGAGGCCTACAAGTCATCGGGTGGAGACATCGCACGTCAGCTGACCGCCGACGAGGTGCGTCTGCTGAACCGACCCTCTGCGTTTGACAGCGGCTTCACTCTCGTTCACCTCGCCATCCGCTTCCAGAGGCAGGACATGCTGGCCATTCTGCTGACAGAGGTGTGTGATCGGTGGATTATTTGAGATCGTCCTGCTGTGGAAGTGTGTTTGAAGGCTTGTGTGTGTTCGCAGGTGTCCCAGCGCGCCGTGAAGTGCATCCCAGCGATGGTTTGCCCTGAACTGACAGAACAGATCCGCAGGGAGATCAGCGCATCGCTGCACCAGCGCAAGGGAGATTTCAACTGCTACTTCCTGACAGACCTTGTTACATTTACACTGCCAGCAGGTGGGAGACACACACAGACACACACACACACACACACACACACTCACACGCTCTCACTCACACACTCACTCACACACACACACTCACATACACACACTTGCACACTCACACACACACTCGCACACTCACACACTCACTCACACACACACTCACACACACACACACACACACACACACACACACACTCACACGCTCTCACTCACACACACTCACTCACACACTCACTCACACACACACACTCACATACACACACTTGCACACTCACACACACACTCGCACACTCACACACTCACTCACTCACACACTCACACACACTCACTCACACACACACTCACATACACACACTTGCACACTCACACACACACTCGCACACTCACACACTCTCACTCACACACTCACACACACACACACACTCACATACACACACTTGCACACTCACACACACACTCGCACACTCACTCACTCACACACTCACTCACACACTCACTCACACACACACACTCACATACACACACTTGCACACTCACACACACACTCGCACACTCACACACTCTCACTCACACACTCACACACACACACACACACACACTTGCACATTCACACACACACACACACACACACACACACACTCACTCTCACACACACTCACACGCTCTCACTCACACACTCACACACTCACTCACACTCACATACACACACTTGCGCACACACACACACTCACTCTCACACACACTCGCACACACACACACACACACACACACACTCTCACAGACACACACACTCACTCACTCACTCTCTCTCTCACTCACTCACAAACACACGCTCTCACTCACGGACATACTCGCACACACACTCTCACACACACACACTTGCACACTCACACACACACAGACACACACTCACTCACACTCACACATACACTAACACACAAATTTATACGCGCACACACACACTCATACAAACACTCTCAAACACACTCTCACATACACAAACACACGCACACACACTCATGCACACTCACACAAACACACGCACACAAACGCACATAAACACACACTCATGCACATACACACTCTTGCATACAAACACACTTCACATAAATGCACACACTCACACAAACACACACTCACACACGCATGCACATACACACATGCACACAACTCACATACTCTCGCAAACACACAGACTCACTCTCACACATACACACTAGGGCTGCACGATTAATCGCATGAGATTGTCATGCGTGTCTCGTCAGTAAAGCCGGTTCTGTGATTAGCGGTAAATGTCCATCACCTGCTTTCAAATGGAGCGGCACATAATATACAGAGCCGTAGTTCGCGGACATGCTACGCAATATCGCGTTCAATATCGATATGAATCGCCTTTGATAATGAACGCAATATTGCGTAACTTGTCAGTGATCTACGGCTCTGTATATTATGTGCCGCTCCATTTGAAAGCAGGTGATGGACATTTACCGCTAATCACAGAACCGGCTTTACTGACGAGACACGCATGACAATCTCATGCGATTAATCGTGCAGCCCTAATACACTCACACATAATCACAAACTCGCGCACACACACTCAAACGCGCTTGCACACTCGCACAAACACTGACAAACACACTCCTATAAACACACTTACACACATACACACTCTTGCACACACACACACTCACACAAACACACACTCGCACTCAAACACACACTCATGCGCACATACACTCACTCTCGCACACGCACACACGAACGAACACAAACATACACTCTCACTCAAACACACACTCATGCACACACACACACACTCACTCTCACACACACATTAACACGCGTTTGTTTTTGTGAATTGTGGGGTCATTCCATAGGCGTAATGGTTTTTATACTGAATATAAATAAAATACATTTTCATGACTGGATTCTGCATTTTCTGCATGTTGGAAATCTTGAAGCTGAATCCAGTATCCTGATAGCCGTATAAACACACGTGTGGCTGCTTTGAGTTTGACGTTTGGCTTCTGCATTTGACAGATATTGAAGATCTGCCACCCGCCGTTCAGGAGAAGCTGTTTGATGAAGTCCTGGACCGTGACGTTCAGAAGGGTGAGACGCTAGAAGCCCGTTTCATTACAGCAGTGCGTTTGTGTCCAGTGTTTCTCATAGAGTGTGTGTGTCCAGAGCTGGAGGAGGAGTCCGCCGTCATCAACTGGTCTCTGGAGTCGGGCACGCGTCTGGACAGTCGTCTGTACGCTCTGTGGAACCGCACCGCTGGAGACTGTCTGCTGGACTCGGTTCTACAGGCCACGTGGGGCATTTATGATAAAGACTCTGTGCTGAGAAAAACTCTACATGACAGTTTACACGACTGCTCTCACTGGTGAGACACATGGATCTGTGTGTGTGTGTGTGTGTGTGTGTGTGTGTGTGTGTGTGTGTGTGTGTGTGTGTGTGTGTTCATGTGTGCAACATGGACAGATTCTCTCGCTGTGTCTGATATAAGATATATGATTTAATGATACAAGTATTTGAATGTGTGTGTGTGTGTGTGTGTGTGTGTAGGTTCTACACACGCTGGAAGGAGTGGGAGTCGTGGTATTCCCAAAGTTTTGGGCTTCACTTCTCTCTGAGAGAGGAACAGTGGCAGGAGGACTGGACCTTCATCATCAACCTCGCCAGTCAGGTACACACACACACACACACAAACACTCACATACGCAAACACACTCGCATACTCGCATAAACGCACACTCAACGCACATACACACACAAACACACACTCTTTCATGCTCACACAAACACACACGCATACACTCACACAAACGCACACTCAACTCACCCACAACACACCCATACAAACACACACATACTCACAAACACAGAAACACACAAATGCACTCTCACATGCACAAACAAACACTCTTTCATACTCACACAAACGCACACTCAACGCACATACACACACAAACACACACTCTTGCACTCACACAAACATGCACGCACACACTCACACAAACGCACACTCGACTCACCCACACAAACACACACACACGCACATACTCACACAATTGCACTCTCACATGCGCAAACACACACACACGCACACACACTCATGCACCTACACACTCTTGCATACACACGCACACTCACAAACACTTCACGTGAATGCACATACTCACACAAACACTCGCACATACACACACTCACACATAATCACAAACATTCACTCTCGCACAAACTCACACAAACACTGACAAACACTCATATAAAGACTTACACACAAACACACACTCAAACACACATACACATACTCACAAACACAGAAACACACACTCATGCACGTACACACTATCGTACACTCACACGCACTCATACAAACACACTCTCACATACTCACACAAATGCACTCACATGCACACATACACAAACTCACACACACTCACACAAACACACACACTCGCACATAAACACACTCATGCACGTACACTTGCATACACACATGCACACTCACAAACACACTTCACAAACGCACACACTCACACAAACACTCACAAACACACTTTCACAGATTCACACATACGCACTCACGCACACACAAACACACACTCACACGCATGCGAACACACACTCATGCACATACACACACAACTCAACTCGCAAACATACAGACTCACAAGCACACATGCACACACTCTCGCACACAAACACAAACTCTCACACAAACGCACTTGCACATACACACACTCGCACAAACTCGCGCACACACTCACTCAAATGCACTTGCACACTTGCACAAACTCACACTCAACTCACCCACACACCCATACAAATACACACACATACACACTCACAAACACAGAAACACACACACATACTCACACAATTGCACTCTCAAATGCGCAAACACACGCACACACACTCATGCACATACACTCTTGCATACACACGCACGCACACTCACAAACACACTTCACATGAATGCACATACTCACACAAACACTCGCACATACACTCACACATAATCACAAACATTCACTTTTGCACACTCACACAAACACAAACTCGCACACAAACTCACTCAAACATGCTTGCACACTTGCACACACACAAACTCACACAAACACTGACAAACACACGCACACACTCACACAAACACACACTCTCACTCAAACACACACTGCTCTGCCTGTTATTACAGTAGTTCATTCTTAAGCCCTGTGCCTTGAATTCTCTTTACTCATGTCATGTTCCTCTGTGCCGCTGCAGCCCGGGGCGAGTCTGGAGCAGACGCACATATTTGTTCTGGCTCATATCCTGCGGCGGCCCATCATCGTTTACGGAGTCAAGTATTACAAGAGTTTCCGTGGAGAAACTTTAGGATACACTCGATTTCAAGGTGAGACGTTCAGAAGAGACCTTTATTGTCATGTGGAAACACACAGAAGTGTAACTCGTGTGTGTGTGTGTGTCCAGGTGTTTACCTGCCGTTACTATGGGAACAGAGCTTCTGCTGGAAAAGCCCGATTGCTCTCGGTTACACGAGAGGTCACTTTTCTGCTCTGGTTGGCATGGAAACCGACGGCTGTGATAATCGTGGCGCAGGCGCCAACCTCAACACCGATGATGACGTGACGGTGACCTTCCTGCCGCTGGTGGACAGTGAGAGAAAACTACTACAGATCCACTTCCTGTCAGCACAAGAGGTACACACACACACTCACAAACACACACTAAGGCTGTCAACTTAAAATGTGAATTGTGAATATTCAAAAATATATACATAAAAGGACTGTGTGATAGTGCTTCGGCTCTTTGTATTAAATTATGCATAAATGCATGATGCTGTTTTCTTCATAATTGTTTATGCAATTTACGACATTATATCTGATTTATAAACATTAGTTTAAATGACAGTCAAGTTATTTCATTATGAATAAATGGTTTAATTCGGTGCATTAATATTTTGCTCATTGCGCCCTCTTGTGGCCTCAGGAGAGCTTTTTCCCCCGAACTGAAATTATGTCTTTTAAATTCAAATATAATTTGAATATTAGTAATATTTAAGTATAAAATTCAAATTTACATTTTAACAACCCTAAAACACACACAAACACACACACACACACACACACACATATATATATATATATAGTCTCATACATACACTTACACACACTCACACACACTCACTCACACACCGACATGCACATACACACACACACACACACACACACACACACACACACACACACACTCACATACACTTACACATACTCACACACACACACACACACACCCTCACTCGCACACAGACATTCACACACACACACACACACACACACACACACAGTCTCACACATACACTTACACATACTCACACACACACACACACACACACAGTCTCACACATACACTTATACATACTCACACACACTCACTCACACACAGACATTCACACACACACACACACACACACACACACACACACACTCACATACACTTACACAGTCTCACACATACACACACACACACACACACACACACAGTCTCACACATACACTTATACATACACACACACACTCACTCACACACCGACATGCACATACACACACACACACACACACAGTCTCACACATACACTTACACATACTCACACACACACACACACCCTCACTCACACACAGACATTCACATTCACTCACACACACACACACACACACACACACAGTCTCACACATACACTTACACATACTCACACACACACACACACACACCCTCACACACACACACACATACTCACACACACACACACACACACACACACACACAGTCTCACACACACAGTCTCACACATACACACACACATACTCACACACACACATACTCACACACACACACACACACACACACAGTCTCACACATACACACACACACACACACACACACAGTCTCACACATACACTTATACATACTCACACACACTCACTCACACACCGACATGCACATACACACACACACACACACTCACATACTCACATACACACGTACACACACACACACAGTCTCACACATACACTTACACATACTCACACACAGACATGCACATACACACACACACACACACACACACACAGTCTCACACATACACTTACACATACTCACACACACACACACACACACACACACCCTCACTCACACACAGACATTCACACACACACACACACACACATTCACTCACACACAGACATTCACACACACACATTCACTCACACACAGACACGCTCATACACACACTTACTCACACATACACACACACACACACGCCTCAGTTGAGTGTATTTAGGTTTTATGCACATTTATAGAATTTATGCACGTCTTGGTGTTTCCGTCCAGCGTTATATGATGTGATATCCTCAAGTTTGCATAAACCAGGTGGATGGATCCAGCGTATCCGAGTTTGACAGATGATGTGTGTGTGTGTTTCAGATGGGCAGTGAGGAGCAGCAGGAGCGTCTGCTCAGGGAGTGGCTGGACTGCTGCGTGACGGACGGCGGGACGCTGGTGGCGCTGCAGAAGAGCAGCAGACGCAGACATCACCCGCTCATCACGCAGATGCTGGAGAAGTGGCTGGACGGGTACCGGCAGATGCTCCCGTGTCCCGCGCTCTCGGACGGCGAGGACGAGGAGGACGAGGAGGACGAGTGATCCTGCTGGAGGAAACCAGCTCAAACCATTTCAACACTGTCTCACAGACGCCCTCTTTCCCAGAATGCAATGCAACTCCCCCCCCAAACAAAAAACTTTGAGGGCTATCTTTGTGTTTAGTCAAATGAATTCTTTGTTTCTTGAATTTCTCTCCAGCGAAACTACGTTTGTGTCCATCATCGTGCTGCATGTGGCTCTCTAACTATGGAATGATGAAAATAACCAGAGCTTATTAAACGAGCACTTACACGAAGCACACACGCAGATGTTTATTCTTTCCGTTGAAACGATAAAACTGATCACAGGAATCAATGTTTATGATTTAACTCACACTAAAGGCGCACATTTCTCACGAGTGTTTCTGTTTCCCTTCGGTTCTTTCCTCTGGAGTGACGCGTGTGCGTTTTGTTCTTTTGATTGTATTTATTTTTGTCTGAGCCGTGTGTTCGCTCGCACTGTGAGGAAAGAGTTCACGGACGTGTTGACCTGTGATCTCATCTGTACCTCATTTGTGATATCAGGTGATTCAGAACGGCTTTAACATTAAACTAGAAACACGTCTGCTCTCTCATCGTTGTCTGCCTCTTTATTCTTGTGCAAAATGGCAAATAATTGCAGCAGAAATACATTTTTACATATTGCATTCCACAGAAATAACTAACACTATCACTTTTTGACACTTAATCAGAAATTAAACACATCCAGCCACAAATCTAAAGTCATTTAAGCATTTTGCTCAGAGAAAGTGAATCTCATTCAAAAGTAAAGCAGTTCTCATTACTGTAATGAATCTGCTGTTGGTTTTATTTATTTATTCACATATTATTTTGATCATCTCTACAAACCCGATTCCAAAAAAGTTGGCACACTGTACAAATTGTGAATAAAAAAGGAATGCAATAATTTACAAATCTCATAAACTTATATTTTATTCACAATAGAATATAGATAACATATCAAATGTTGAAAGTGAGACATTTTGAAATGTCATGCCAAATATTGGCTCATTTTGGATTTCATGAGAGATACACATTCCAAAAAAGTTGGGACAGGTAGCAATAAGAGGCCGGAGAAGTTAAATGTACATATAAGGAACAGCTGGAGGACCAATTTGCAACTTATTAGGTCAATTGGCAACATGATTGGGTATAAAAAGAGCCTCTCAGAGTGGCAGTGTCTCTCAGAAGTCAAGATGGGCAGAGGATCACCAATTCCCCCAATGCTGCGGCCAAAAATAGTGGAGCAATATCAGAAAGGAGTTTCTCAGAGAAAAATTGTTATCATCATCTACAGTGCATAATATCATCCAAAGATTCAGAGAATCTGGAACAATCTCTGTGCGTAAGGGTCAAGGCCGGAAAATGATACTGGATGCCTGTGACCTTCGGGCCCTTAGACGGCACTGCATCACATACAGGAATGCTACTGTAATGGAAATCACAACACGGGCTCAGGAATACTTCCAGAAAACATTGTCGGTGAACACAATCCACCGTGCCATTCGCCGTTGCCGGCTAAAACTCTATAGGTCAAAAAAGAAGCCATATCTAAACATGATCCAGAAGCGCAGGCGTTTTCTCATTTAAAATAGACTGTGGCAAAGTGGAAAACTGTTCTGTGGTCAGACGAATCAAAATTTGAAGTTCTTTTTGGAAAACTGGGACGCCATGTCATCCGGACTAAAGAGGACAAGGACAACCCAAGCTGTTATCAGCGCTCAGTTCAGAAGCCTGCATCTCTGATGGTATGGGGTTGCATGAGTGCGTGTGGCATGGGCAGCTTACACATCTGGAAAGGCACCATCAATGCTGAAAGGTATATCCAAGTTCTAGAACAACATATGCTCCCATCCAGACGTCGTCTCTTTCAGGGAAGACCTTGCATTTTCCAACATGACAATGCCAGACCACATACTGCATCAATTACAACATCATGGCTGCGTAGAAGAAGGATCCGGGTACTGAAATGGCCAGCCTGCAGTCCAGACCTTTCACCCATAGAAAACATTTGGCGCTTCATAAAGAGGAAGATGTGACAAAGAAGACCTAAGACAGTCGAGCAACTAGAAGCCTGTATTAGACAAGAATGGGACAACATTCCTATTCCTAAACTTGAGCAGCTTGTCTCCTCAGTCCCCAGACGTTTGCAGACTGTTATAAAAAGAAGAGGGGATGCCACACAGTGGAAAACATGGCCTTGTCCCAACTTTTTTGAGATGTGTTGATGCCATGAAATTTAAAATCACCTTATTTTTCCCTTAAAATGATACATTTTCTCAGTTTAAACATTTGATATGTCATCTATGTTGTATTCTGAATAAAATATTGGAATTTGAAACTTCCACATCATTGCATTCTGTTTTTATTCACAATTTGTACAGTGTCCCAACTTTTTTGGAATCGGGTTTGTATTATTCTCAGTAGTGATTAGATCAAATGCAGCATGACTCCATCAGAAACTCTTCATTCTGTTCACGCTTTAATGAACAAACCGACTCGACTCATAAAACAAAACCTGCAGCAGCTGGTGAACGAGTCGATGATTGTGTACAGATGATAATTACGCCGCACTGAGGGCCATAGAAGAAAAAAACAAAGAAAGTCACCACTTTCTGTCATAATTTTGACTTTTTATCTTATAATTTTGACTGTCATAATTATGACTTATGTCATACTTTTTGTCATAATTTAAACTGTCAATTATTATTTTTCATAATTATGGTTTAGTATATCATAACCTTTAGACTCATAAATATGACATGTCATAATTTTGACTGTCAATTTTGTCAATTTCAACCTTTTATCTGATTATGCACATCATAATTATGACATAAGTACTTGTCATAAACATAACTATGACTTATGTATGTCATAATTTTTTTTACTTTTTATCTCACAAATTATAATTTTGATTTGTGTCATACTTTTTGTCATAATTTCAACTTTTTATGTAAAATTATTACTTGTCATAATTGATTTAGTATATCATGATGTCAACTTTTTGACTCATAATTATGACTTATGTCAATTTTGACTCAATTTCAACTTTTTATCTGATAATTTTGACTTTGTCATAATTTTCTTTGAAGTATTTGACATACTAAGTCATAATGACATATACTTTTGACTTATGTCATTACTTCTACTTTTTGTTATAATTTTGACTTTTTATCTCATAATTTTTACTTTTTAATTTCATAATTATTACTTATGCCATAATTTCAACTTTTTATCTCAGAATTTTGAATCATAATTATCACTTGTCATAATTTTTACTTTTTGTCAATTTCAGCTTTTTATGTAAATTATTACTTGTCATAATTATGAAATAGTATATCATAATTTAAATTTTTGACTCAATTATAATAGTTACTTTGTCAATTTCAACTTTTTATCTGATAATTTTAATGTTTTTGTCATAATTTTAACTTTTTGTAAGTAACTGACATACTAAGTCATTATGACATAAGTACCTGTGCCATAATTATGAATTAGTAATGTCATAATTTTGACTTTTTAATTTCATAATTATTACATATACCATAATTTCAACTTTTTATCTCATAATTTTTTGACTTGTCAAACGTTTTATTCAACTTATGTCAATTATTATTTGTCATAATTATGATTAAGTATATCATAATTTCAACTTTTTGATTCATAATTATAACTTATGTCATAATTTTGACTATCAATTTTGTCAGTTTCAAATTTGTATCTGATAATTTTGACTTTTTGTCATAATTTTAATTTAAGTAATTGACATACTGAGTCATGATTATAACATACATACTTGTCAATTATGATTTAGTATGTAATCATTTTGACTTTTTATATCATAATTTTTTAAACTTTGTCATAATTGACTTTTTAATTTCATAATTATTACTTGTGCCATAATTTCAACTTTTTATGTAAAATTATTACTTGTCATAATTGATTTAGTATATCATGATTTCAACTTTTTGACTCATAATTATGACTTATGTCATAATTTTGACTGCCAGTTTCGTCAATTTCAACTTTTTATCTGATAATTGTTTACTTTTTTAAGTAATTGCAAGTACTTGTGCCATCATTTTGACTTTTTATGTCATCACTTTGACATCATTTCGAATTTTTGTCATAATTAAGACTTAAACTCATAATTAGATCTAGAATGACTCCTACAGTGAATCTAACAGCACTTTCACTGTGACTGTGGTGTTTGACCAGCAGATGTCCTCAGTGTGTTACCTTCAAAACAGTGAATCATTTAGCGAAGCATCGGTTCAATTGATTCAAAGCGTCTCCCATCAGGAGAGCTGCAGGTGAGGTCAGAGGTCACAGGCAGGGTCAGTCAGTATAGATCAAGTCTGTGGTCAATAGTAAGACACGTTCATGTCTGGATCAATAACACGCATCACACACACACACACACACACACACACACACACACACACACATAGATTGAAACTGTTTCATGTTGCTGTGAAAAACACAAAGATTGTCTCATTAATTACACATAATTTATCAAAAGACTATAAACTGAGGCATGGAGCCTGAATCAGTTTGAACATCACACGTGTGTTCGTGTGAACTGAACTTTACCCATGAGGTGATTCTCACACTGAGGGTCAAAGGTCAAACTGAAGCTGGTTTGTGCTGGATCCAAATGGTTCTGGTGTTTCAGTTCTTTTTTTGGACTTAATGACCCATACGATCCTTACATCACATACTATTCAATCATTAGATATTATAGTCTAAATGCTTTTCCTGCTTTATTAAGTTATTTATGCTGTGTCGTTATGAAGAATAAAATCCTTTATTTATATATATATTATTATGGTTTTAAATATTTACATATATGTACATAAAGCTGTGGAAATTAAACAACAGCAGGAGTCGCGCATGCACAGCAGTGCCCGTGTCAGGCCGCGCATGCGCGACTCTCCTACACGTGTTCGGCGCAGCCACAGAACTTTCCCAACAAGAAAGTTTGTCGGAGTTTCACACACCCGGCCTGACTTCACTGCGCTGCGTTTACACTCTTCATTCGGGTGTTTATTCGGCACGATGCCGCCGACGATTCATCACAGTTCCGGTGAGTCCAGGCTCGGTTCTGCTGCAACAGGTGATGCATGCACGCGCTTCAGTTGCATCAGCTGATCGCTGCCCAAATCAATCTGATTCATGCAAATGATGATGTTATTATTAATTTTAGTGTGTGATGTGAGAGTCAGAGAGAAATGAAGATGTTATGGATTAGTTTGATGCAGCTTTGATCTCTTGTGTAACAGAAACTGTTTGTTTGTTTGTTTGTTTGTGTGTGTGCGCGTGCACGGACAGCAGTGCACGTGTGTCAGTCAGGCTGAAAAGATTTTGTTATTGATCTATGCCAGTGACGTCATCAGCCTGATCAGTGCATTGTATTTTTGCACAAAAAAATCACTGAAGATCATTTGCAACATTTTTTAAATCACCGTTTTAAGTTTTGTTGTGAACTCGTGATTGATGAATCTTTTGCGACATTGAAACTGAAGTTATTGAACTGAATTGAATCAACATTGAATTAATTTGAGTTGAATAATGATTTTCTTCTGTAGAACTGAACTGATCTGATTAATGACTCTCTCTTTACAGCAGAATCTGAATTTCTCTCATATTTGATGAATTTTTGCATCATTAATTCTGATATTTTCGTGTTTATCACTGTGAAGCTGATTTGAATCGATCTGTGTTGTATAAAACTGACTTGATTGAGTGTGTCTGTGATTTGTGTGTCTCTCTGCGTGTGTTTGTCACTTGTTTGTGTGTGCACTTGTGTGTGATTTGTTTGTGTGTCTGTGTATTTGTGTATGTCTGTTTATTTGTTTGTATCTTTGTGTGTCTCTTTGTGTGTGTCTGTATGTGTCTCTTTGTGTGTGTCTGTATGTGTTTGTTTGTGTCTGTGTGGGTGTGCAGTTAGTGTCTCTGTGTTTGTCTCTTTTTTTGTGTGTGTCTCTGTTTTATTTGTTTGTGTGTGTCTGTCTTTGTGTATGCATGTGTGTGATTTGTGTGTCTCTGTGTGTGTCTCTGTGTGTGTCTCTGTGTTTGTCTCTGTGTTTGTCTCTGTGTGTGTCTGTGTGTGTCTGTGTATTTGTCTTTGTGTGTCTCTTTTTGTGTCTGTGTGTGTTTTGTATGTTTATTTGTGTGTCTGTCTCTTTGTTTGTGTGTGTCTGTCTTTGTGTGCGCGTGTGTGATTTGTTTGTGTATGTTTGTGAGTGTCTGTATGCATGTGTGTATGTCTGTTTGTGTGTGTGTGTCTGTGTATTTGTGTATGTCTGTTTATTTGTGTTTTTGTGTGTCCATGTGTGTTTTGTATGTGTTTATTTGTGTGTATCTGTGTGTGTCTGTCTCTTTGTCTGTGAGTGTGCAATTTGTGTCTCTGTGTGTGTCTTTCTCTCTGTTTGTGTGTGCGCATGTGTGTCTGTTTTATTTGTTTGTGTGTCTATGTGTGTTTTTTTGTGTATGTCTGTTTGTTTGTGAGTGTCTGTATGCATGTGTTTGTGTCTTTGTGTGTTTATTTGTGTCTATGTCTCTTTGTGTGTGTGTGTGTGTGTGTGTTTGTGTGTCTGTGTGTGTGCATGTGTGATTTGTTTGTCTTTGTGCGTGTGCAATTAGTGTCTCTCTGTGTTTGTGTGTTTCTGTTTTATTTGTTTGTGTGTCTGTGTATGTCTGTTTATTTGTAAGTGTCTGTATGAGTGTGCGTGTGTGATTTGTGTCTTTGTGTGTGTCTGTTTGTGTTTGTGTGTGTGTGTGTGTGTGTGTGTGTATTTGTGTATGTCTCTGTTTGTGTGTCTGTGTATGTATGTCTGTGTGTGTGTGTGTGTGTGTGTGTGTGTCTGTGTGTGTGTCTTTCTCAATTCAATTCAAGGCGTGCTTTATCGGCATGACAATTACAATGTATTACCAAAGCATTTCTAATTTTTTCTAACATCAACATCTCTGTGTGTGTGTGTGTGTGTGTGTGTGTGTGTGTGTGTGTGTGTGTGTGTGTGTGTGTGTGTTGAGCAGGAAGAGCGTTGTCTCTCCGGGATGAACTCGTGCAGCTCCTGCAGCAGAGGATTCTGGTTCTGGACGGAGGAATGGGAACGATGATCCAGCAGAGGAACCTGGAGGAGGAAGATTTCAGAGGTCAAGAGTTCAAAGATCATCCCAAGAGTCTGAAGGGCAATAATGACGTCCTGAGCATCACTCAACCAGACGTCATCTACAGCATCCACAAGGTGTGTGTGTGTGTGTGTGTGAGCGCTTTAAAAGCCATTGAACTGATCTGAATCAGCGCGTCTGTGTGTCCGCAGGAGTATCTGGAGGCCGGCGCTGACATCATCGAGACGAACACCTTCAGCAGCACCAGCGTCGCTCAGCAGGACTACGCCATGGAGGATCTGGTGACCGTTGCTTTCATTTATGTGTTTGACATCAAGTGCTGAAATTCAGATATGATAATGAGTGTTTGGTTTCTGACCAATCAGAGCAGAGCAGCTCTCAGAGAGGCGGGGTTTAGAGAGACCGAATCTTTGAACGAAGCGTTTCAGACACTGAGAGAAAAGAGCTGATGCTGCAGTGGATATTATGAGAGAATTAAACTGTTTTTGACACATAATAGGGGCACTTTAAAGGGTTAGTTCACCCAAAAATGAAAATAATGTAATTTATTACTCTCCCTCATGTCGTTTCACACCCGTAAGACCTTTGTTAATCTTCGGAACACAAATTAAGATATTTTTGATGAAATCCGATGGCTCAGTGAGGCCTGAGCAATGACATTTCCTCTCTCAAGATCCATTAATGTACTAAAAACATATTTAAATCAGTTCATGTGAGTACAGTGGTTCAATATTAATATTATAAAGCGACGAGAATATTTTTGGTGCGCCAAAAACTTATTTAGTGATGGCCGATTTCAAAACATTGCTTCAGGAAGCTTCGGAGCATAATGAATCGGCGTATCGAATCATGATTCGGATCACGTGTCAAACCGCCAAACTGCTGAAATCACGTGACTTTGGCGCTCCGAACCGCTGATTCATAACGCTCCGAAGCTTCCTGAAGCAGTGTTTTGAAATCGACCATCACTATATAAGTCGTTATTTTGTTTTTTTGGCGCACCAAAAATATTCTCGTGGCTTTATAATATTAATATTGAACCACTGTACTCACATGAACTGATTTAAATATGTTTTTAGTACATTAATGGATCTTGAGAGAGGAAATGTCATTGCTCAGGCCTCACTGAGCCATCGGATTTCATCAAAAATATCTTAGTTTGTGTGAGAACAAAGATCTTACGGGTGTGGAACAGCATGAGGGTGAGTAATTACATTATTTTCATTTTTGGGTGAACTTAAATGATAATGGATTATTTGTTCATCAGTAACGTGTGGCGGTTGTTGTGTGTCAGGCGTATCAGCTGAATAAGGCGTCTGCTGAACTGGCGAGGAGAGCGGCTGATGATGTCACAGCACAAACAGGTCATTTTTTCGTCAGTCTCTCGCATCATTATCTGTTGGTAGCGTGGCGTTCGTGACGTCGGTGGTGTTGTGTGCAGGTTGCAAGCGGTTCGTAGCAGGAGCTCTGGGTCCCACCAATAAAACGCTGTCTGTGTCGCCGTCGGTGGAAAGACCCGACTTCAGGAACATCAGTAAGACTGAGTGTGTGTTTGTGATGAACGTGTGCAGCTGTTCTTCACGCATGACGTGTGTGTGTGTGTGTGTGTGTGTGTGTGTGTGTGTGTGTGTGTGTGTGTTCAGCGTTTGACGAGCTGGTGGAGGCGTATGCGGAGCAGGTGAAGGGTCTGCTGGATGGAGGCGCTGATGTTCTGCTGGTGGAAACTATCTTTGATACGGCCAATGCAAAGGTACAACGATCTGAGTGAGGAACACTGAAATAGATGATTATTAGCAGTGTTAAATCAACTAAATTCATACTAAATATAAATGCATGACATCACAGCGAGAAATACCAGTTCTTACATTTCAGAGTTTGTATGTTTACATGTTAGATGATGATTGTTTTTTTTTGTGTATTATTTCTGTATTATGACTGATGTCTGTGTTTCCATCAGGCGGCTTTATTTGCCATCGACAGGCTGTTTGAGGAGAGTTATGAACCTCGACCTGTGCTCGTAAGTGTTTAACACTCGCCGTACTTGATCTGCTCATCTGTTTCTCACATAAACGCACTGTATGAGAGTGTGTGTGTGTGTGAGAGTGTGTGTTTTTGTGACATATCAGGACACAAATGTGTATAATGACATGGGTATTACAAGAAGAGGGTGACTTATGAGGACATTACTCCATGTCTCCGCTTTTCAAAAGGCTTATAAATCACACAGAATGAGTTTGTGAGAAAGTAAAAGTGTGCACAGTTTCCTGTGATGGTTAGGGTTAGGGGTAGTGTAGGGGGAGAGAAAATACAGTCTGTACAGTATAAAAACCATTACGCCTATGGAATGACCCACAATTCACAAAAACAAACATGTGCGTGGGTGTTGTGTGTGTGCGCGAGTGTGCTTGTGCATGTGTGTGTGTTGAGTGTTGTAATGAGTGTTGTGTTGAGTTGTGCGTGCGTTAAGTTGTGCATGCACGTTGTGTTGAGTGTTGAGTGTGTTGAGTTGTGCGTGCGCATTGTTGAGTGTTGAGTGTGTTGTGCATGCACGTTTTTGAGTGTTGAGTTGTGCATGCCCGTTGTGTTAAGTGTTGTGTGTTGAGTTGTGTGTGCACGTTGTTGAGTGTGTTGTGCGTGCGCGTCGTTGAGTGTTGAGTTGTGCATGCCCGTTGTGTTGAGTGTTGTGTGTTGAGTTGTGCGTGCGCATTGTTGAGTGTGTTGTGCATGCGTGTTGTTGAGTGTTGAGTTGTGTGTGCACGTTGTTGAGTGTTGAGTGTGTTGTGAGTGCGCGTTGTTGAGTGTTGAGTTGTGCATGCCCGTTGTGTTAAGTGTTGTGCGTGCGCATTGTGTTGAGTGTGTTGTGCGTGCGCGTTGTTGAGTGTTGAGTTGTGTGTGCACGTTGTTGAGTGTGTTGAGTTGTGCGTGCGTTGAGTTGTGAGTGCATGCGTGTTGAGTGCATGCGTGTTGAGTGCGTGCACGTTGTTGAGTTGTGCGTGCGCGTTGAGTGAGTTGTGCGTGCGCGTTGTTGAGTGTTGAGTTGTGCGTGCGTTGAGTTGTGAGTGCATGCGTGTTGAGTGCGTGCGCGTTGTTGAGTGAGTTGTGCGTGCGCGTTGTTGAGTGAGTTGTGCGTGCGCGTTGTGTTGAGTTGTGATTGCATGTGTGTTGAGTGTGTTGTGCGTGTGCGTTGAGTGTTGAGTTGTGCGTGCGTTGAGTTGTGAGTGCATGCGTGTTGAGTGCGTGCACATTGTTGAGTGTTGAGTTGTGCGTGCGTTGAGTGTTGAGTGAGGTGTGCGTTGAGTGTTGAGTTGTGCGTGCGTTGAGTTGTGAGTGCATGCGTGTTGAGTGCGTGCACGTTGTTGAGTTGTGCGTGCGCGTTGAGTGAGTTGTGCGTGCGCGTTGTTGAGTGTTGAGTTGTGCGTGCGTTGAGTTGTGAGTGCATGCGTGTTGAGTGCGTGCGCGTTGTTGAGTGAGTTGTGCGTGCGCGTTGAGTGAGTTGTGCGTGCGCGTTGTGTTGAGTTGTGATTGCATGTGTGTTGAGTGTGTTGTGCGTGTGCGTTGAGTGAGTTGAGTTGTGCGTGCGTTGAGTTGTGAGTGCATGCGTGTTGAGTGCGTGCGCGTTGTTGAGTGAGTTGTGCGTGCGCGTTGAGTGTTGAGTGAGTTGTGCGTGCGCGTTGTTGAGTGTTGAGTTGTGCGTGCGTTGAGTTGTGAGTGCATGCGTGTTGAGTGTGTGCACGTTATTGAGTGTGTTGTGCGTGTGCGTTGTTGAGTGAGTTGTGCGTGCGTGTTGTGTTGAGTTGTGATTGCATGTGTGTTGAGTGTGTTGTGCGTGCGCGTTGAGTGTTGAGTGAGTTGTGCGTGCGCGTTGTTGAGTGTTGAGTTGTGCGTGCGTTGAGTTGTGCGTGCGCGTTGAGTGAGTTGTGCGCGTTGTTGAGTGTTGAGTTGTGCGTGCGTTGAGTTGTGAGTGCATGCGTGTTGAGTGCGTGCACATTGTTGAGTGTTGAGTTGTGCGTGCGCGTTGAGTGTTGAGTGAGTTGTGCGTGCGCGTTGTTGAGTGTTGAGTTGTGCGTGCGTTGAGTTGTGAGTGCATGCGTGTTGAGTGTGTGCACGTTATTGAGTGTGTTGTGCGTGTGCGTTGTTGAGTGAGTTGTGCGTGCGTGTTGTGTTGAGTTGTGATTGCATGTGTGTTGAGTGTGTTGTGCGTGTGCGTTGAGTGAGTTGAGTTGTGCGTGCGTTGAGTTGAGTTGTGAGTGCATGCATGTTGAGTGTGTGCGCGTTGTTGAGTGTTGAGTTGTGCGTGCGTTGAGTTGTGAGTGCATGCGTGTTGAGTGCGTGCGCGGTGTTGAGTGAGTTGTGCGTACGCGTTGTGTTGTTGTGATTGCATGTGTGTTGAGTGTGTTGTGCGTGCGCGTTGAGTGTTGAGTTGTGCGTGCGTTGAGTTGTGAGTGCATGCGTGTTGAGTGCGTGCGCGTTGTTGAGTGAGTTGTGAGTGCATGCGTGTTGAGTGTGTGCACGTTGTTGAGTTGTGCGTGCGCGTTGAGTGTTGAGTGAGTTGTGCGTGCGTTGAGTTGTGAGTGCATGCATGTTGAGTGCGTGCGCGTTGTTGAGTGAGTTGTGCGTGCGCGTTGTGTTGTTGTGATTGCATGTGTGTTGAGTGTGGTGTGCGTTGTTGAGTGAGTTGAGTTGTGCGTGCGTTGAGTTGTGAGTGCATGCGTGTTGAGTGTGTTGTGCATGTGCGTTGTTGAGTGTTGAGTTGTGCGTGCGTTGAGTTGTGAGTGCATGCGTGTTGAGTGTGTTGTGCATGTGCGTTGTTGAGTGTTGAGTTGTGCGTGCGTTGAGTTGTGAGTGCATGCATGTTGAGTGTGTGCGCGTTGTTGAGTGTTGAGTTGTGCGTGCGTTGAGTTGTGAGTGCATGCGTGTTGAGTGCGTGCACATTGTTGAGTGTT
This sequence comes from Ancherythroculter nigrocauda, assembly GCA_036281575.1. Taxonomy (NCBI): domain Eukaryota; kingdom Metazoa; phylum Chordata; class Actinopteri; order Cypriniformes; family Xenocyprididae; genus Ancherythroculter; species Ancherythroculter nigrocauda. The sequence continues at coordinate 1,009,759 of VTFQ01000018.1, forward strand.
GAGTTGTGCGTGCGCGTTGAGTGTTGAGTGAGTTGTGCGTGCGCGTTGTTGAGTGTTGAGTTGTGCGTGCGTTGAGTTGTGAGTGCATGCGTGTTGAGTGCGTGCGCGTTGTTGAGTGAGTTGTGCGTACGCGTTGTGTTGTTGTGATTGCATGTGTGTTGAGTGTGTTGTGCGTGCGCGTTGTGTTGAGTTGTGCGTGCGTTGAGTTGTGAGTGCATGCGTGTTGAGTGCGTGCGCGTTGTTGAGTGAGTTGTGAGTGCATGCGTGTTGAGTGTGTGCACGTTGTTGAGTTGTGCGTGCGCGTTGAGTGTTGAGTGAGTTGTGCGTGCGTTGAGTTGTGAGTGCATGCATGTTGAGTGCGTGCGCGTTGTTGAGTGAGTTGTGCGTGTGCGTTGTGTTGTTGTGATTGCATGTGTGTTGAGTGTGGTGTGCGTTGTTGAGTGAGTTGAGTTGTGCGTGCGTTGAGTTGTGAGTGCATGCGTGTTGAGTGTGTTGTGCATGTGCGTTGTTGAGTGTTGAGTTGTGCGTGCGTTGAGTTGTGAGTGCATGCGTGTTGAGTGTGTTGTGCATGTGCGTTGTTGAGTGTTGAGTTGTGCGTGCGTTGAGTTGTGAGTGCATGCATGTTGAGTGTGTGCGCGTTGTTGAGTGTTGAGTTGTGCGTGCGTTGAGTTGTGAGTGCATGCGTGTTGAGTGCGTGCACATTGTTGAGTGTTGAGTTGTGCGTGCGCGTTGAGTGTTGAGTGAGTTGTGCGTGCGCGTTGTTGAGTGTTGAGTTGTGCGTGCGTTGAGTTGTGAGTGCATGCGTGTTGAGTGCGTGCGCGTTGTTGAGTGAGTTGTGCGTACGCGTTGTGTTGTTGTGATTGCATGTGTGTTGAGTGTGTTGTGCGTGCGCGTTGAGTGTTGAGTTGTGCGTGCGTTGAGTTGTGAGTGCATGCGTGTTGAGTGCGTGCGCGTTGTTGAGTGAGTTGTGAGTGCATGCGTGTTGAGTGTGTGCACGTTGTTGAGTTGTGCGTGCGCGTTGAGTGTTGAGTGAGTTGTGCGTGCGTTGAGTTGTGAGTGCATGCATGTTGAGTGCGTGCGCGTTGTTGAGTGAGTTGTGCGTGCGCGTTGTGTTGTTGTGATTGCATGTGTGTTGAGTGTGGTGTGCGTTGTTGAGTGAGTTGAGTTGTGCGTGCGTTGAGTTGTGAGTGCATGCGTGTTGAGTGTGTTGTGCATGTGCGTTGTTGAGTGTTGAGTTGTGCGTGCACGTTGAGTGTTGAGTTTGTTCAGTGTGAGCGTGTGTGTTAGGCCGTATATAATAGTGTGTGTGTGTGTGTGCAGATCTCAGGCACTATCGTAGATAAGAGCGGCCGCACGCTCTCGGGTCAGACGGGCGAGGCGTTCGTCATCAGTGTGTCTCACACTCAGCCGCTGTGGTGAGAATCAGTCTGACCTCTTCACTCACTCCTCCTCACATCCTCCATCTTCAGTGAATCGTGTTTCTCCACAGATCCTCAGAGATGTTTGTTGAGTGATATTGTGTCTCTCTCTGTGTTCCAGCATTGGTTTGAACTGCGCTCTCGGTGCGTCAGAGATGCGTCCGTTCATCGAAGCCATAGGCAAGAGCACCGGAGCGTTTGTCATCTGTTACCCAAACGCTGGTGAGTTCAGAACACGACTGATGCATATATGCAAATTTATGATGAAATGGAACATATGTGACAGCAGTTTGAAGTAATTATACTGCACTCTGTATCACATGCACATGTTTACAGTATTCTGATCCATGTGTTGGTTTTCAGGGCTTCCCAACACATTCGGAGGCTACGACGAGACACCTGCTGTCACAGCGTCACATTTAAAGGTAACGCAGCGTTACACAAATCCTCCTGATGCGTGCGAATGTGTCCGAGGGAGTCTCTCATAACACACGTTATGTTCCCGCAGGAGTTTGCTGTGGACGGTTTGGTGAATATTGTTGGCGGCTGCTGCGGAACGACACCCGATCACATCCGGTGTGTGAGAGTGATTCATCCTTGAGTGTGTGTTGGTGTCGAGATCGCTGAGCTCAAGAGTGTGTGTGTGTTTTTCAGGGCGATTGCTGAAAGTGTGCGTCACGTCAAACCCAGAGTTCCTCCTACAGATGTGTACAGTGATTATATGCTGCTGTCAGGTGCGTCTGCCTTCATCTTTAAACCGCTCTGCCTCACCTGGAATTAACACTTGCATATTAACCTGTTTAAATGTCTGAAATGATTTTAATTTGTGAATGCTGTGGAATACAGACCTCTTTTTAAAGGGACGCTCAGGAGATTATTGCAGAAGCACGTCAGAAAATGAAAGTGTAAAAATGTTATAAAAGTTCAAGTTTACTGTAAAGCTAATTTTTTTATTTTATACAAAATATGTATTTTACAAAACAATTCAGAATCTAAAATTGCTATAAAATCAAAGCCCTATGCCTATCCAAGTTGTGTTCCAAATTTGAAGTCGATATCACAAAAATTGTTTAGGCGCTTTACCAAAAACAGCCACCAGGGAAACTCACACTCAATTTAATGCATTTCCTGTCATAAATTAATTAATTTCTGTCACAATATGGAACTTTGAGTCTCAGAGCTTTCCATCGATATGTATTTTGTCAAGATTGGAAAAAGATTTGAATATAAAATAGCTCAGTAAATTTTGTAATATGAGACATGACTCCACCCACTTGTGGGAGGAGCCTGCTGGAAGGTGTTAAAGTAGCGTTTCCATAGTATGGCAGTGTCCAATTTCTAAACTGGTTTCACAGGATTAATTTTGAGAGTTTAAGCATTTGAATAATTCCTAATTTATGATGATTTCTAATATGTGATGGGGAAAAAGGCGGGAAAAAAAATGTCAGAAATGCTGACAATTATCAAGTTAAAGGTGCCCTAGAACCAGTTTTTAAAAGATGTAATATAAGTCTAAGGTGTCCCCTGAATGTGTCTGTGAAGTTTCAGCTCAAAATACCCCATAGATTTTTTTAAATAAATTTTTTTTAACTGACTATTTGAAGCATCATTAACTATGCACCGATTAAGCGTGTGCGGCCCCTTTAAATCCTCTCACTCCATGCCCCTCGAGCTCTCGACTATTATACAGTGCATTTACAAAGTTCACACAGCTAATATAACCCTCAAATGGATCTTTACAAAATGTTCGTCATGCATACTGCATGCATGCTTCGGATCATGTGAGTATAGTATTTATTTGGATGTTTACATTTGATTCTGAATGAATTTGAGGCTGTGCTTCGTGGCTAACGGCTAATGCTACACTGTTGGAGACATTTATAAAGAATGAAGTTGTGTTTATGAATTATACAGACTGCAAGTGTTTAATAATGAAAATATCGACGGCTCTTGTCTCCGTGAATACAGTAAGAAACGATGGTAACTTTAACCACATTTAACAGTACATTAGCAACATGCTAACGAAACATTTAGAAAGACAATTTACAAATATCGCTAAAAATATCATGATATCATGGATCATGTCAGTTATTATTGCTCCATCTGCCATTTTTCGCTGTTGTTCTTGCTTGCTTACCTAGTCTGATGATTCAGCTGTGCACAGATCCAGACGTTAATACTGGCTGCCCTTGTCTAATGTCTTGAACATGGGCTGGCATATGCAAATATTGGGGGCGTACATATTAATGATCTCGGCTGTTACGTAACAGTCGGTGTTATGTTGAGATTCGCCTGTTCTTCGGAGGTCTTTTAAACAAATGAGATTTATATAAGAAGGAGGAAGCAATGGAGTTTGAAACTCACTGTATGTCATTTCCATGTACTGAACTCTTGTTATTCAACTATGCCGAGGTAAATTAAATTTTTCATTTGATGGCACCTTTAAATAATAATATTAATAATAATAATAATATTGATGATTGTTTGCATATGTGACATTGTGTTTTTGGCTCAGGTCTGGAGCCGTTCAGGATTGGCCCGTACACAAACTTCGTGAACATCGGTGAGCGCTGTAACGTCGCCGGGTCACGCAGGTTTGCCAAGCTCATCATGGCTGGACAATATGAGGTTCGTTCCTTAAAATATATAACATGCAAGCCGTTGACAGACTGCTGGACATTTATTGGACGATAAAGTCAGCATGTAAAAAATGTTGCATATCTTTTCTTCTCTATTGTGGCATGTATTTGAGTGCTTCGCAAACAAGAACAAATGTAGGGCGGGGCTTGATTTTGTCTGTGTGGAATTGATTGGATGGTTGTGGTTTGCTATTGGTGGATCTCATGTGAGTGACAGGTTGCCCCGCCCTCATCATCAGAGAAGAGAAGAGATGCTGCAAGAGGGAGGAGAAGATATTCTGATTCAAGATTACCAGGAACATGAATTTAAAACAAAAATGATTCCATTAAAAACAAAAAAACAATTTGTAGGTTTTGATTTCATGGGGACTTTAACCATGAGCTGCTCTAGATTGACAGTCTCTCTCTGTGTGTAGGAGGCGTTGAGCATCGCTAAAGCTCAGGTGGAGATGGGCGCTCAGGTTCTGGACATCAACATGGACGAGGGGATGCTGGACGGAGCCGCTGCGATGAGCCGCTTCTGTAAACTCATCGCCTCTGAACCCGACATCGCCAAGGTGAAGCTGCAGCCATTATCAGCCTCATTCAATTAAAGTTTCAAGAGATCTAATGGAATCTTCTGGAAATTGCATATGAAATATTATCTATAATAAACCTTTGCTGCGTGTATATTGTGGTGACCTCTGACCTCTGCCGCAGGTGCCGCTGTGCATCGACTCGTCGAACTTTGCGGTCATCGAGGCGGGGTTAAAGTGCTGTCAGGGCAAATGCATCGTCAACAGCATCAGCCTGAAGGAGGGCGAAGAAGAATTCCTGCGCCGCGCCCGACAGGTCCGACGCTACGGCGCCGCTGTGGTCGTCATGGCGTTTGATGAAGACGGACAGGTGGGATACAAACGGTTTACGATTTGATTTGATGTGTTGTGTGCGTAAATCATAATTATTTCTTAAAGAAAATTTTCTTATTTGACGGAATATTGAAATATGTAACCTAACCTTTGTAAACTACTTGCTAAAAAACAAAAAAACTTTTTTAAATAATCAGTGTTGGTGTGATTTTGAGAATAAAGCCCCTGCTCGTGTGTTTTCTGTGTCTCTAGGCGACAGAAACGGATGAGAAGGTGCGGATCTGTTCGCGTGCTTATCACCTCCTGATCAGTAAAGCGAGCTTCAACCCCAATGACATCATCTTTGACCCAAACATCCTGACCATCGGCACAGGCATGGACGAGCACCGCATGTACGCCGTCAACTTCATCAGAGCCACCCGGAAAATAAAGGTCTGTCGGACAGGTCATTGATGAACCGGTTCTGGCTGAAGGATCTCTGTGTTAATGTTCTGTGTGTGCGTAGGAGAATCTGCCGGGCGCAAGGGTCAGCGGCGGCCTGTCCAACCTCTCCTTCTCCTTCAGAGGGATGGACGTCATCAGAGAGGCCATGCATGGAGCCTTTCTCTACCACGCCATCAAGGTGCAGCTGCATCACATCATCAGTCCTGATTTATGTTTGTACAAACTCATGAGCAACAGTAAACGTGTGTGTGTGTGTGTGTGTGTGTGTGTGTGTGTGTGTTCAGGATGGGATGGACATGGGAATCGTGAACGCTGGCAATCTGCCGGTGTATGACGACATCGATAAAGAGCTCCTGCTGCTCTGTGAGAACATCATCTGGAACAAAGACCCAGACGCCACAGAGAAACTCCTGCTGTACGCACAGGTACTGTAGAACCAGAACATCCACTCAAAACCAGAACCCGAGACCGCCACAATCCACTCTAAACCAGAACCCAAGACCGCCACAATCCACTCTAAACCAGAACACAATCCGCTCTAAACCAGAACCCGAGACCGACACAATCCGCTCTAAACCAGAACACAATCCTCTCTAAACCAGAACCCGAGACCGACACAATCCGCTCTAAACCAGAACCAAAGACCGGCACAATCCGCTCTAAACCAGAACCAAAGACCGGCACAATCCGCTCTAAACCAGAACCAAAGATCGGAACAATCCGCTCTAAACCAGAACCAAAGATCGGCACAATCCGCTCTAAACCAGAACACAATCCGCTCTAAACCAGAACCCGAGACCGACACAATCTGCTCTAAACCATAACCAAAGATCGGAACAATCCGCTCTAAACCAGAACACGATCCGCTCTAAACCAGAACCAAAGATCGGCACAATCCGCTTTAAACCAGAACACAATCCGCTCTAAACCAGAACACGATCCGCTCTAAACCAGAACCAAAGACCGACACAATCCGCTCTAAACCAGAACACGATCCGCTCTAAACCAGAACCAAAGACCGGCACAATCCGCTCTAAACCAGAATCAAAGACCGGCACAATCCGCTCTAAACCAGAATCAAAGATTGGCACAATCCGCTTTAAACCAGAACACAATCCGCTCTAAACCAGAACCCAAGACCGGCACAATCCGCTCTAAACCAGAACCAAAGATCGGAACAATCCGCTCTAAACCAGAACCAAAGATCGGCACAATCCGCTCTAAACCAGAACACAATCCGCTCTAAACCAGAACCCGAGACCGACACAATCTGCTCTAAACCATAACCAAAGATCGGAACAATCCGCTCTAAACCAGAACACGATCCGCTCTAAACCAGAACCAAAGATCGGCACAATCCGCTTTAAACCAGAACACAATCCGCTCTAAACCAGAACCAAAGATCGGAACAATCCGCTCTAAACCAGAACACGATCCGCTCTAAACCAGAACCAAAGACCGACACAATCCGCTCTAAACCAGAACACGATCCGCTCTAAACCAGAACCAAAGACCGGCACAATCCGCTCTAAACCAGAATCAAAGACCGGCACAATCCGCTCTAAACCAGAATCAAAGATTGGCACAATCCGCTTTAAACCAGAACACAATCCGCTCTAAACCAGAACCCAAGACCGGCACAATCCGCTCTAAACCAGAACCAAAGATCGGAACAATCCGCTCTAAACCAGAACACAATCCGCCCTAAACCAGAACCAAAGACCGGCACAATCCGCTCTAAACCAGAACCAAAGATCGGAACAATCCGCTCTAAACCAGAACACGATCCGCTCTAAACAAGAACCAAAGATCGGCACAATCGGCTTTAAACCAGAACACGATCCGCTCTAAACCAGAACACGATCCGCTCTAAACCAGAACCAAAGATCGGCACAATCCGCTCTAAACCAGAACACAATCCGCTCTAAACCAGAACCAAAGATCGGCACAATCGGCTTTAAACCAGAACACGATCCGCTCTAAACCAGAACACGATCCGCTCTAAACCAGAACCAAAGCTCGGAACGATCCGCTCTAAACCAGAACACGATCCGCTCTAAACCAGAACCAAAGATCGGAACGATCCGCTCTAAACCAGAACACAATCCGCTCTAAACCAGAACCAAAGATCGGCACAATCGGCTTTAAACCAGAACACAATCCGCTCTAAACCAGAACCAAAGACCGGCACAATCCGCTCTAAACCAGAACCAAAGACCGGCACAATCCGCTCTAAACCAGAATCAGACTCTGAACCTGTCTATGAACAAAAAAAAACAGATCTTGATATTAATGAATTCAATTTGTTGCAAACACTTGTAGGGATGGGCGATATTATCGTTTGCGATAAATACCGTTGAAAATTCTCCTAACGATAAAAATTTGTCTCCTCGCGATAATTACGATAAGTCTAGTTGTTGACGTATTTCGTGCGCGACCGATTCACTGTTCACGTGTGGAGTTAAAACAAGCATGACGAAAGACGTGAGGCTGAGGAGCAGCTTGTTAAGCGAAAGTTCCCTTCACAATTTGGAACTGGTTTGGTTATAGAAAATCAGATGTGGAGCAAACTACGGTAATCACTATAAACAAATGTTCAATGAATGAGCCGTATGTCATTCACGCCATCATCACCCGGGTTTTGATAGCGCGCGAGTGCAGGTGAGACCTGAACATCTCACGTTGCTACTGTTTAAACTAAACTCATTTAAACCTTGCCAGTTGCCACTTTAAACATTCAACTGTAAGACGCAAAAGAGAACTTGCGCGCGCTGTGAGGAGATTTGTGTGTACTCATCCGAAGCGCGTACACGAGAGCTGCGTCACAGATATATTTTGTAAACTATCTGAAGACATAATTGGGATTGTTACTTTTTGATACAGTTAGGGCTGTTACGGTCGGCATGACAATCGCGCCACCGCGGTCGTGTGACATTATAATATATTATTATATATATAGATATATATAATAATATATATATATATATATATAGAGGTCGCGTTAACTGTTTTTGTTTTTTAGCAATGACGGAAAAAATATGAAGGCCGTCCGTCATTTTGAAAGATTACTGAGCTGATGTAGCTTGTAAATGTAATTCCCACCCTGCCCAGTAGGTGGTGAGCGCGCTCCAGTGTGGCAGCAGAGCGCGAGTTCAGTCTCCAGAATAAAATGATGCGTTTGATTACAAGCACTCAGTTTAGGTATATTTATAATAATAAGTTATGATACTTATACTTAAATAATTCAGTTTCTAATCCAGTTCGTTTTGTTTTAAATGGTTTGTTTTCTTATTTTTCTTGCTGACTAATGACTATCAAGTTTATGGTTATATATATATATAATATATATATATATATATATATATATATAATTATCGTCATTGGTATCGTTATCGCAATAAATACCTGAAATTATCGTGATAATTTTTTAGGCCATATCGCCCATCCCTAAACACTTGCAGCCAGGTAAAAAAAAATGACCTGCTTTTTAAATTGATTCTAAATCTCTCATTATGCTGTGCTATTGCCAAATATTGTGTTCAATCTTTTTGTCAGCTTGTTTTCTTTCAGTTAGCACAGGTTTAGTGTGGAACTGTCTGATCCTCATTGATCTGAACTCATGTTCCTGTGAAAAATGTTCACTCAAAATTATTCAGCTCAAAAACCTGAGGATGATCAGTCATTTTCTTGCTGTGAGAGTCATGATCGGTCCCTGGTGTTGTTGACTGAAGTGTCAGTCTGTGTTCTTCCTCATAGTGTTGTTTTCCTCTGTGGTTCATGTAGAATAACGCTAAAGGAGGCAAGAAGGTGATCCAGACGGATGAGTGGAGGCACAGCAGCGTGGAGGAGCGGCTGGAGTACGCACTCATCAAGGTCAGCGCTTGCCGACAGGGTCTCGTCCACACGAAAACCTCACTTATGATACGATCTCTTGAATCGTCTGTAACTCTGTGTGTGTGTGTGTGTGTGTGTGTTCTCAGGGGATAGAGAAGCATGTTGTGGAGGACACAGAGGAGGCGCGTCTTCAGACGGACCGTTATCCCCGTCCGCTGCACGTGATCGAGGGGCCGCTCATGAACGGCATGAAGACGGTTGGAGATCTGTTTGGAGCTGGAAAGATGTTCTTACCGCAGGTACTGCGGTACAAGATTACGAGGAACATGAATTTAAAATAATAATCTTGAATCAGATTCCATAGATTTTGGTTTCATGGGGACTTTAAGACCGTAGTAGAGTCCATCACAGGTCCAGTTTGTGTGTCATCAGGTGATCAAATCCGCCCGTGTGATGAAGAAAGCTGTCGGGCATCTGATTCCCTTCATGGAGGAGGAGAGACAGCAGATGATGTCTGGATCTGATGAAGACGTGGTGAGTGAAGATGAAACATCTCGGAGAACACGATGGGAACAGTTACTGTAAACTGATCTAGATGAACTAGTCAGGTTGGGTTAGTGATGTGTGCTGGTTCTGCAGGACCCGTATCAGGGGACGGTTGTGTTGGCCACGGTGAAGGGAGACGTTCATGATATCGGCAAAAACATTGTGGGAGTCGTGCTGGGGTGCAACAACTTCAGGTGAGTCTGTGAGTGTGTGTCGGTGAGTGTGTGTCGGTGAGTGTGTGTCGGTGAGTGTGTGTCGGTGAGTGTGTGTCGGTGAGTGTGTGTCGTTTTATATGGCAGTGAAGTGTGGGGTCCTTCTATAAAATTTGATTTCTTAAATTGGGAAAAACATCCGATTGAAATTCTACATTTAGAATTCAGTAAAAGAATACTGAAAGTCCAAAGAAAGACGCCAAACAATGGATGCAGGGCAGAATTAGGCCAATACCCTCTCCTTCTAAACATCCAAAAAAGAGCCATCCAATTCTGGAAACACCTAAAAACAAGCGACCCTAACACATACCATTACAAAGCCCTAAAACACCAAGAGCTGAGTGTAAGTAAGAGTCCCCTGTGCCAGCTGGTGCTGAGACTGACTGACCTCACACCTGCTGAGATCTGCCAGCCTCAGGACTCACACACACTCACACACATTCGGCTTACACAAATTATAAACACAGAAAAAGACAAGTACATCACCCATTGGACAAACACCATTAAAAACCAACACAAACTGGAATGTTATTCGGCACTAAATCGAGAATACGCTATTGCGAACTACCTGAGCACAGTTAGTGATGCGAAACTCAGGAAAACACTGACGGTGTACAGACTCAGCGAGCACAGTCTGGCCATAGAGACGGGCCGGCGCAGACAGACCTGGCTCTCCCGTGAGGACAGACTCTGCTCGCACTGCATCCTGGGAGTGACGGAGACGGAGCTGCACTTCCTCACAGAATGCCCAAAATACCAAGATATCAGAGACCACTACTTCCCCAAAATTAATAAAATATTCCCCCAATTTAACTCCTATAGCCCAATCCAAAAACTATGTTACATTCTTGGTGAAGAAGCCAAATGTTCCAATATAGCTGCAAGATTTGTTGCATCTTGCCATCTCCTGAGGGACAACCAGAAAGAAACAAACAGCCAGTAAACACATCCCCATTAGACCTACACACTGTATATACTGTATATAATGTTCAAATTCTAAGTTCAGTTATTACATGATTTCTGTATTATAATCTTTTCTTATTTATTATTTTGTTACTAAAATTATTTTTATTTATTTTATTATTTTCTCTACATAGGCTTTACTCAGATGTTCTGTTATTCTAAATATTTTTCTATGTTGGTTAAATGCTTTGGCAATACAAAATGTATTTTTTTGTCATGCCAATAAAAATCTGAATTGAATTGAATTGTGTGTCGGTGAGGGTGCGTCGGTGAGGGTGCGTCGGTGAGGGTGAGTCGGTGAGTGTGCGTCGGTGAGTGTGAGTCGGTGAGTGTGAGTCGGTGAGTGTGAGTCGGTGAGTGTGCGTCGGTGAGTGTGCGTCGGTGAGGGTGCGTCGGTGAGTGTGCGTCGGTGAGGGTGCGTCGGTGAGTGTGCGTCGGTGATGCGTCGGTGAGTGTGAGTCGGTGAGTGTGCGTCGGTGAGTGTGCGTCTGTGAGGGTGCGTCGGTGAGTGTGCGTCGGTGAGTGTGCGTCGGTGAGTGTGAGTCGGTGAGGGTGCGTCGGTGAGGGTGCGTCGGTGAGTGTGCGTCGGTGAGTGTGAGTCGGTGAGTGTGCGTCGGTGAGTGTGCGTCGGTGAGTGTGCGTCGGTGAGTGTGCGTCGGTGAGTGTGCGTCGGTGAGTGTGCGTCGGTGAGGGTGCGTCGGTGAGGGTGCGTCGGTGAGTGTGATTCGGTGAGGGTGCGTCGGTGAGGGTGCGTCGGTGAGTGTGATTCGGTGAGGGTGCGTCGGTGAGGGTGCGTCGGTGAGTGTGCGTCGGTGAGTGTGAGTCGGTGAGTGCGTCGGTGAGTGTGAGTCGGTGAGTGTGCGTCGGTGAGTGTGCGTCGGTGAGTGTGCGTCGGTGAGGGTGCGTCGTGAGGTGCGTCGGTGAGGGTGCGTCGGTGAGTGTGCGTCGGTGAGTGTGCGTCGGTGAGTGCGTCGGTGAGTGTGCGTCTGTGAGGGTGCGTCGGTGAGGGTGCGTCGGTGAGGGTGCGTCGGTGAGTGTGAGTCGGTGAGTGTGAGTCGTGAGTGTGAGTCGGTGAGTGTGAGTCGGTGAGTGTGCGTCGGTGAGTGTGCGTCGGTGAGTGTGCGTCGGTGAGTGTGCGTCGGTGAGTGTGCGTCGGTGAGTGTGCGTCGGTGAGTGTGCGTCGGTGAGTGTGAGTCGGTGAGTGTGAGTCGGTGAGTGTGAGTCGGTGAGTGTGAGTCGGTGAGTGTGAGTCGGTGAGTGTGAGTCGGTGAGTGTGAGTCGGTGAGTGTGAGTCGGTGAGTGTGAGTCGGTGAGGGTGCGTCGGTGAGGGTGCGTCGGTGAGGGTGCGTCGGTGAGTGTGAGTCGGTGAGTGTGAGTCGGTGAGTGTGAGTCGGTGAGTGTGCGTCGGTGAGTGTGCGTCGGTGAGTGTGCGTCGGTGAGTGTGCGTCGGTGAGGTGCGTCGGTGAGGGTGCGTCGGTGAGGGTGCGTCGGTGAGGGTGCGTCGGTGAGGGTGCGTCGGTGAGGGTGCGTCGGTGAGGGTGCGTCGGTGAGGGTGCGTCGGTGAGTTTGTGTGAGTCTGTGTGAGTGCAAGTGTGCGTCGGTGAGTGTGAGTCGGTGAGTGTGCGTCGGTGAGTGTGCGTCGGTGAGTGTGAGTCGGTGAGTGTGAGTCGGTGAGTGTGAGTCGGTGAGTGTGAGTCGGTGAGGGTGAGTCGGTGAGGGTGAGTCGGTGAGGGTGAGTCGGTGAGGGTGAGTCGGTGAGGGTGCGTCGGTGAGGGTGCGTCGGTGAGGGTGCGTCGGTGAGGGTGCGTCGGTGAGGGTGAGTCGGTGAGGGTGAGTCGGTGAGGGTGCGTCGGTGGGTGAGTGTGCGCCGGTGAGTGTGCGCCGGTGAGGGTGCGCCGGTGAGTGTGCGCCGGTGAGGGTGCGCCGGTGAGTGTGCGTCGGTGGGTGTGCGTCGGTGGGTGTGCGTCGGTGGGTGTGCGTCGGTGAGGGTGCGTCGGTGAGTTTGTGTGAGTGCAAGTGTGCGTCGGTGAGTGTGAGTCGGTGAGTGTGCGTCGGTGAGTGTGCGTCGGTGAGGGTGCGTCGGTGAGGGTGCGTCGGTGAGTGTGCGTCTGTGAGTGTGAGTCGTGAGTGTGCGTCGGTGAGTGTGCGTCGGTGAGGGTGCGTCGGTGAGGGTGCGTCGGTGAGTGTGCGTCGGTGAGTGTGCGTCGGTGAGTGTGCGTCGGTGAGGGTGCGTCGGTGAGTGTGCGTCGGTGAGGGTGCGTCGGTGAGGGTGCGTCGGTGAGTGTGCGTCTGTGAGGGTGCGTCGGTGAGGGTGCGTCGGTGAGGGTGCGTCGGTGAGTGTGAGTCGGTGAGTGTGCGTCGGTGAGTGTGCGTCTGTGAGTGTGAGTCGGTGAGTGTGCGTCGGTGAGTGTGCGTCGGTGAGTGCGTCGGTGAGTGTGCGTCTGTGAGTGTGCGTCTGTGAGTGTGAGTCGGTGAGTGTGAGTCGGTGAGTGTGAGTCGGTGAGTGTGAGTCGGTGAGTGTGAGTCGGTGAGGGTGCGTCGGTGAGTGTGAGTCGGTGAGTGTGAGTCGGTGAGTGTGAGTCGGTGAGTGTGAGTCGGTGAGTGTGAGTCGGTGAGTGTGAGTCGGTGAGGGTGCGTCGGTGAGGGTGCGTCGGTGAGTGTGAGTCGGTGAGGGTGCGTCGGTGAGGGTGCGTCGGTGAGTGTGAGTCGGTGAGTGTGCGTCGGTGAGTGTGCGTCGGTGAGTGTGAGTCGGTGAGTGTGAGTCGGTGAGTGTGAGTCGGTGAGGGTGCGTCGGTGAGTGTGAGTCGGTGAGTGTGAGTCGGTGAGTGTGAGTCGGTGAGGGTGCGTCGGTGAGTGTGAGTCGGTGAGTGTGAGTCGGTGAGTGTGAGTCGGTGAGTGTGAGTCGGTGAGGGTGCGTCGGTGAGGGTGCGTCGGTGAGGGTGCGTCGGTGAGGGTGCGTCGGTGAGTGAGTGTGCGCCGGTGAGTGTGCGCCGGTGAGTGTGCGCCGGTGAGGGTGCGTCGGTGAGGGTGCGTCGGTGAGTGAGTGTGCGCCGGTGAGTGTGCGCCGGTGAGTGTGCGCCGGTGAGGGTGCGCCGGTGAGTGTGCGTCGGTGGGTGTGCGTCGGTGGGTGTGCGTCGGTGAGTGAGTGTGCGCCGGTGAGTGTGCGCCGGTGAGTGTGCGTCGGTGAGGGTGCGTCGGTGAGGGTGCGTCGGTGAGTGAGTGTGCGCCGGTGAGTGTGCGCCGGTGAGTGTGCGCCGGTGAGGGTGCGCCGGTGAGTGTGCGTCGGTGGGTGTGCGTCGGTGGGTGTGCGTCGGTGGGTGTGCGTCGGTGAGGGTGCGTCGGTGAGTTTGTGTGAGTGCAAGTGTGCGTCGGTGAGTGTGAGTCGGTGAGTGTGCGTCGGTGAGTGTGCGTCGGTGAGGGTGCGTCGGTGAGGGCTCGGTGAGTGTGCGTCTGTGAGTGTGAGTCGGTGAGTGTGCGTCGGTGAGTGTGCGTCGGTGAGGGTGCGTCGGTGAGGGTGCGTCGGTGAGTGTGCGTCGGTGAGTGTGCGTCGGTGAGTGTGCGTCGGTGAGGGTGCGTCGGTGAGGGTGCGTCGGTGAGGTGCGTCGGTGAGGGTGCGTCGGTGAGTGTGCGTCGGTGAGGGTGCGTCGGTGAGGGTGCGTCGGTGAGGGTGCGTCGGTGAGTGTGAGTCGGTGAGTGTGCGTCGGTGAGTGTGCGTCGGTGAGTGTGAGTCGGTGAGTGTGCGTCGGTGAGTGTGCGTCGGTGAGTGCGTCGGTGAGTGTTCGTCGTGAGTGTGCGTCTGTGAGTGTGAGTCGTGAGTGTGAGTCGGTGAGTGTGAGTCGGTGAGTGTGAGTCGGTGAGTGTGAGTCGGTGAGGTGCGTCGGTGAGTGTGAGTCGGTGAGTGTGAGTCGGTGAGTGTGAGTCGGTGAGTGTGAGTCGGTGAGTGTGAGTCGGTGAGTGTGAGTCGGTGAGGGTGCGTCGGTGAGGGTGCGTCGGTGAGTGTGAGTCGGTGAGGGTGCGTCGGTGAGGGTGCGTCGGTGAGTGTGAGTCGGTGAGTGTGCGTCGGTGAGTGTGCGTCGGTGAGTGTGAGTCGTGAGTGTGAGTCGGTGGTGTGAGTCGGTGAGGGTGCGTCGGTGAGTGTGAGTCGGTGAGTGTGAGTCGGTGAGTGTGAGTCGGTGATGTGAGTCGGTGAGGGTGCGTCGGTGAGTGTGAGTCGGTGAGTGTGAGTCGGTGAGTGTGAGTCGGTGAGTGTGAGTCGGTGAGTGTGAGTCGGTGAGGGTGCGTCGGTGAGGGTGCGTCGGTGAGGGTGCGTCGGTGAGGGTGCGTCGGTGAGGGTGCGTCGGTGAGTGAGTGTGCGCCGGTGAGTGTGCGTCGGTGAGGGTGCGTCGGTGAGTGTGAGTGTGAGTGTGCGTCGGTGAGTGTGCGTCGGTGAGTTTGTGTGAGTCTGTGTGAGTGCAAGTGTGCGTCTGTGAGTGTGCGTCTGTGTGTCAGTGTGTATCTGTGGGTGCAAGTGTGTGTCTGTGAGTGTGTGTCTGTGAGTGTGTGTCTGTGAGTGTGTGTCTGTGAGTGTGTGTCTGTGAGTGTGTGTCTGAGTGTGCGTCTGTGTGTGTGTCTGTCTGTCTGTGTGTGTCTGTCTGTGTGTGTCTGTGAGTGTGTGTCTGTGAGTGTGAGGTGCAAGTGTGTATCTGCGTCGGTGAGTGTGCGTCGGTGAGTGTGCGTCGGTGAGTGTGCGTCTGTGATTGTGAGTGTGCGTCTGTGTGTGTCTCTGTGAGTGTGACTGTGAGTGTGTGAGTGTGAGTCTGTGGGTGCAAGTGTGTGTCTGTGTGTGGGTGTGAGTCTGTGTTGGTGTGAGTGCAAGTGTGTATCTGCGTCGGTGAGTGTGCGTCGGTGAGTGTGCGTCGGTGAGTGTGCGTCGGTGAGTGTGCGTCAGTTTGTGTCTGTGTGTGTGTCTGTGAGTGTGTGTCTGTGAGTGTGTGTGTGGGTGTGTGTCTGTGTGAGTGCAAGTGTGTATCTGGGTGCAAGTGTGTGTCTGTGTGTGGGTGTGAGTCTGTGTGTGTCTGTGTGTGGGTGTGAGTCTGTGAGTGTGTCTGTGTGAGTGCAAGTGTGTATCTGTGTGAGTGCAAGTGTGTATCTGCGTCGGTGAGTGTGCGTCTGTGAGTGTGTGTTGGTGATTGTGAGTGTGAGTCTGTGTGTGTCTGTCTGTGAGTGTGTCTGTGAGTGTGTCTGTGAGTGTGTCTGTGAGTGTGTCTGTGAGTGTGTCTGTGAGTGTGTCTGTGAGTGTGTGTGTGTGTGTGTGTGTGTGTGAGTGTGAGTCTGTGGATGCAAGTGTCTGTGTGTGTCTGTGTGTGGGTGTGAGTCTGTGTTGGTGCGAGCGCTGGTGTTGCTCCTGGCGTGTGATTGAGGGTGGTTTGTGTTAAGTGGTCGTTCAGTTGCAGCAGCTGCAGGTGTTTGATGTCAGACAAGTAAACGTTCCCATGAGTCATTCTAACTCGACTGTGTGTGTGGTGTGTGTGTGTGTGTGTGTCCTCAGGGTCATTGATCTGGGAGTGATGATTCCCTGTGACAGAATCCTGCGGGAGGCCATTGAAAACAAAGCAGGTCTGTTTCTGATATTCTCCTCTCTGAACGAGTCTGTCTGCATGCGTGACGCTCTCTGTGTCTGCAGATGTCATCGGTCTGTCGGGTCTCATCACTCCTTCTCTGGATGAAATGATTCACGTTGCCAAAGAAATGGAGCGCCTTGGCTTGAAGATTCCTCTGCTGATCGGTGGAGCTACCACATCGAAGTACGACACCACGCCGCTCATATTCACTAGATATTTATCATACGTTTGCAGCGATAAAAGTGAAGCATTAACTCTCATGAAGATCGTGTCGTTAGACTCTAGTTTCTCAATCTGGTTACGATTATGGAGTCTGTTATTTAAACATCAGCAACAGAAGCAGTTGTTAGTTTGACTCTTTTCCATGAATCGGTTCTCAGAATCATTCTGATTCAGTGATTCATTCACATCATCACTCATCCATAGAAGTCACTCTATGCCGTTTTTCATATGTCACTCACACAGCCCTAATTAAGACAGTTATTTGATCTGAAGTCTGTATGGTGTGTTGTTTGTGTGTTTTGACAGGACTCACACCGCGGTGAGAATCGCCCCGCGGTACAGCTCGCCCGTCGTTCATGTTCTGGACGCGTCCCGCAGTGTAGTAGTGGTGAGAAGTCTGTCTGTCTCTCTCTCTCTCTCATACAGCAGCAGCAAACAGCATTTAAGAACTTGTGTAATTGTGTTAGACGTCAACCAGAACGCACAGCCTTCATTCCCACAAATACATGCTGCAATTAACCATTACATGCAACAAAATCATACATGGATTTGTAAGCTTACCATAAAATACTCAAATACACACACATCCTGTGACAACTACAGTTTAATGCACCAATAACTGCACAGCCATGTATGACACACATGAACACGCTGTTGCAATTTTAATAATTTTTTGAGATCGTTCATTTAAGCTGTCCGATCTGTTATATTAAGGAGCTCTAAAGACCGGGTACTGTTTTATTAACGAGTCATATTTGATGATAATATTCAAACACAGTGGTTCAGCTTACCTTTAACCCCTTGATGAATATGAAAGCTTTTACTGGATGGGCTGCTTCTGATGATGATGATGATTGTGCAGTGCTCTCAGCTGCTGGATGAAGCTGTCCGTGAGGATTACTTCGAGGAGATCCGGGACGAGTATGAAGACCTCCGACAAGATCACTATGACTCACTGAAGGTCTGATGGTCACAAGACCCTGTTAAAGTGCCTCAAAATTCATTTGATTTTTTTCAATTTAGTTCAATTCACATGTATTTGTATAGCGCTTTTCACAATACATATCATTTCAAAGCAGCTTTACAGAAAATGAATGCGTCTTTACAGTACAGTATAGAGTAATGACCGTGTCATAGTTCTGTCCATGTGTCAGGAATCTACAGATCTAAGGTAATATAAATCATCAGAATGAGCTTTATTGCCAAGTATGCTTACACATACAAGGAATTAGTCTTGGGGACAGAAGCAGACAGAATGAAAAGACATAATAAAAAATATAGCTGCAAGCAGCAATTAAGGGGCCAAGCTTGACAGAAGAAAACAAGGAAGCTAGCAGCAGAACAACAATGTCATAATAGACTATTATAGCAACTGAGACAATGATACTGCCAATCAGACCAACTGTACTGTAGTTAGAGAAAATTTCATGTTTTGTACAATTATAGCGCCACCAAGTGGCGCAGTCCCACCGCTTTTGTTGTGTCCTCAGAGTGTCAAATTTGCTGAAAATATCTCATTTTGTGTATGAACAAAAAAATACACACCTGATTTTGATTACTTTTTTTTCCAATTACTATCAAATTTTTGACATTTTAGCCATTAGTGTTTAGTCAACAACCTATGTTTGCAATTTTCTTACAGTGGTTTCGTCTTGATCGGACTAGCGGTTTCGAAGATATTCGCAAATGTTCTTTAAACACTAAATCACAATGTTGCTCAAACCATAAGGTGAAACCTAGCATGTTTTAGTATCGTTGGACTCAAAAATGATTCAGGAATCTAAGGAGATGACTCCCGTGAAAAGAAGTCAACTACATCTAAAGATATAAGCATGCGATTTTTTTTTTTTTTTTTACCACCAGGTGGCGCTGGTCTGAAACTTCTCAGACTCCTTCAGGGCATCGTGCCGATGACCCATACCAAGTTTCGTAACGATATGTTCATGTGTTCATAAAATATAGCATTTTACTTCAAAATTCAAAATGAATGGTCGACGCCAAAAATGGCCGATATGGAAAAATTGGAAAATATCATTCAACTCGGCACAAAGCCCTGAACCTAACGAGACCACTTTTATGATTTTGGACAAACCGTTCAGAAGTTATTAGCAAAAATAGCCATATTTTTGTATCTCCGGACCAGTAGGTGGCGCTGTGCTGAAACACAGCACGTAGCCTCAGAACATGCTTTTGATGACATGCGCCAAGTTTGGTCAGAATACGATAAAGTTTGAGGAGATACAGCCTTACATCTATTTTCGCAAGCGCTTCGTAAAATTCGTTTTGTGCGTTTTTCAAAAACAGTTTGACAAATCAACTTGAATTCCATAACATTTTGTCGGCATGGTCTGAAGATGATCTGGTTCAATTAAGAAAATTCAAAATGGCGGAATCAGAGGAAAAAAGAATTTTGTTTATAGCCCTTACGGTTCAAAAGTTATTAGCAGAAATGTGAGTGCAACTTTGGACAGTTGGTGGCGCTAGAGGGATTGAGTTAGAGATTCCTAATTTGCTATTGTGACAGTTTAGACTGTCCTCTATCTGAGTGCCAAATTTCATAACTTTCTTGCAAGCAGTTCTATGGGCTTCCAGAAATGGAAAAAGAAGAATAATAATAACGCCAACGATTACCTTCAGTGCTTGGCCCCTAATAAAAGAAGCGAATGATGGTGATGGTGTCAATGTCGCTGCTCTGTTTCCTCCAGGACAGACGCTTCTTGCCTCTGAGTCGGGCACGAGAGAAGGGCCTCCATATAGACTGGCTCTCGCAAACAAGACCAGGTATGATGACCTGAACCTAAACTAGTATCTAACCAGCTGCATCTGATTACATGAGCTTCACTGTCATCATGACTTTATAATTTTAGTTCTGTTCATCAAGAGTGTGTGATTGTGCTTTCAGTGCAGCCGCAGTTCTTGGGCACACGCGTGTTTGACACGTATGACCTGCGTAAGCTGGTGGACTTCATCGACTGGAAGCCGTTCTTTGACGTGTGGCAGCTGAGGGGCAAATACCCCAACCGCGGATACCCCAAAATATTCAAGGACAAAACCGTGGGTGCGTCTGATTGACCGCAGTATCAGCGTATGGGGGCAAAGGTCAGCGTGGGTGACTTCTCTAATGTGTGTGTGTGTGTGTGTTTCAGGAGAGGAGGCGCGGCGTGTCCATGATGACGCTGTGAAGCTCCTGAACCGACTGATTGACAGCGGAGGTCTTCAAGCCCGCGGGCTGCTGGGATTCTGGCGCGCTCAGAGTGACGGTGATGACATCCATCTGTACGCTGATGATGTCACGTCACATGTCGCCACCTTCCATGGCCTCAGACAGCAGGTGAGACCTGTGATACAGCGACCAACCACAGCTCATTCTGTTTTTACATGCATCAGAGTGGTGTTTTCCATCAGGAAGCATGTTTACACCAGTAGGTGGCGACAAGTGACTGTAAAAAAAAATGTTTGTCATTGAATCATTCATTCAACAGATTTGTTTAAAAAACGCTTATTTATCCAGTAAAGTAATTATGTGTGAGTCATTGAATCATTCATTCAACAGATTTGTTTAAAAAATGCTTATTTATCCAGTAAAGTATTTATGTGTGAGTCATTGAATCATTCATTCCACAGATTTGTTTAAAAAACACTTATTTATCCAGTAAAGTAATTGAGTGAGTCATTGAATCATTCATTCAACAGATTTGTTTAAAAAAACGCTTATTCATCCAGTAAAGTAATTGAGTGAGTCATTGAATCATTCATTCAACAGATTTGTTTAAAAAAACGCTTATTCATCCAGTAAAGTAATTATGTGTGAGTCATTGAATCATTCATTCAACAGATTTGTTTAAAAAAATGCTTATTCATCCAGTAAAGTAATTATGTGTGAGTCATTGAATCATTCATTCAACAGATTTGTTTAAAAAAACGCTTATTCATCCAGTAAAGTAATTATATGTGAGTCATTGAATCATTCATTCAACAGATTTGTTTAAAAAATGCTTATTTATCCAGTAAAGTAATTATATGTGAGTCATTGAATCATTCATTCAACAGATTTGTTTAAAAAACACTTTTATTTATCCAGTAAAGTAATTGAGTGAGTCATTGAATCATTCATTCAACAGATTTGTTTAAAAAATGCTTATTTATCCAGTAAAGTATTTATGTGTGAGTCATTGAATCATTCATTCCACAGATTTGTTTAAAAAATGCTTATTTATCCAGTAAAGTATTTATGTGTGAGTCATTGAATCATTCATTCCACAGATTTGTTTAAAAAACACTTATTTATCCAGTAAAGTAATTGAGTGAGTCATTGAATCATTCATTCAACAGATTTGTTTAAAAAAACGCTTATTCATCCAGTAAAGTAATTATGTGTGAGTCATTGAATCATTCATTCAACAGATTTGTTTAAAAAAAACGCTTATTCATCCAGTAAAGTAATTATATGTGAGTCATTGAATCATTCATTCAACAGATTTGTTTAAAAAATGCTTATTTATCCAGTAAAGTATTTATGTGTGAGTCATTGAATCATTCATTCAACAGATTTGTTTAAAAAACTCTTATTCATCCAGTAAAGTAATTATGAGTGAGTCATTGAATCATTCATTCCACAGATTTGTTTAAAAAAACGCTTATTCATCCAGTAAAGTAATTATGTGTGAGTCATTGAATCATTCATTCAACAGATTTGTTTAAAAAAAACGCTTATTCATCCAGTAAAGTAATTATATGTGAGTCATTGAATCATTCATTCAACAGATTTGTTTAAAAAATGCTTATTTATCCAGTAAAGTATTTATGTGTGAGTCATTGAATCATTCATTCAACAGATTTGTTTAAAAAACTCTTATTCATCCAGTAAAGTAATTATGAGTGAGTCATTGAATCATTCATTCCACAGATTTGTTTAAAAAACACTTATTTATCCAGTAAAGTAATTATGAGCGAGTCATTGAATCATTCATTCCACAGATTTGTTTAAAAAACACTTATTTATCCAGTAAAGTAATTATGAGCGAGTCATTGAATCATTCATTCCACAGATTTGTTTAAAAAACACTTATTTATCCAGTAAAGTAATTATGAGTGAGTCATTGAATCATTCATTCAACAGATTTGTTTAAAAAATGCTTATTTATCCAGTAAAGTATTTATGTGAGTCATTGAATCATTCATTTAAACTATTTTTTTTTCCAAATTATTCAAATTAATTACATACATTGTTGAATGTTTAGAATCATGGGAGAAAAATCGTGATTCTCAGTTTATCCAGAATCATTCGCATGGTTACACCAGTAGGTGGCAACAAGTGACTGTTATAAAATATGTTTGTCGTTGTATCATTCAGTCAAGAGACTTGTTCAAAAACTGTTTTCCACATGTTTCCTGCCGCAGGCGGAAAAGGACTCTGCGAGCTCGGATCCATACCTGTGCCTGTCGGATTTCGTGGCTCCTCGTGGCAGCGGCGTGCAGGATTACGTTGGTCTGTTCGCAGTGTCCGTGTTCGGAGCAGAAGAACTCAGTCGGGCGTTTGAGCAGCAGGGCGACGATTACAGCAGCATCATGGTCAAGGCTCTGGCGGACCGACTCGCTGAGGTGCACAACACACACCCTTATTAAAACTTACGGTTTCATAAACAGTCTTTTCAACCACACAGTGTCATTATTTCTGTCTTACAGTAATTATGTTGGCTTGAGAAAGCTAATGTGACATGTGCTTTGGCTCTTTTGACTGCCCATTCAGGCTTTCTCAAGCCAACATAAAAGTTTGTTTACAAACTTTAGCTTCTAGTTCAAATTAATACAGAAGTACTGGGATAAAAGTTTATAGTCCGGATATTAACACTGATGTCTATAGTAGAGATCAAAATAGAAAATAACTTGATGATTCAAATAAAGATCGTCATTACATTGTTATATCAGTAGGTGGCGACAAGTGACTGTTAAAAAATGTTTTTGTCATTGAATCTTTCATTCAAGAGATTTGTTCAGAAATGCTGATTCATCCAGTAATGAAACAATTATTTATGAGTGAGTGAGTCATTGAATCATTCATTCAAACAATTTTTTTTTTTTTTTTTTTTTTTCAAATTAATTCCATATTTTTAAATAGATTGTAGCATGAACATTTGGTCAGAACCTCTAGTAAATGACATGTTATTTTGTTTAGTTTATGTTTAGTCTGTTCAGAATTGTGGGAGTAAAATCATGATTCTCAGTTTATCCAGAATCGTTTGCATGGTTACACCAGTAGGTGGCGACAAGTGACTGTTAAAAAATATGTTTGTCATTGAATCATTCATTCAAGAGATTTGTTCAAAAACGCTGATTCATCCAGTAAAGTATTTGTGAGTGATTCATTGAATCATTCAACAGATTTGTTTCTAAAACGCTTATTCATCCAATAATGAAATAGAGTATTTATGAGTGAGTCATTGAATCATTCATTTAAATTATTTTCAATTCAAAATAATTACATATTTTTAAATATTCTGTCGCATTAACATTTTATCAGAACCTCTTGTAAGTGACGTTATATTGTTTAGTTGAATGTTTAGAATCATGGGAGAAAAATCATGATTCTCAGTTTATCCAGAATCATTCGCATGGTTACACCAGTAGGTGGCGACAAGTGACTGTTATAAAATATGTTTGTTGTTGTATCATTCAGTCAAGAGACTTGTTCAAAAACTCTGATTCATCCAGTAATGCATTTGAGTATTTATGAATGAGTCATTGAATCATTCATTCAACAGATTCATTTAAAAAACGCTGATTCATCCAGTAATGAAACAATTAAGTATTTATGAGTGGGTCATTGAATCTTTCAACCATCTTTAAACCATTTTTTTTCCAAATAATCAATTCAAATTGATTACATATTTTTAAACGCACGGTAGCATTAACATTTTGTCAGAATCTCTAGTAAATGACATTATTTTTAGTTCAGAATTGTGGGAGAAAAATCGTGATTTTCAGTTTATCCAGAATCGTTTGCATCGTTACACCAGTAGGTGGCGACAGGTGACTGTTAAAAAACGTTTGTCAGATTTGTTCAAAAATGCTGTCTCATCCAGTAATGAAACAATTGAATATTTATGAGTGAGTCATTGAATCATTCATTGAAACTTTTTTTTTTTTTTTTTTTCAAATAATCAATTCAAATGAATTGCATATTTTTAAATATGCTGTAGCATTAACATATTGTCAGAATTTCTAGTAAATTACGTGTTGTTTTGTTTAGTTATTTGTTCAGAATTGTGGGAGAATCATGATCTCTATTCTAAACAACAACCAAAAAAATCATGATTCTCAGTTTATCCAGAATCGTTCGCAGTATTTGAGTGTGTTTCTCTGCAGGCGTTCGCGGAGGAGCTGCATGCTCGCGTTCGCAGGGATTGGTGGGGTTACAGCAGCGAGGAGGATCTGCCGGCGTCGGAACTGCACCGGCTGCGCTATGAAGGCATCCGTCCGGCCGCAGGTTACCCCAGCCAACCCGACCACACAGAGAAACTCACCATGTGGAAACTCGCAGGCATACAGGAGAAAACCGGTACGAGACACAGACACGCTGTTCCACCGGCTGCATCTGCATGCTGTGTTCCCTTTGGCCTTCTCTCTCTTATTTGTGTGCTTCCTGAAGTGTGATTGGTCGGTCCTTTAGACTGTACTGACGGCTCTCTCACATCTGCAGTCTGTTCTGCGTATTATTATCAGTCTGTGTTTGTTTTTGTGATTATGAAGTTTGAATATAGACCTGAAAATCCAAAAGTGTCTGAGTGTGATGATGTGATCTGATGGTGTCTCTTCATGTTCTTCTGCAGGAATCACTCTGACCGAGTCTCTGGCCATGACTCCTGCTGCATCCGTGTCCGGCCTGTATTTCTCCAACCCCAAATCCTCTTATTTCGCTGTGGGCAAAATCACTAAAGAGCAGGTATGAACCTCACGGTGAACATCAGATCCACTAACCAGATGATAAATGACAGACATCTGATGAGTTTGTTGCAGCAGGTTCAGTTATAATTATTTTGGTAACACTAAAAGCCGTTGTGTATAATGCATTATAAAGTTATTCATAATGTACATTTATAATGCATTATATCTCTACATAAGTAATTGTAACCAAAGTTAAAATGCATTATAATATTTGCAGATTCCTTGTTTCATCTGAAATTGGTTGTTTGTCATGTGTTTCTAAAGGTGTGTTCAATGAATAGATGAAAGTATTATCATGTATTATAACTTATTCATGAGATCATACAATGCTTCATAAGGTGTGTTACAAGGCATAATTAATGCATTAAAAATACTTTCAGAATGCATTATTTATATATAAAGGCTTTAAGGAAAGTGTTAGCTTTATTTTTGAGTCTTTGGTTGCTGTAATATTCCTCAAAAATAGCAAAGTACCAAACATGTGAGACGCTAGAGCATTGCTATGGTTACCACGCTGTCAATCATCACAATCTCAGTGCACAGGAGTGCACAGACATGTAGTAATTCGTTCAAACCGGCTGATTCATTCATGAAAGAAGCAAGTATCCACTGACTTTATGAATGAGTCATAAAGTCAGAATTGCGAGATATCAAGTCGGAATTGCGAGATATCAAGTCGGAATTGTGAGTTATAAAGTCGGAATTGCGAGATATAAAGTCAGAATTGTGAGATATAAAGTCGTAATTGCGAGATATCAAGTTGGAATTGCGAGATATAATAAAGTCGGAATTGCGAGATATAATAAAGTCGGAATTGCGAGATATAATAAAGTCGGAATTGCGAGTTATAAAGTCAGAATTGTGAGTTATAAAGTCAGAATTGTGAGTTATAAAGTCAGAATTGCATGATATAAAGTCAGAATTGAGATATAAAGTCGTAATTGCGAGATATAAAGTCGTAATTGCGAGATCTAAAGTCGGAATTGCGAGATCTAAAGTCGGAATTGCGAGATATAATAAAGTCGGAATTGCGAGATATAATAAAGTCGGAATTGCGAGATATAATAAAGTCGGAATTGCGAGATATAAAGTCGGTATTGCGAGATATAAAGTCGGTATTGCGAGATATAAAGTCGGAATTGCGAGATATAAAGTCATTATTGTGAGTTATAAAGTCAGAATTGCATGATATAAAGTCAGAATTGAGATATAAAGTGGGAATTGTGAGATATAAAGTCGTAATTGCGAGATATAAAGTCGTAATTGCGAGATATAATATAAAGTCAGAATTGCGAGATATAATATAAAGTCAGAATTGCGAGATATAATAAAGTCGTAATTGCGAGATATAAAGTCGTAATTGCGAGATATAAAGTCGTAATTGCGAGATATAAAGTCAGAATTGCGAGATATAAAGTCAGAATTGCGAGATATAAAGTCGGAATTGAGTTATAAAGTCGGAATTGTGAGATATAAAGTCGTAATTATGAGTTATAAAGTCAGAATTGCATGATATAAAGTCAGAATTGAGATATAAAGTCGTAATTGCGAGATATAAAGTCGGAATTGTGAGATAAAAGTCAGAATTGCCTTTTAAAAAATAAAAAATGTCTTGCAAAAAGGGGCACTTATCTAATATCTCTCTCTCTCGGGCAGGTAGAGGATTATGCTCACAGGAAGCAGATGAAGGTGTGCGAGGTGGAGCGGTGGTTGGGTCCGATCCTGGGCTACGACACCGACTGACGCTAAACCGCAGGGAAACTTTTCTTTCCATGACGTCGGCTGTGATGGACCTTCATAAGTTTTGTTTTGATGGCCCAGATGGGGGATTTTTATCTCAAAGGATCCAAAAAAACTCTCTTGTCTTTACACTACAGTCAAGAGCACCACTTTTATTGACATTTCTGTTTTTAATGGAACAGTGACGAGCACTTAATTTATTTTTAGGCCTGTGGGTTTTATAGGTTTGATTCTCTTATGAAACTCTGTATTAGATTTAAAGAAAATAATGGTCAGAAATACCAGCTTAATTTCGAGACTCAAGCAGAGCTTTTAGATTCTGATGTCATCATATAAACGGATCAGACCTCAGTTTTTTAGACACTGTAAGCTCAGTAAATTCAGTGATAACTTTCTGTGTTTGACTTTATGATTAAATGCGAGGTACGAGAGCAAACAGTCAGTTTTAGTATTAATATTTGACAGAATTATGAAGATCATAAGAATCGGCATTTCAATTCAAATGTATTACACAGTCCTGCTGTTTTGTTTTTTTAATAATTTTTTCCAGTTTGTTAATTTCACAACTGTTGAAAGATGTGTGTCCTATATTTTCATATAAATCTGCACTAAATCAAAACTCTGTGTGTGTGTTATAATTATGAATGTGTAAATATTTTGACATCAAGGAGATTACTTAGTGTTTCACAATACGTCATCAACACAAGAAATGCACTGCTTTTTTTAGTCAAAACCTGTAGGATTTATAATGAATGTATTATTATATCACATTTGTTATCAGCCCCCCAAAAAGATTACCTTTCAGGATTAAAATGTCAAACGATTAATCGCATCCAAAATAAAAGTTTGTGTTTACATAATGTATGTGTGTGTACTGTGTATATTTATTATGTATAAATAAATGCACACACATGCATGTATTTATTTAAGAAATATTTACATTTATACATGTTAAATATATATATATATGCGTGTGTGTATTTATACATAATAAATATACAAAGTACACACACATATTATGTAAACAAACTTTTATTTTGAAAGTGATTCATTGCGATTATTCGTTTGACAGCTCTAGACGCTAATAGACACCATGAGGGTCAATTTATCTTTCATACAAGAAATAATTGTGTTAATTCAGTGATTCATTTGACCTAAAATATTTTACTGAGATTTTAAGTTAATATTTCAATAATTTATCAACACATTCACATGTTCGCGGTTCTCCGATGTCGGCTAATGGTCACGTGCAGCTAAACATTTTTTCAGCAGTTTCAGTGTGGTATTTTTAAATTATTAATTTTAGTCTTCAATTTTTTGATTATTGGCTTTGTCGGCTGAAGAACTGTAGTTTGCACTCAAAAAATATTCTTCTAAATGCTTAGAGTCGATATTGTCGTGTTTTTGTATATGCTGTGATCAAGACCGGCAAACTTCTGTCTCAAATGTGAGTTACTCAATATAAACTTGACAAAAAGTCAAAATTATGACAAAAAATGTTGGCTTTTCTTATCATAATATTGGCTTATTAATCATTTTTCGTGATTTATTAATCTCATAATTATGACTTGGTATGTCATAATTTTTATTTCATAATTTAATTATGTAATAATTATGACATTAAAGAATTTGAAATTATGTCTTGGTGTGTCATAATTTCGACCTTTTGTCATAATTATGACTTGGTAAGTCATAATTTCTATGTCATTTAATTATGTAATAATTATGACATTAAAAAAGTCAAAATTATGTCTTTGTGTGTCATAATTTTGACGTTTTGTCATAATTATGACTTGGAAAGTCAATTTTAATGTCATAATTTATGTAATAATTATGACACTAAAAAATTCGAAATTATGACATTAAAAAAATCTAAATTATGTCTTAGTGTGTCATAATTTCTACCTTTTGTCATAATTATGACTTGGTAAGTCATAATATTTATGTCATAATTTAATTATGTAATAATTATGACATTTAAAAAGTTGAAATTATGTCTTAGTGTGTCATAATTTCGACCTTTTGTCATAATTATGACTTGGTAAGTCATCATTCTTATGTCATACTTTAATTATGTAATAATTATGACATTAAAAAAGTCTAAATTATGTCTTAGTGTGTCATAATTCTGACCTATTGTCATAAGTATGACTCGGTATGTAATAATTTTTATGTCATAATTTAATTTAATAAGTATGACATTAAAAAAGTCGAAATTATGTCATAATTTCGATTTTTTTATGTCATAATTATGACCTTGGGTCATAATTAAGATTTTCCAAAGCATGATTTTGTTTTCCTTATGTGGCAGAAATAAGCTTCCATAGGGATGAACTCAGTTCTGTCGTTTAATATTCATGGACATATTATTAGTGTGCATTCCTACCTCAAAGTGTTTTGAATTCACAGGGTCTTGTGTGCGGTGTCCGGTGTTCATCAGCAGAGGGCGCCCTGCTGCTGCCGCACGCTCATCTGCATAACCCCGCCCTCTGAGTATGTCAGCCGCCCAATGAGAGCGCGGCAGGAGACACCCGTTACACCCGCATCAGAGCCGCCGCCGTCGCCGCCTGAGAGCTTCATCTGTCCAGCGAGAGGCTCCGAACCCGCGCCGAACCATGACGGACGGCGAAGCCGAAGATGAGATCCAGTTCTTACGGACCGTGAGTACACGCGCTGGGCTCGTGTGTGTATGTGAGTGTGTGTGTGTGTGTGTGTGGGTGCGCGCGCGCGCGCCGCAGTGGTGCTGATGCTGCGGGAGTCACCGGCATCCGTCCGGATCTGTTGAACGTGGGTGTGAGGAAACAGCGCGCGCCTTATGAGCGCTTATGCAGTGCGTATGTCAGCTGCAGTCCCGATGAAGTCCGTGTTCAGCTCCACTGCAGACACACACTCTGTTTACTGTGATGTCATGCGGCATAAACACTGCAGATTATTCAAACGATGATGGATTAATTCAGCACAGTGCGTATCAATAGATCTGTATTGATCAGTGTGGGAAATGTGCTGCATTAACAGTCACAGATGATACAGCAAACAGATGCACAATAACACTGAGTGAAAGATTGATCGGATGCGGATTGTATTGATTGTAGATGCTGAGCAGGTGCTTGTGTGTCACATTATTTCAGGATGTAACCAATGCGAAGTTTAGTCATTGAAAGCATCTGCACTGATCAAGTCTGTCCTAGTCATCATGATTATTGTGTTGGTTTGATATGAATGCATCAGTAATAACATCGCCTGTGGCTTCTTTGCATTCCTGAGTGTCGTCAGTGCAGATGTTGTGCAGCGTCAGACTTTGGTTCTGTTCGTCTAGAACCTCTTGCATCAGTTCTGTGGCCGGATTCGATCTGTTAGTTGTTGTTCCAGCCCCACAGAGACAGACAGAAGTGTGTTCATCGCCTTCAGTAAACACACCAGCAGAAAATCATTACATGTTGAAAATGGCATTGATTCCTCCACCGCCTTCAACAGCTCAATGCAGCGCAGGTCACACGGGGCTCCACGCACTCGGACCGCTGTAACGGCATGTGGTGCATATGATGATGATGATGATGATGAAGGTGCATCAGTAACTGCATCTGAGGAGAAGCGAATCTCAGGAAGCTTGTCTGGCTCATATTCACCTCGACATCTCAAAATCAAAAGAAAGAATTAATGAACAAAGAAATGAAACCTGGTTTAGTATCATTACGTTTTATTTGCATTGTATATACATATATATACACTACCATTCAAAACTTTGGGGTCGGTAAGATTTTTCAGTGTTTTTGAACATTGTTTTAATCTCTTCTGCTCACCAAGACTGTGTTTATTTGATCAAAAATACAGCACAAATTGTGAAATATTTTTCTAATGTAAAGCAGCTGTTTTCTATGTGAATATATAGTAAAATATAATTTATTTCTGTGATCAAAGCTGAATTTTCAGCATCATTACTCCAGTCTTCAGTGTCACATGATCCTTCAGAAATCATTCTAATATGATGATTTGATGCTCAAGAAACATTTATGATTATTATCAATGTTGAAAACAGCTTCATATTAGTGTGGAAACTGTGACACATTTTATTTTTCAGGATTCTTTGATGAATAGAAAGTTCAAAAGAACAGAATTTATTTGAAATAGAATCACTTATACCATTTTAAATGTCTTTACTGTCACTTCAATACTGTCAGTTTGATGCGTCCTTGATTAATAAAATAATTAATTTCTTAAAAACAACTTTTTAATGATAGCGTGTATATATATATATATATATATATATATATATATATATATATATATATATATATTATCTTTATTTATTTTTCATCTACATATCTATATATTATAGTTTTTGTTGTGTATTGCATTTTTAAGTCACATTTCTGCATGAATTATTTGTTAAACAGTTCATAAATATTTGCTTTTATGCAAAAATTAAAGGGATAGTTCACCCAAAAATGTAAATTATCCCATAATTTACTCACTCTCAAGCCATCCTAGGTGTATATGACTATTTTTCTGAAAAACACAATCGGAGTTATATAAAAAAAAAAATATTCTGGCTCTTCCAAGCTTTATAATGGGAGTGAATGGGGGCCGAGATTTGGAATCCCAAAAAAGTGCATCCATCCATCATAAAAGTAATCCATACGACTCCAGAGGGTTAATAAAGGCCTTCTGAAGCAAAGTGATGGGTTTTTGTAAGAAAAAATATCCATATTTATAACTTTATAAACTATAATCACTGGCTTCCGGTAACGGCTGTACGCGAGTCGAGTTCAAGTGGAAGAGTGACCTCTGACCCGACACATGACGTATGTAGGAGTAGCGTAAGCTTAGACGAAAATAGGGCTGGGCAACAAACTCAAGCTCCTCTTCACTTATATCAACAACCTCCGACATTTCTCTTTTAAAAATTCTCGTTTTAGACTTTTACATCATTACGTCATGCGTCAGGTCAGAGGTCACCGGAGCTAGACTTGCGTACAGCCGTTAATGTAAGCCAGCGATTATAGTTTATAAAGTTATATAAATATGAATATTTTTCTTAAAAAACGCATCGCTTTGCTTCAGAAGGCCTTTATTAACCCTATGGATTACTTTTATGATGGATTGATGCATTTTTTGAGCTTCAAAATCTCGGCCCCCATTCACTCCCATTATAAAGCTTGGAAGAGTCCGGATATTTTTAATATAACTCTGATTGTGTTCGTCTGAAAGAAGATAGTCACCTAGGATGGCTTGAGGGTGAGTAAATCATGGGATAATTTTCATTTTTGGGTGAACTATCCCTTTAACTCAAACGTAACATGTTCAGATTAATGAGGATCATGTGTTTAATGTTGCAATACAGAAATTCCAAATGGTCCTAAAACATTTTCTTTCGGCAGTATATAGATTTTTGTGGCACATGTTTGCATGAGATGTCTCCGTCTGCTGTGATGTAATCTTACAGACTCTCCAGTTTGCAGTGTAACCTGGGAAAGAGATTTTGTAACAGCAGCAAGAGCGTCAAACTGCCTCGTCTCTCTCTCCACACAACATTAATATTTGATAAGATTCTCCCGTTACATAATCGAGAGGGAAGATAAATGAGCAGAGGAGTGCGGAGATGTCTGTCTCTCTCTCTTCTCCCGTCGAGCTCAGAGTTTCTCTGTGACCTGAAAACAAACAGACGTGTCACGGACAGACGACCTCACCGGCTGCGGCCACGTGGAGTTGAGCCGTTCTGATTGGACGCTTGCCCAGTGGCAGCCAGCAGCATCTTTGGATGCATTTCAATATTGTTTTTCATGTCAAGTCAGTCGTGACACTTCAAAGCAGATTTACTCACCGGATTGCTATATCGTGATATGTATGGTTACAGTGATAAAAATTACTTTTGGTAATGAGTGTTTCTAGAGCATTCTATAATGAACTCTATAATGAATTATATCATTATGATTGTCTGATTTTTAAAGCACTTCATTTGATTATGTAAATTGACCCAAGTAAGTGAAATCAATATAGCGTATATGTAAAGCGACCACTATAAGAGCAATCTAATTAGCATATATGTAAATCTACCCATATCTATTCAGCATATGCAGATTCCTCTGGCCAGTGTTGTTGGTCAGAAAGCATCTGTAATTCACACGTACCACAGTAATACCGTAATAACTTATATGAAGTTCCATGTGAATGAATGAATATGGCAATAATTTAGGGTCGCTCCATGATGAATCTGCTGGTTAGTGCTGATGCTTGTGATTTTGGTCACCTACTGTGATGTCATGACATCATCTCAGCTGTGATTGGGCTGTAGGGTCAGTGCAGGTGATCACATGACTGAGATTCAGAGCAGCAGTGAGACGACAGAACATCACACCCTGTGAACGAGGTCCGGAAGGTGTCTATGTAGTGAACACTGATGAGTGGAGGGACTCGTCCTAGTGATGATGTCTCGAGCTGTGAGACCTGTGTGTGTGTGTGTGTGTGTGTGTGTGTGTGTGTGTGTGTGTTTAATAGAGTCACTGCAGGTTTGTCTGATTTACTGTGTAATTAAGAGAGCGAGACACAGAGAGAGAGAAAGGAAGAGTTTCTCACTTAGGTGTCACTGTGATGTAGTGCTGTTGTGATGGAGTGAGTGTGTGTGTGTGTGTGTGTGTGTGTGTGTGTGTGTGTGTGTGTGTGTGCGTTTCCCAAACTGTGGTTTATCAGTGGATGAAAAGCTAATAATTCATTAAATCATAAAAATGACAAATTAAAATAAATAAATAGAAAACAGCCAAAATAATACTTAAATAAATATTTTATTTAAAGTAAATGATATTAACATAAATACATTATTACAAATAAAATATATATAAAATAAATAATAAATACAAATTAAAATAAAACACTTATTAAAAATGTAATATTTTCTTTGAAATAAATAAAATAAAAAAAACATTTAAAATGAAAACAAATTAAAATAAGACACTAAAAATTACATATTTTAATAAAATTAATTAAAAAAATTAAAATTAAAATACTGAAAAGATTAAATATTTTATTTGAAATAAATAAAAACAATCATAAAAAAAAATACAAAAGATCATCAGTGTGATTTTCTGAGTGACAGGTGTCAATTAAAGAATCATGACAGAAACTGATTGATATTGATCATGATGAAGTTTTAATAATGAGTTTGACTGTATATTCGGTTCATTTCCCATCATTTTCTGTTTCCAGCACAAGTGATCACACACATGAAGCATCAGATGTAAGTGTGTGCGGTCAGGAGTTTAGGGTTAACTAGTTGATCAGCTGTTAGTGTGTCATTGTAGTAACTAGTTTATCTGTTGGTTTGTTGGCTACATTGTAGTGTAGTGGATCTGAAGTGTTACATTGTAGTGAGGATTGTTACACTGTAGTGTAGTGGATCTGAAGTGTTACAATGTAGTGAGGATCTGTTACATTTGAAGTGTAGCGGATCTGAAGTGTTACATTGTGGTGAGGATCTGTTACATTTGTAGTGTAGTGGATCTGAAGTGTTACAATGTAGTGAGGATCTGTTACATTTGTAGTGTAGTGGATCTGAAGTGTTACATTGTGGTGAGGATCTGTTACATTTGAAGTGTAGTGGATCTGAAATGTTACATTGTAGTGAGGATCTGTTTCATTTGTAGTGTAGTGGATCTGAAGTGTTACATTGTAGTGAGGATCTGTTTCATTTGAAGTGTAGTGGATCTGAAGTGTTACATTGTAGTGAGGATCTGTTACATTTGAAGTGTAGTGGTCTGAAGTGTTACATTGTAGTGAGGATTGTTACATTTGAAGTGTAGTGGATCTGACATGTTACAATGTAGTGAGGATCTGTTTAATTTGTAGTGTAGTGGATCTGAAATGTTACATTGTAGTGAGGATCTGTTTCATTTGAAGTGTAGTAGATCTGAAGTGTTACATTGTAGTGAGGATCTGTTACATTTGAAGTGTAGTGGTCTGAAGTGTTACATTGTAGTGAGGATTGTTACATTTGAAGTGTAGTGGATCTGACATGTTACAATGTAGTGAGGATCTGTTACATTTGTAGTGTAGTGGATCTGAAGTGTTACAATGTAGTGAGGATCTGTTACATTTGTAGTGTAGTGGATCTGAAGTGTTACATTGTGGTGAGGATCTGTTACATTTGTAGTGTAGTGGATCTGAAGTGTTACATTGTGGTGAGGATCTGTTACATTTGTAGTGTAGTGGATCTGAAGTGTTACAATGTAGTGAGGATCTGTTACATTTGTAGTGTAGTGGATCTGAAGTGTTACAATGTAGTGAGGATCTGTTACATTTGTAGTGTAGTGGATCTGAAGTGTTACATTGTGGTGAGGATCTGTTACATTTGAAGTGTAGTGGATCTGAAATGTTACATTGTAGTGAGGATCTGTTTCATTTGTAGTGTAGTGTATCTGAAGTGTTACATTGTAGTGAGGATCTGTTTCATTTGAAGTGTAGTGGATCTGAAGTGTTACATTGTAGTGAGGATCTGTTACATTTGAAGTGTAGTGGTCTGAAGTGTTACATTGTAGTGAGGATTGTTACATTTGAAGTGTAGTGGATCTGACATGTTACAATGTAGTGAGGATCTGTTACATTTGTAGTGTAGTGGATCTGAAGTGTTACAATGTAGTGAGGATCTGTTACATTTGTAGTGTAGTGGATCTGAAGTGTTACATTGTGGTGAGGATCTGTTACATTTGTAGTGTAGTGGATCTGAAGTGTTACATTGTGGTGAGGATCTGTTACATTTGTAGTGTAGTGGATCTGAAGTGTTACAATGTAGTGAGGATCTGTTACATTTGTAGTGTAGTGGATCTGAAGTGTTACAATGTAGTGAGGATCTGTTACATTTGTAGTGTAGTGGATCTGAAGTGTTACATTGTGGTGAGGATCTGTTACATTTGAAGTGTAGTGGATCTGAAATGTTACATTGTAGTGAGGATCTGTTTCATTTGTAGTGTAGTTAGTGGATCTGAAGTGTTACATTGTAGTGAGGATCTGTTTCATTTGAAGTGTAGTGGATCTGAAGTGTTACATTGTAGTGAGGATCTGTTACATTTGTAGTGTAGTGGATCTGAAGTGTTACAATGTAGTGAGGATCTGTTACATTTGTAGTGTAGTGGATCTGAAGTGTTACATTGTGGTGAGGATCTGTTACATTTGAAGTGTAGTGGATCTGAAATGTTACATTGTAGTGAGGATCTGTTTCATTTGTAGTGTAGTGGATCTGAAGTGTTACATTGTAGTGAGGATCTGTTTCATTTGAAGTGTAGTGGATCTGAAGTGTTACATTGTAGTGAGGATCTGTTACATTTGTAGTGTAGTGGATCTGAAGTGTTACAATGTAGTGAGGATCTGTTTCATTTGAAGTGTAGTGGATCTGAAGTGTTACATTGTAGTGAGGATCCATTACATTTGTAGTGTAGTGGATCTGAACTGTTACATTGTAGTGAGGATCTGTTACATTTGAAGTGTAGTGGATCTGAAGTGTTACATTGTAGTGAGGATTGTTACATTTGAAGTGTAGTGGATCTGAAATGTTACATTGTAGTGTAGTGGATCTGAACTGTTACATTGTAGTGAGGATCTGTTACATTTGAAGTGTAGTGGATCTGAAGTGTTACATTGTAGTGAGGATTGTTACATTTGAAGTGTAGTGGATCTGAAATGTTACAATGTAGTGAGGATCTGTTACATTTGAAGTGTAGTGGATCTGAACTGTTACATTGTAGTGTAGTGGATCTGAAGTGTTACATTGTAGTGAGGATCTGTTTCATTTGTATTGTAGTGGATCTGAAGTGTTACATTTATTCTGAACAAAATAGCAGTTTTTTCTTTTTTTTAGCAAATATGTATCAAATATCCAAGTTGTGTTGCAAATGACGTTTTATACACTGTGTACCCTTCCATCAAGTGTGTGAGTTTTATAAGGTTATTTTGTCCTGCAGCATCATAGTCTGATAACTCTGCCCTTCCGATACACCATTAAAGCTGTGACCACTGAGTTCATGAAGTGTCCAGCGTTTGCTTCGTTTATTTGGTTAATTAACTGCATCATATGGGTAGTTGAAGTGCACTTAAATACCCGGATGATGCATTACTCACACCACGTCTTCTCTATATACTGTAGCACACACATGCAATTTGTGTGTGTGTGCTGGTGTGTTTTATCCATGTGTGTGTGTGTGTGTTTACACTAGCGCTCTGTGTGTGTGATTATCTTTGAAGTGAACAGTCCTTTGACTGTGACCTTTCCACTGTGAATGACCCGATGATATGTGCTGATATTCAGAGCACCACTCACGCTGACCTTTTTGGACAGGAAGTGGAAAACAGGCATTGAACAGTTGCTGTTGGAGTGGCAAGTGATGTGATGATCTTCCAGCTCTTTGATTGGAGTATTAAAGAATAAATTATCATTTTATAATGTTTGTGAATGTCTTCTGCTCTGTAATTTATCTGATGACCGTTTCCACATTGTGAAGTCACGAGATCCGTGTAGTTCAGATGGACGTGGATGTGGGACGTATTGATAAAAGTGACTCCGGTGGTTATTAACGAGCGCCCGTTTGCCGTTTGTCTTTCCCGCGGCGCTGTTTGTTAAACACCCTGTCCATCATCATTCACGCGGCTCAGACATAATGATGAGCGGTCACACCGTTAGTGGCCTCGTTTGTAAAACGCTCCATCACTCGAGATCGGTGGCAGTTTAATCAGCTCTTAGTATGCAGATGGAGACGTCTGTGTTGACCAATCAGCTGCAGAGCATTCCACACTCGGACAAAAGTTTGGAATAATTAAGATTTGTTAGTGTTTTTGTTAGTGTTTCTGCTCACCAATGCTGCATTTATTTGATCAAAAATACAGTAAAAATATGAAATATTTTTGCAATTTAAAATATCTGTTTTCTATGTGAATATATAGTAAAGTGTAATTTATTCCTGTAATCAAAGCTGAATTTTCAGCATCATTCAGTGTCACATGATTCTTCAGAAATCATTCTAATATGATGATTTGCTGCTCAAGAAACATTTATGATTATTATCAATGTTGAAAACAGTTGTGCTGCTTCATATTTATGCTACCATATGTTTGTGTATGTGTATTTTTTACATTTTTCTTATAAATATTTTGTTATAAAACATCATGGCATTCAATATGTTTGAAGTCTCAATCTCATATTTTCTCTTCATTTGCGATTCTACTACTGTAGCCCCTCTCTCTCTCTCTCTCTCTCTCTCTCTCTCTGCAGTGTTCTTATGTAATCTGATTGATCAGTGGGGAGTGTTCTAGTGCACCAGAAGAACCGAACAGAGGAGATTCTCTGCACTCCTGCCCTCTGTTTGTTTAGTCCCTCATCACTAGTACTAGTACTCAGTGCTGTACATTAACCCCCGCCAAATGCGGGTGGATTTCAGCAGTGGTTGAATTCTAGTCTTGTAAATTGTAGCCTTTGAGAAAGGCATCTGAGATAATAAACAAAGTGCAATGTAGTGTTGTCAAAAATAATACTCATTTTCTGCAGATACCAGCTGCTCTTTCTTTCTCTCTCATCTGTCCAACAGCGAGTCGACACACAAACCCACCTTGTTTCATTTGCGCTAGATGAATATTGTTAGTGTTACAGAGCTTGATTTTTTGCATGTTATTGCACATAATTTTACTCATTCCTGCAGATTTTGTGCTCACATCCGAAGTGCGCGCACATAAAGCCGCCTCTTAGTACTAAATTGAGTTCTTTTTTGCTGCTTATTGCAGTATTAGTTCACTTCAGAATTAAAATTTAATATAATAATTTACTCACCCCCATGTCATCCAAGATGTTTATGTCTGTCTTTCTTCAGTGGAAAAGAAATGAAGGTTTTTGAGGAAAACATTCCAGGATTTTTCTCCATATAGTGGACTTCACTGGGGTTCAACGGGTTGAAGGTCCAAATGTCAGTTTCAGTGCAGCTTCAAAGAGCTCTACATAATCCCAGACGAGGAATAAGAGTCTTATCTAGAGAAATCATCGGACATTTTCTAAAAAAAAAAAAATATATATATACTTTTAAACCACAAATGCTCGTCTTGCACTGCTCTGAGATGCTCCATGCATGACGTAATCATGTTGGAACATAACACAGTCAGTTATGTTTAAAGTGAACGTAAACAGTTGAGAAAGAAAACGCATGTGTAACAGTATAATGGATCCGTGCATCAGCTCTTAAAGTGACAGCAGCCTAATTCTGAAATATTAAAAATATCTAAATGGCAGTTTTCCCCCTTGTATCAGTGTCAAAATTGTGGCCAGTGAAAATGCTGAGTGGCTAGTAACTTTGGAAGACTACAAACCAGAGTGGCTGGTTAGCAAAAAAGTTAATGTCTATCCCTGCTAGAGCTCATACTGAATGATTCCTCAGATCTTGTGTGTTGTTGAGGTTTGTACTGGGGTATATGTGTGTGATTAGAAATGTCTGTGTCAGATTAGCCCAGTCTGTCCATCTTCACAGGTTTAGTTTTATCTTTCAGAACTTTTGTTCTGTGTGTGTGTCAGTGATTTTACTGTCTTCACATTAAAAGCGGATTACGGGAGTCAAACCGGATTAGAGCAGCAGCTCAACTTGACTAGTAATTGGTCTCTGTGAACATTCTCTGTCGCTCCTGGATTTCAGTATGAATTATTCCAGACCATCCAAGCATCAACTGCTAATGCGGCAGCAGCTTTAACAGGAGATAAAGAATATGTGTGTGTGTGTGTGAGATCTGACCTGGTTTCACATGCTCTTCTCTGTTCTTGAGTTCTTGTGGAAAGAAGCAGAACTTTGTGGTTGTTCTTCAGAGTTTGACCCCTAAACGTCACAGCAGCCTACATAAAGCCAGCGGATGCTTTGAGTAATGAGGTACGGTGTGACTTCATACTGCACCGCTGCAGACGGACACTATTTATAGTGAACCTACAACTGAACTAGAGCTTCTGAGGCCTTCAACACACACACACACACACACACGGTCATCTCTACACATCCTGTTGTGTGTTGGACCTCAGTACAGATTCCTTAAGCTAAGGTTCGGACAATGGTCATAAACTTGATTAAGGCCTGTTTAAGAACAATAACTGTTATTGTTCTTAATAAAGTTTTAATAATAACTCTAAGGGAATAGCCACACCACAACAATAATGATAACGGAACAGAGAAATTATATCATTCTAATCACTTTCAGAGCATGAAGGATAAAAACATTGACAGCCAATCAGAATCCATCCTGCTTTGAAGAGCTCGAGCATTTAAAGCAACAAACGACAAAACTGGTGTGGACGCTGATATAGTTATCGCTATTGTTATTGTCATCATTCTTGGGTAGTTATAATTCTTGGCTCTAGTTATTGTAGTTATTGCTATAGTTATGGTTATCACTATATTTATTGTAGTAGTTATTATTTTAGTTATTGGTTATTGTAGTTAAGGCTATGGTTATTGTTGTCATGAATTGAGAAATCAACTTTTCCTTGAGCTTTTGATATATAAGAGGTCATCGTACTATAAGAATATCCTGTAAGTTTCAGAACTGAAAACTTCCTTGTTAGTCCAAAAAAAGCTTTTAGTGACACCAGACCCAGAGAACGACTGATCCTGGAATGTGTCTATAGATAGGTGAAACTCCGCCTCTGCAGAAGAAATCAACGCCTACTTCATCATTGCATCACTAGCCCCGCCCACTGGTGTGTTAGTGAGATGAGGAGAGAAGAGCGATACAGGACTAAAATAACATTACCTTTCAAAGGATCCTAATGCAGGAATATGATTATTTATTTTCAACAATGTGAATGTCTCAGTTGAGCTTTATTTATTTGTATTCGGTACAATTCACTGAGGATTCTTTGGTAAATCAATCGCATTTCGGTGCAAACAGACTTTTACGATATGGACTCGACAGTAATGCAACAACATGTCAGTAACTGTGTTCATTCTAATGCCTGATCTGATATTAATGATTCATGTACAGTCAGATGATCTTTGTCTGTGTGTCAGTAAATCAAACCAGTGACTAAACGCTCAACTTCACCTTGTTTCTCTTAGTAGGATGAAAATAATCTGTTATTTAAACGGTGATTAAATTATATATGTAAAGCAATCAAAAAACGCTCCCTTTACAATCACTGGAGCTGTCAATCAAACAGAGCGAGTTTATCAGTGACTGAGTTCTACCGTTTTATTCAACAAATCTCTTAGTTACATCGCATTTGCACTGTTAGTTATGATGAAAACATTCGTTAGTGTGCAGAAATTGAGTTGCAATGACGAGATCACTGCTTTCATGAGCTCAACAACATGTCTGTGATCGACTACAATGTTCATCACTGCAACCTTTCATACCACGATCTCAATATAATGCCATAGATCTAAATGTAATGCAACACTTTTCATGTTTAGTTAACCTTGAGAGCTGTAATAGTAAAAACGTGCTAAAAGTTTTTGAGAGAGTAATACTGAGCTATTTCATATGCAAACATGTCAGCCAATCACAGCAGTGGGCGTTTACACTGAAGTCTCACAGCAGACACGCCCCTTAAAACAGAGCGGTGTTCAGGGTAGGAAAAATGCCTTTTATTTTTTAATTATGACCATATTTGATGTAAAAAAGCATACTAACATTATAAGTGCACCCCGGGAAACATTATAAAACAGCAGTTCGTGATTCCTTTAATGTTGCGCTTTAGCGTCTTTAGCAGGAGAGAGAAGCGCAGAACGGAAAGGGCTTGAATGAAGTGTGTTTGACTCTAGATAAAAATTAGAGAATATTGCACCGAAAGATCACTACTATAATCGACCCTGAGCACTTGTGGTCTGCTCCATTTTTTGATGCGTGGTTCACTTTAAACTGAAGAAATGGCAAAACAGTGCTACTGTTGTCATTATGTCTCGCAGTTCGATTGGAGCAAAGCCAGGGGCCGGAACCGGACCGCGGTCCGCTCTTTGAGGATGCCTGGTATAGTCATTGTTATAGTTATGCTAAAGTTATCACAATGCTTATTGTTATAGTTATCATCACTATAGTTATCATTATTCTCATTGCAGTTATTGTTATTAGTTATTGTTCTTGGTGTAACCGGACTTTTAGGTATCTTGATATTAGAAGTGGAATCTGGAATTGTTTTGGAACATCTGGGAATAAATCAGAGACCCATTTAACCATGATGTGAGTTGAAGATTTCATTCAATTTCTTTGTGTTTTATGAAACTGTGTTTCCAGAGAAAGCAGCTCTGGTTGGATGTGTGTGGATGTGGTTGAACGTTGTCCACCCACAGAAGTTCATGCTCTCCTCTGCTGAGAGGAATCACATGTCTGAAGTGACTCAATCACTGATCTACTGCGAGAGCTTCTGCTTTCTTCCTGAAGCTTCACATTAACTGTCTGACATGACCTGGAGTTGAGATTTAGTTTATTTGTGGTACTAGAATATTCAAGTCCACTTATAATGTTAGTCCAAGTTTCTTGTTTCTCTGCAGTGATCCTAGTGCTGATATTCAGGTAAAGTGGGACACCTTTTTCCATTGAGACTGGGAGAAAATGTCCTAATTATCGGTCAGATGTTAACTCTCTGAAGTCTGAGGCTGATTTGGGACCTGGAGAAGTTTTGACATGCCCTGACATTTGTGCTTTTTTCAGTTGTTCATAAACATATTAATGACACAAGTGTCATTACACTGTATTCAGCACTACCATAATATGTGAGGAACATGTATGTACATGTTTGTGTTTTTGAAGGAATAATGTTTATGCGTGGTTATTGAAAAAACAAAAAACTTAAGTCACTGAAATAAGGCCAAAAAAAGTATATTAAATCTGTATTCACAAGACTTCTGGGTATTGGAGGTTTTAGACTAGAGTTTTTGCTTCAGAATTATGTAAAAATTATGCTGCCTACTCCTTCATATAAAACAATATATTGATTTAGTTTTTGTAAGACACTTTTTGTCAAGAAACACAGTATGCGTGGAGGCGTGAATCATCATGAATAATGGGTCATTTGCACCTGAGAAGACAAAAGAATCGCATAATGATGACCTGAAATGACTTGCATATTAATGAGGCCTTTCAGTCAGGTAGGCTGTGAAAAAACCCTCTGTAATCATGTCTCAGCTCAATTTAAAATAATGGTATTCTATTATATTATTTAAAATATCATGTATTTCTGTGATGCAAAGTATCTGAACAATTATGCTACCTCTATGGCATTTCATATAGTCTTTTAGCTTAAAAGCATGCACATTTGGAGAAATATTGATGGATTCTTATATGTTTATGTCAATTTTCTATACTGAGGAGTAATATTTATTCAGTATTGTCATCACTATGAGTGCTGGATTCTGTGTTTTCAAGTCATACTTGCAGCCAGAGGGCGCTCTGTACACCTTTAGTCCACAAATTCATATAAAGAAGAAGAGGACATTTCAGGAATGGTGTTTTCAATTCATACTTGCAGCCGGAGGGCGCTCTCTGTACACCTTTAGGCCACAAATTCATATAAAGAAGAAAAGGAACCAGGAACTAACGGCATGTCTTCTAGAGATCGCTAACCATGGCTTTAACATCCAGATAAACACTTTTCAGGACAATAAATACATGATTGAGACAATGCATACAAGTATTGCCTCTGAATTTGCCTCTGAATAGCGCTGGCTCCGTGGGCGTGGCCGCATTAGCGGATAATGAGCTGAAACACAGACTTCTGACATGGCTCTCTTTTCATACAGATTACATAAACACAGAATGTTTGTTTTCGATTTGACTTGCACAATTTAAAACCTGACATTTCAACGTTTCTTTAGACATATGTGTCATTTTTTTTGTCATTAGTATTCATAAGTTACAGTTCATTTTCTGAGAACTATCAGATTGGACTTCGTTCAGAGGGAGACGAGAGATCACGCTTCATGTTAGTTTTCTTTATTTTACAAAAAGCACAACATTGTGTTTTTACTCTGAGTGTACACAAATAAAAGAAGACATTCTATAGTTTCAATTGATATATTACTTATGTCTCTATGACAAGAAATGACGGAGTATTTTAAGTCTGTTTTGCTGCAATGTGAAAAAAATCCTGCAAAACGCACCGGTGCGTTAACGGACTCCAGAGAGTTAATGTGCTCATGGATTTGGTGTCATAATCCTGACGGTTTGCATGTCAGTGAATGATCTGCATGGACCGAGATGCTCGTTTGACTTCTGAATCTGTGCATCAAACTCTCATTGATTATGAGACATGCTGAGATGATCAGAGCTGATGTGATTATGAGCAGACTCAATGAGACTGACAATAATGCATGTGATGAGCTTAGAGATGGACAGACGGAAAGAGAAAAGCCATTGTTCCTCACTCGTTCTCTTTCTGTGTATGCAAACACACTCTCACCTTCCATCATGACAGGAAAAGCACAAGCGTGTTGTGTAATACTGTAGTACTCAGCTCTCACTCCTACATGTGGAGATTCAGGCACTTCAGTCCAGAAATACTCAACAAGCGTCAGGTGATGCTCGACCGCTGCTGAGTTCACTCTCCCTCAGAGTCAGGAAGTACCGCGGTTTTACCTCACAGGGTTCCCACAGATGTTTACATGCTTTCGTGCATTAAATGATCAATT
Organism: Ancherythroculter nigrocauda; assembly: GCA_036281575.1. Lineage (NCBI taxonomy): Eukaryota > Metazoa > Chordata > Actinopteri > Cypriniformes > Xenocyprididae > Ancherythroculter > Ancherythroculter nigrocauda. The sequence continues at coordinate 1,053,796 of VTFQ01000018.1, forward strand.
CGTTGCACTCACAGAAAGTCCCTTTGAGTGTGATTTGTTCCTGTAGAGCTCATTGATTCCTAGTGTTTGGACTGATTCTAGTGTCTGAAACATTGGGCCTCTTTAGAACACTTTTAGACAATTCTCTGATTCCCGGTCTGGGAAAAAGCCTGTTTTAATGGGAAATCTGTTGCATTTTAAACATCTTATTCAAAAAATCCACTTAACATAGAAATATATACTAGGGGTGTAACGGTAAATGTATTCATCATGGTTCGATGCATACAGTCGGACGACGAATACAGTCAGTCACAGGCGATCCACACTCCAATCCAGAAGGGGGCACGTGAGGTAATGCAACACTGTTTGCTAACCGCCACAACAGGAAAAAGAGCAGAAGAAGAAGAACAGACAATCTATGCATAGATATGTTTACATATAATCTCTCAACCGGTGTTTCAACCGCAGAAAGACATCAATAAAGAGAATATCTCACATAGCATTACATTTACCTCAGGCAAGTCATTTAGTGCAAATAGACCAAGTGTAAATGGTCTTTTCCATCTATGATCGAGATGGTTACAGGCTTGCTAATTAAAACATTTTACCTTTTCACGCATGTGCTTAAAGGCCTTAAAGCACTTGAACACCGATAATTGCTGCTCGCAGCTATATTTATACATTTATCATGACGTGAGTGAACAAATCAAAGGACTTTAAGCTGGAGCTTTAATCCGCTGATGTGCATTCCAGCTGTGTCGTACCTGCTGTCTCGCCCCGTCTCACGGTGACTCAGCACTCCTCACTACGATGATGATCAGTAATCAATATTAATGTATCATCAGCTGATGAGGGCACTACATAGACAGCATCTGAAGGGATCATGCAGTAAGTGTTTCCAGCCTCTGATGAGCAAAAGGGTTTAATGAGCATTTAGTAATGTGACCGCAGGCCTCGAGCGCTGTCTGTCCCGTCTGTCATCAACATCTACAGCTGTTCCAGAGATGTTTTTAGGTACTATCCTCACTGTATGTCATGAAGTTGGAGTGTGCACATTTAAAGAGACCATAATATGCTCTTTTATAAAGACTTGTGCTCTACTAGAACAGGTTTTTCTGCTTGAATGTTGATTATTTTCCTCATTGTTGCAGCTCCTGTCTTCCCAGTCTGTCAGTAACGCTCTGTTTAGTTGCTGTCTCTATGAAGCCCTGCCTTCTGAAAAGCACAATGTGCTCTGATTGGTCGGCTGGAGCAGTGTGTTGTGATTGGTGAAGCACTTCAAGCGTTTGGGAAATGACCCGCCCCTTACCATAACTGTGAGTTTAAGAGGATAGAATATATATTGTACAGTATAAAAAACATTACGCCTATGGAGAGTCCCCATAAACCACATTTATAAGTGTGTGTGTGTGTGTGTGTGTGTGTGTGTGATCATCACAGGACGTTCATATGAGTGTTTATTATCTCTATGAGCATCTGCGAGGGATTACATCAGGTTCAGATAATCTGGATTTGATCTGTTACATGGATTACAGCAGAATTAGCTCTACTGCTCATCAGACGAACACGTGATAGTTCACGAACTGTTTGATAGCTGACTGACTCACCCATAGTGTTCAAAAGTTTGCGGTCGGTAGGAAGTTGTTGAAAGAAGTCTCTTCTGCTCACCGAGACTGCATTTATTAGATCAAAAATACAGTAAAAACAGTGAAATGTTATTACTATTTAAATGAACTGTTTTGTGTGTGAGTATATTGTTTATTCCTGTGAATTCTTTGATGAATTGAAAAAAGAACAGCATTTATTTGAAATAGAATCTTTTGTAACATTATAAATGCCTTTACTGTCACTTTTGATCAATTTAATGCGTCCTTAATTAATAAAAGTATTAAGTTCTTTAAAAGTATTGACCCAAACTTTTGAAATGGTGTGTGTGTGTGTGTGTGTGTGTGTGCGCCCGCATGTGTGTTTGTGAGTATGTGTGTTTGTTTGTGAGTGTGTGTTTGTAAGTGTGTGCATGTGTGCGTGTGTGTGTTTGCGTGTATGTGCATGTCTGTGTATGTTTGTGAGTGTGTTGTGTGTGTGTGTGCATGTGTGTTTGTGAGTATGTGTGTGTGTTTGTGAGTGTGTGCATGTATGTCTGTTTGAGTGTTTGTTGCGTGAGTCTGTGTGTGTGTTTGTGAGTGTGTGTGTTTTTGAGTGTGTGTGTCTGTGTGTTTGTCCTCTTAGTGTCCATCAGACAGAGACACACCCATTAAACTATCTGCAATGCAGTTTAACCTCGTCTGCCAGCTCTGTGTCTGTCTGTCTGTCTCTCTCTCTCTCTGTGTGTGTGTGTGTTAGACAGGTAACAGGTCCTTCAGTCTGTGTTAGTAGTCTGTATGTTTCTCGAGTGCAGTGTTTGTTTGTTGTAGTTATGGATTGCGTTCTTGTGTTGTTACAGCATCCGTGTGCAAACAATTTATCACAGCAACTGACAGAGTCAAAGATATTCATAGTAAACAATGTTCAATTAAAATCTAGCAGAGCTGAAATATGGAAAAGAAGTGTGTGAGGAGTGTCCTGCTTTAATGTTGAGGATCATAATGTTTATGTCTTCAGCTTCATTCATATCAGATCACTGATTAATCTCATGTAGGATGTTCGGATTTTCATCTCGTTTTCATTATCATGGACTAAATCAAGCAAACGTGGATTTTTTAAAAGTACATTTTAAATTGCAACCACAATTTTTATCCGAAAAAAATGCAATTTTTCCCAAATCGTGCAGCTCCAGCATCAGTCAGATCTCACGCTGGTGTTTTGAAACGAGCTCCACCTGTCCCTGTACTTCAGCCGCAGGTTGTTCTTACATGTTCAAGGCCGTCATCAGAACACGTGATGGTCATGTGACCTGCACACGTCTGAGCGCTGCTGTGTTTAAACTCATAATGAGATGTCCGTCGTCACACAGTCATCACGCTGTTGAAGTGTGTGTGTGTGTGTGTGTGTGTTTATTGGTGTTCTCTATCTAGCAGCATTTGTGAATGTGCATGTCGACCCAAACAGAGATAATGTGACAGGAGGTGTGTGTGTGTGTGTGTGTGTGTGTGTGTGTGTGTGTGTGTGTGTGTGTATGAGAGTGTTGCTCTCTGCTGAGACTGTGTGTGTTGCCATCTGTGCGGTTTGTTCCTCTGATGCGACAAACAGCAACACACACACACACTCACACTCACACACACAAACACAGATACTGTAAAACTCATGTGAACCGCACCATCACATTTTCTGCTCTTAAAGAGACAGTACCTTAATTCACAGACATCCTGCACAAATGCCCATCATGCAGTGTGACAGTTTGTTTTGTGCGTTATTTACAGACATATAATCTTCCTCTATCTGTGTGACTGTCGTTCTCAGGCAAATCAACATGTGTGATCGCATGCATGTGTGTGTGTGTGTCTTGATGCTGCTGGAGGCCACAGGCATTTGTTTTCTACAAAACGACAACAGGCAGATGGAGCCATATACAATATTAATGAAGAACTCAGTCACAATGTGTGTGCTTTGTGTGTGTTGTCATCTCTCCATCGCTGTTTTACTGCATAACTTGATTAAAGGCTTTGTTCAAGGTTACAGCGTTTATTTGGAAGAGACACTTAAAGTCACCATGAAATCATATTTGACAAATCTTGTTTTTTTTTTATTGTTTTTTATTCTAAATGATTGATCGGTGCACATCATTATTGTTTTAAATTCATGTTTCTGGTCATCTTGAATCACAATATCTTCTCCTCCCTCTTGCAGCATCTCTTCTCTTCTCTGATGATGAGGGCGGGGCAACCTGTCACTCACATGAGATCCACCAATAGCAAACCACAACCATACAATCAATTCCCCACAGACAAAATCAAGCCCTGCCCTACATATGAGTATATGAAATGATGTTACAGTATTTATGAGTATATTAATTGGCATTTTGTTATTTATGTAATATATGAAATGGATTCAGTATATATGAGTATATGAAATGATGTTACAGTATATATGAGTATATGAAACGGGGTTACAGTATATGAGTATATGAAACAGTGTTATGGTATATGAGTATATGAAACGGGGTTACGGTATGTGAGTATATGAAACGGGGTTACGGTATAGTATATGAAACGGGGTTACGGTATATATGAGTATATGAAACGGGGTTACAGTATATGAGTATATGAAACGGGGTTACAGTATATATGAGTATATGAAACAGTGTTATGGTATATGAGTATATGAAACGGGGTTACGGTATATGAGTATATGAAATGGGGTTACGGTATATGAGTATATGAAACGGGGTTACGGTATATATGAGTATATGAAACGGGGTTACGGTATATGAGTATATGAAACGGGGTTACAGTATATATGAGTATATGAAACGGGGTTATGTATATGAGTATATGAAACAGTTTTACGGTATATATGAGTATATGAAACAGTGTTACAGTATATATGAGTATATGAAACGGGGTTACAGTATATGAGTATATGAAACGGGGTTACGGTATATGAGTATATGAAACAGTGTTACGGTATATGAGTATATGAAACGGGGTTACGGTATATGAGTATATGAAACGGGGTTACGGTATATGAGTATATGAAACAGTGTTACGGTATATGAGTATATGAAACGGGGTTACGGTATATGAGTATATGAAACGGGGTTACGGTATATGAGTATATGAAACGGGGTTACGGTATATGAGTATATGAAACGGGGTTACGGTATATGAGTATATGAAACAGTGTTACGGTATATGAGTATATGAAACGGGGTTACGGTATATGAGTATATGAAACGGGGTTACGGTATATGAGTATATGAAACGGGGTTACGGTATATGAGTATATGAAACGGGGTTACGGTATATGAGTATATGAAACGGAGTTACAGTATATGAGTATATGAAACGGGGTTATGTATATGAGTATATGAAACGGGGTTACGGTATATGAGTATATGAAACGGGGTTACGGTATATGAGTATATGAAACGGAGTTACAGTATATGAGTATATGAAACGGGGTTACGGTATATGAGTATATGAAACGGGGTTACGGTATATGAGTATATGAAACGGAGTTACAGTATATGAGTATATGAAACAGTGTTACGGTATATATGAGTATATGAAACGGGGTTACGGTATATGAGTATATGAAACGGGGTTACAGTATATATGAGTATATGAAACGGGGTTATGTATATGAGTATATGAAACAGTGTTACAGTATATATGAGTATATGAAACGGGGTTACGGTATATATGAGTATTTATATAATACAGTACAATACAGTATTATTATAGTGATGTGTTTCTTTATTGAAATATAAATATAATATAAAATTATAATATATAAAATATAATAAAATATAAAGTATATATATTTCTTTATTTGTTTAATTTTTAAGATTTAATAATATAAGAGCAATGTATTGTATTATTATTATTGTTTGTATAGTCATATTGAATGGGTTACATAAAGGTGACCTGAGACAATTGAATTAGAAATAGATTTTTTTTTTTTAAATCTCTGTTTAAAAAATAAAAACAAAACAATATATGACAAGAACCAATATATGCCAAAATAATTGCAATATGAATTTTTGGGTTAAATCATGCAGTCCAGTTCATCTGTAGTGTTTATAATTCACTGAATAGGAAAACACGTCTATGAAGAAAGACACACACACACACACACACGTCTGATTAGATTAACACACTTTCCCTTAACACACTCATATCAAGGTTACTCCATCTTAATGTAATAGGATTATTCTCCATTGTGATGTGTGTGTGTGTGTGTTTGTGTGTGTGTGTGTGTGTGTGTTTGTTTGCGTGTGTGTCTGCGCATGTGTGCACGTGCATCAGCTGCTTCTGTATTTATGCATTGTTTAATGATTATTGTGGTTGATTTTATGGCTAATAAAGATATAGACCTAGAGAATGTAGAGCTCAATATCATGTAAATAAATACATTTAATAACAGCATATAAGAAATGCTCCTACAGTACTGAAGTGGTTCTGCTGAGATTGTCTGTAGATGTAATGAACTCATCTCCTAACAGCCAATCGATTTAATAGTTAATCATTATATTTTGATATAAAGTTTATTGACTGAATGGGATTTGATTTATAATATCAGTGTCAGTGATGAAGACGTTGTAAAACTGTATGAGACATATACATGTTTATTAATGCAGCAGTAAACACATGACGCTTATGAAGCATTATAAAGGAGATTTATCTTTGTTATTTTTGCCTCAGTTTTAATAAACAGCACGTCACTCCATGTGTCAGCAGGTTGTGATTTAATAGTATTTCAGTGTGTGTGTGTGTGTGTGCAGTCAATGTGAGTGTAGGTGGAGAGACTCACACATACACACACACACACACACACACACACACACACACGCGTGTGCTGTTCTCCTGCAGTGCTGCCTGTATCTGCAGTGGCATGTTGTGAAGTTCTCCTGCAGCGTTCTGTGTCTCGGCTCTTCTCTGTGATATTGTTGCAGATAATGCAATGCAGAGCACATCAAACACGGCTCATATGACATCATTCTTGCTTCACACACACACGCTTCACATGCAGTGGTGTGTAGGAGGAAGTTTCGATCTGCAGTGCTTTGTCTGACCATCTCTGAAGGATTATGTTCGTCTTGAGCATTGAGAATATTCCAGAACATCCATAACACATTTAGTATTTCACTCGAGCATCTGAGAAAATGTCTGCTTTGATATGAAAATATCCTCTTTGCCTTTAAGATTATTGTTGAGAGCCACAATTCTCAAACGTTTTCATCATCTGAACCACTTTAAGATAAAATATTTTTTAAGTTAAGATAATATTTTAAGATAATACTTTAACAATTTAACAACACATCCATGTTTTCACGGTTTTCTGATGTCTTTTAATGGTCACATGACATGCAGCTAAACAAATTGTTTGCTTTTATTAAAAGATTGTTTTTATTTAAAATAAAATATTTCTTTTTTTAGTGTTTTAGTTTGATTGTTGTTATTTTTAAATTATTTTCATTTTATTTAAAATAATAGATTTGATCTTTTTTAGTAATCGTTTTACTTTGTCTTTATTTTCATTTTATTTTTATTTTTCAAAAAATATTTTATTTGTATTGTTTTTTTATTTGTAAATAATATTTTTTTTATTTATTTCATTTATAATACTTAATCTTTTTTAAGCATTTTATGTTTATTTTTTATTTTAAATTGTTTTAATTTATTTAAAATAAAATATTTCACCTTTTTAGTGTTTTATTTTGATTGTTTTTATTTTAAATTAAATTTTATTTATTTCAAATATAATATTTAATTATTTTAGTAAGCATTTTATTTAGATTTCTTATGTTTTTAAATTGGTTTTTAATTTATTTAAAATAATATATTTAATCTTTTTGTGTTTTTTTGTTATAATTTGTTTAAAATAAAATATTTTGTCTTTAGTTTGTTTTAATTTGTTTTTTTTTTATTATATATATTTTTTTAAATTTTCCATTATGATTGAATGAATGATGAGCTTGTCATGCGCTCTGAGTTTGGGAGCCTCAGCTGACGGATGTTGTGTTGTGTTGTGTTCAGGATGATGAGGTGGTCCTCCAGTGCTCCGCCACCGTCCAGAAGGAGCAGCAGAAACTCTGTCTGGCCGCCGAGGGCTTCGGGAACAGACTATGTTTCCTCGAGTCCACGTCCAACTCAAAGGTACAACTCTCACAGTCGCTCTTCAGTAATCAATGCATCTTATATCCCAGCAACACTCCAACTGGGAACAAAGTATTTCTACAGCATGGAGTTTGATTCAGGCAGATCATTATTCCACTGCATCAACAAAACCGACAATGACAGACGAAGATTATTACAATAATTTTGAAATTCCAGAGATGCAAGTGTCATAAACTTTTTTCATACAATTCTGACTTTTTTCTCATAAATCACGCTTTTTTACTCGCAATTCAGGTTTTTTTTCTCACAATTCAGGTTTTCGCAATTCATGCTTTTTTTCTCGCAATTCAAACTTTTTTTCTTGCAAATCAGACTTTCTCACAATTCAAGCTTTTTTTCTTACAATTCAGGCTTTTTTTCCCCTTTTTTTCTGCAATTAAGACTTCTTTCTCGTAATTCAGACTTTTTCTTGCAATTCAGACTTTTCTCGCAATTCAGACTTTTTCCTCGCAATTTGTACTTTTTCCTTTCAATTCAGACTTTTTTCTTGCAAAAAGTCCAAATTGCGAGAAAAACAAAGTCAGAATTGTGAGAAAAAGCCGCAATTACCCTTTATTATTTTTTATTCCGTGGCAGAAATAAGCTTCCATAAGACAGTTTGACAAGTTTGAAAGTAAGTGAAAATTATATTATAATAAAAATACATGTGATGACTAAAATATTGTAAAAAGTTTTTAGAAGAAAAAGTATGAATGTTTATGAAAATCATTAAAACAATGTTTTTAGTAGTTGAAAATGATTGAAACAGTTACCAGTTATCAGGTGTTTTGATTGTATTGCACTGATGCAGTATGATGAAGCTGAATGAGTCTGCTGAGGCTGTGAATCATTTAATCATCTTCCTCATAAAGACTCCTCAGGAGATCATTGTAATTCTGCTTGATGGTGCGTCTGCTCTCTCTCATCATCTCACCAGCTCAAATCATGACGTTTCTAGTGGCACTGATTTGACTGATCCTTTACTCAGATTGATTGATTATTGATATTTTTAATACTGATCATAACATGAAGACACAAGATGCTCATGAAGCTGGCATGATTCTAAGTTTCAATGAAACTGCAGGGAAACACAAACAATTTTGAACCTGCAACCTTTTTTAGACCAGCCAGGAAGTCCTGTGAATTTCTGTAAATGTGGCCTGACCTGAATGACGTGTCTTCTTTCCAGAATGTTCCGCCGGATCTGTCCATATGTACGTTTGTGCTGGAGCAGTCGCTGTCAGTGCGAGCGCTGCAGGAGATGCTGGCCAACACTGAGGAGCGAGCGGAAGGGGTGAGTGCTGCTGCTGACCTCACTAGAGCTCATCGTCTGCTTAGAGATCTGAGACATGAATCAAACCCAGAAACATCTGATCTGAGTTAAAGAAATGTCTTGAACTGCTCATCCCCAAAAACTGCCTGGTGATTGATACACGAATAATGAGAAATGCTGTGTGTGTATGTGTGTGTGAGAGTGAGTGTGTGTGCATGTGTGAGAGTGTGTGTGCATGTGTGTGCATGTGTGTGTGAGAGAGAGAGTGTGTGTGTGACAAATTAAATGTGTTGCTGCGTAAACTGCTGATTTAGCAAGTACTTGTGTGTACTTGAATGTGAAATATTGCTTAATGTATAGACAAACAAGGTGTCACACTTTACCATCTAACATGGGACCAGTGTCCTTTTGTGAAGTGAAATCACTATAAAATGCACATGCCAGCAGCTGCTTAAATTTAATATTTGGCCATGGAATGGTGAAAAAAAGGTCACTTAAAAATGGTAACATCTAAATTAACTGATTTTGTTCAAGTCTAAAATATTATTTGATATCACTTAACCAACCCACATACATCAATTTATACAAACAAAACTAAATTTTATGTTTTAAATCCAGTAAAAATAATTCTTTAAGATAACAATTGCAGGTAATTTTTTAGAGTAAAAAGCGAATTTGTTAAACAAAATGCCTTTGGTCCCCTGTTAGATGGTAAAGTGTGACACCTATTTGGTTGTTTTGCCATTTCTTACCATCACAAAACACACTGTAAAGATTTTGGAAGTCAAATCTCAAAATTTTATGTTGACTCAATTGAAATATATGAACTAGGGATGTTCATTTTTGCACTGAGTGCGGTGTGCGGTGAGTGTGCGCATGTATGTTGTGTGTGTTTGTGAGCGTGTGTGTGGTGAGTGTGAGAGTGTGTGTGTGTGTAGAGCAGTGCAGGATTAAAGCAGAGATCTGGAGAAGTAATGCTGAGTGTAGCAGGAACGCAGAGAGATGCAGTGAATTGCAGTGAGAGAGAGAGAGAGAGACAGACGGATCCTGCCTATGCAGAAGTGTCTCGCTGCGTGCGAAGAAGCGTCACATGTGGAGGAGGAAAAGGGAAGATCAAAACCAATCGCTGCTTGCTGCTCTCTCTGAATCACTCTTTAATGGTGACGGTTTTCTTTCAGATCAGTTGGCACAATCACATTTGCAGGCGCGGAGGATGTGATATCAAATGCATTTATAGAAGTCTGATGCGTGGATGAGTTTAGTCCTACACACTGCGGTGAGGCTGATAGGTGGAGTGTGTGTGTGTGTGTGTGTGTGTGTGTGAGAGAGATTCCTCTCTGTTTAGCAGGGCTGGGCAGACTGCACCAAAACACACACACATCAAACTAACATTCACATCAACATCTGAGACGAGACTGATCAGCTCCATCAGATTATTTACAGAGAGATATGAGATCTGAACACCGTTAACATTTATATTTGTGTTTTATAGAGCCTTCTGACTAATTCACAATCACAGCAACAGTGACATATCTTAACCAAAAACACTAAAACTGTCATGATTCATTCACGCTGCTCTTTTCAACAGCAGAAGGGACAAAAACAACATCAAGTATCATAAAGATAGTCTGTGCACTATATCCAGATCTTCTGAAGTCATGTGATGTTTTTATGAGAAACAAATTGAAGTGTAAATCATTATTGACTAAAGCTATCAAATGTCCTTCTGTGTTGATGTGTTCGGTTACGGCACACACGAGAGCCTATAGAGTTTTAGTTTTAAAGCATCATGTGACTTCAGAAGAGTTGTATCTGGGATCCAGGGGCCAAAAAATCCCTTTGAATATATATTAATACATTTATATATATATATATAAATATATATATATGTAATGCATGTAATATAATATGTAATACATTTGTATTTTTTGCTTTTATTGTTATTATTTCTTATGTATATATATGTATATGTGTATGTATATATATATATATATATATATATATATATGCATATAAAATTATCCAACAGATGCATAAAAAATAAAAATAACAATAAAAGCAACGTAACATTCAGCAAATTTTATTCTACTTTCTAAAGTATAGTCAGAAATCTTTATATTAATCATGATTGTTTAATATTATTGCTAGCGCTATTTTTTAATAAGAACATTTTTTACATATTTTTGTGGGAAAAAAATCTAATTATTAATCTCAGATATGCAAATATTTTTTTTAATAAATTTGCTTTAGTACTGTGACAGCATAAAAGTCAAAAATCTAAATGACTTGATTTGGAAAACAATGTAATTTTATTTACTTAATTTTTTCATTATTACAGTATCACATAATATTTAATATTTAATATATAATAATTTTTTTTACATGTAAACATATAGATGCCTTGATATTTTAGATTGGGTGACTCTAGCAATCAGTAATCATGATATTTGTGAATCTTGGCATCAAAAAGTAAAACCTGATGTAAATGACATCAGGTTTTCATACTTTGGTGTTTTACATCCATTCTGGAGCTTGACCTTAAAGGTCAGACACTTTCATTAAATGCAAAAGAGTAGCATGAACATTATATGTAGATATATATATACACAAATGTAACGTTCTGCCATGCACAAATTATTCCTTCAGACGTGTTCGGATCATGTGATCAGAGGCTCATCTTCTATCTGCTCTTCTTTTTCCTTCTCATTCCAGCTGTTGCTCATTTATTAATGATCTAATAATTGATTTGACTCTCTAACCGTGTGATCATGCTGCAGGAAATGATGTTTTATCTTTTGTTTTTGTGACTAAAAACAAAAAAGCCTTTCAACGCTGAATAAAACATCCACATCAGGGTTCCGTTCATTGACAAGCAGAGGCGACCTTTGACCTCACAATGACCTCTGATGACCCCACGGGTGGATTATTTTAATATGTTTTCTTTATGCAGAATTGTGGTGGTTTTGGGTTGAATGTGCAACAGATACGAGATTCACCCACAGAGAATTAATAATAAATAGATACAAATAAAAGATGGATGAACCGGAGCGTTCCCATCATCCTCTGCTGAAATGAAGGAGCCTGATGTGTTTCTTTGTGATGATGGAAGCATGATATTTCCTTTCTTTTCTTTCTGTTGTGTCTCCATCACTCCACAGCTCATAGACATGGAGAAATGGGTACGTGGATACACACACACACACACACACACACACACACACACACTCAAACACAGGTTTGTTTTTCTATCTTAGTGAGGACTCTCCATAGGCGTAATGGTTTTTATACTGTACAAACTGTACATTCTCTCCCTCTACACGACCTCTATACTCCTAAACCATCACAGAAAACATTCTGCATTTTTACATTTTTATTAAAACATTGTTTAGTATGTTTTTAAATATGAGGACTCATGAAATGTCCTCATAAAACATGAAAACAAGCACACACTCACTCACACACACACACACACGTACATACGTTACTGCATGCGTGTCCTGCATCTGATCTGAGATCAGCATGTTCCTCATATCCAAACATTCAGCATCTATTATGACTCTTCTTGTCATAATTTCACCACAGTCATTTCTCTTGAGTTCTGCCTTCATGAAAGGAACGGATCAGACTGAAGTGAGAATCATTTACTCGCCCGATTCAAACCCGTACGACGTTCGTTCTGCTGTGAAAAACTAAAGCAGATGTTTATCAGAATGTTGACGCTGCTCAGCTGAAGAACGTCAGTCACGTGTGTTTGAAGATGTTTCTCATGTTCACATGAACCGTCCTTTAACACTGCAGACAATGATGTTGTTCTTCAGTGTGTTTGTCTTGTTTTCCAGTACAAATATCTAAAATATTCTTCAATCAAGATGCATTTACATCTCCAGTAAATGTCATGATGAATGTTTATTTCAGTAATTGTAGAGCTCATTTATATTTGTGTTTGAGAGCTTCAAGTATTAGATCATGTGACTGACATCGTGTAGCACTGCACCGTATACACTGAACACCGACTGCCGTTTTCAATAATGAGTGAGACAGTATGCAGTATGTAACATTTCAAACAGTAGTGTCACATGACCTTGTCAATGAGTGACATCAAAAAGTATTTTTAAATCAAATCAGACTGATATCTGGAATTGAAGGTCTAGTCGAGCACATTGCATTGTGGGATATAGTATGTGATGTTGTAGATCAGTGTACATACTGCATACCGCAGAACATGCTGTATGTTAGTGTGGTTATCGATCTGAGCATCGTGCAGCTGTAGATTCCTGACAACATCTGGGTTTCGTGTGTCATTAACTATGTCTTTTTTTCTTCTTATGGGCCACAGAAATTCATGATGAAGGTAGGAGTCCATGTGTGTGTGTGTCTGTCTCGTTGTTGTGCGTCCTGTAGCGTAATGTAGCTGTACAGTGAGCTAATTCCAGTGAGAGCGAACGCTGGAGTGAGTCTAATGAGAAAATAAAGGTCCTGTTCTTCCCGTCCTGAAGCATTACTGCAGCCATTACCTGACACACACACACTCTCGGCCTTAAGAGAGCCATTAACACACACACACACACACAGGAAGTGCTGATTCCCAGGAACATCAGCCCTGACTGTGGAAAAACACTGACGTGTCGGGATTCTTCATGTTCATTTGTGGCTTGTAAATTGCAATTAGTGTCCATTTACTGTATATGCAAATGGTTTGTTTGAAACCAGAGTTTTAGTTTGCTGCCTTACTAAATGTAGTGTGTAAATTTATATATTTAAATTAAATTGGTTTTAAAATAAAAAAAAAAAAAAATTATATGTAATATTTTTTTCCCCCAATTTAACGCATGAAAAATATTTAACGCAATTAATGCAGCATTCTTTTTTTTTTTTACTGTCATCCTTCAGTATATGATCACGCTATCATTTACTCAAGTGCTGCTAAACCATTCAAGCGTGATCTGTATCTGTGAAAAAGCACAGAAAGCCGCTAAACAGCGCGCACCACATTGAGTTCTCTTTAGCACTTGAACGGACAAAAACACACAAAATTATATAAAAAAAATCCTGTTTTGTTGAGTATCCTTGTAAGCACAGTCATAAATGAGTTAAATGAAGTCTTGAATGTAAACAGTTGTGAGAAAATAGGGTGTGTCAGATCTGTGCAGGGTTGCCAGGTTTTCACAACAAAATCCACCCAATTGCTATTCAAAACTAGACCAATTTTTAGCCCAGGTTAAAATCACATTCCGGGGGTTAAAATCAGCTTTTTGATGGGGTTCCCCTGGTAAAATTCGCATTCAGCTCAAAATCCCCCACAGATCATTTATTATAGCTTGTCAAATTTGCCCCTATTTGGGTGTGAGCAAAAACACGCCGTTTTTGTGTGTGTCCCTTTAAATGCAAATGAGCTGCTGCTCCCGCCCCCTTTCCAGAAGAGGGCGGAGCTTTAACAGCTCAACAACAACAAAGCTGGAGAATCTCACGCAGCCAAAATGACGATTTTGTTCAGCCTTACATTGTTCAAACCGGAGTCGACACTGATGGAGAGACTCAGGAAGAAGTTACAACTTTTAGACGTTTCTGAATGGTTAGTGGATAAATGTATGTAGTTGCTGTGGAGTTGATTCAACTCATCCACTAGCATGTGCCGTCATGTTCATCTTTTGTGTTGAATTGAGCCTCGATTGTGAAGCAGTCCGGCGTAAAATGACGGCATGTCAACAACACTCTACTACAACAACTCTTCCTCTTCTCTAAAGCAGCCCAACATGGCCCCGCCCCCTTTGTTGCATATTCACGGGGGCGGGGTTTATGTAAATGTTGGGGTTTGTGATGTCACTAACCCAGGAAGAATCTTGTTGTAGTCCTTAAACAGCGATTCCTGTAAAAGAAAATATCTCCTTTGTATTGAACTTTGAGCGTCGTAACTTTGCAGATGTTGTTTATGCTCAAACAGCAACATTACACACTAACTAAAGTTAAAAAAAGTCAAATCAGAATCAAGGACCCCTTTAAAGGCACAGCTAAATGTGACATTTATTATAATGGGTTTATGTGAAGATTGTTTTAAGTTCACAAAAAATGATAACTTTCAACTGTTGTGTGATTCTGCTGTGAATGTGTCATATTGATTATGCATCACATTTACTGGACAGTCATGAGTGTGTATCAGTGATCAGTGCTGTGTGTGTGTGTGTTTCAGACGGCGCAGGGCGGAGGTCACCGGACGCTGCTCTACGGTCACGCGGTCTTACTGAGACACTCCTACAGCGGGATGGTGTGTGTTACTCTGATCACACGTCACACATTTGTGTGTGTGTGTGTGTGTGTGTGAGGTTCATGTGTTGATGTGTTTCTCTCTCCAGTATCTGTGCTGTCTGTCTACGGCTCGCTCGTCCACCGACAAACTGGCTTTTGATGTGGGGCTTCAGGAAGACACAACAGGTGATGTCACTTCCTGTTTACATTCCCAGATTAAAGTGAATGTTTCTCAGAAACATGTGCTGGTCATATTTCATCACAAAATCAGGTGAAAGAAATAAAAACAATGTGAATGAAGCTGTTCTCAGGACCGTTTGTGACATTATTTTTTATTATCATTAACGATTCATGGGAATGACAAACAGACCCGAGAGTGAAACACAACACTGAGAGATTATGAGGGTGAAAAAAACACTGGAAGAAAATGTCTTTAAAATTGTTTTCAATATTGAATTAAACTAGAAATTTTGAACTAGAAAGGCTAAAATAATTTTTTCCAAACATTATGTGAACGTTACTTTTGAATGTTCTCTGAACGTTCTGAAACAAGTAGCAACTTTTAAAAAACGTAATGTGCGTTACTTTTAATGTGTTATTTGTTACATTTTGAATGTTCTGAAACAATGTAGTAACATTTAAAAAATGTTAGACAAAAGTCCAACTAAAACATTTAAAAAAAAACATTCCATGAACAATATATAAATAATGTTTTTGTTCTTTTCTTTTGAGAACATTAGTAAAAACCAGATAACTTTGAACAATTGTTTTATTAACGTTACTGGAAGTACATTTGTTAATAACATTCCCTGTTAGTTTTTTCTCATAAAACATGCTCCAGTAATTTCCAAAAAATCTTTTTTCGCAGTGTATGACTCCTCACGTTCTCTGACTCATGATGTAATGCCTGTAAATGATGTTTATAGATTTATAACGACACATGTGTTGCGTGTGCAGGTGAGGCGTGTTGGTGGACCATCCACCCGGCGTCCAAACAGAGGTCAGAGGGCGAGAAGGTGCGGGTGGGTGACGATCTCATCCTGGTCAGCGTGTCGTCTGAACGTTACCTGGTGAGTTTGAACACAATCAAACCCTCATTCCAGGATCTCCTTAAAAATGAGGAATAAATGTGAGAAATGCTAGTAATAGTTTCAGATATCGTTCAGAATAGTAAAAGCTGGACGTGAGATTGTGCAGTGACTGCTGCTCCAGTTCACTGGATCTTCTGTCGTATTAAATCACTTCAGTGTTTGAGTGACAGCTCTTTGTTCCAGCACTTGTCGTATGGTAACGGCAGTTTGCACGTGGACGCGGCTTTTCAGCAAACGCTCTGGAGTGTTGCGCCGATCTGCTCCGGCAGTGAAGTGGCTCAGGGTGAGTGAGAACTCGACTGAAACGTCTCACTGCTTTCCACTTCCTGTTCATTTACTCAGCAACGTGTGTTCTAGGCTTCCTAATTGGTGGAGATGTTCTGCGGCTGCTGCATGGTCACATGGACGAGTGTTTGACCGTCCCGTCAGGAGAACATGGAGAGGAACAACGCAGGTCAGGATTACCGTTCACTGATGTACAGGACTGTTTTTTTAATGTTTTAGAAACTCTTATGTGAGCGTTAAGGGAACATTCCATTTTATCATTCTTCAAACATTATGGGAACGTTACTTTTGAATGTTCTTTGAACGTTCTGAAACAAGTAGTAACATTTAAAAATGTCTTTTTAGGACAAAAATGTTCCATGATCGATATATAAATAATATATTTGTTCTAACGTTTTGAGGACATTTTAAAGACCAGATAACTTTGAATGAAGTTCATGAAGTATCCAACATTCCACGTTTAAGTGCATATGGGTTTTTGAAATGCGCTTTTTCTTGTTGGATGAAAAATAGTTTGTTGAGAAGCACTGGTGTGGGTGATCTGTTTGTGTCGTGTGTATCTGGCATCTGGTCCGCTGATGGTCAGCGCTGTGAGTTGAGGTTGATTAAACACTCTTGATGGTTTTGGTTTTGAGGGTTTCAGTCATCTTCTGAGGTTGACCGCTGTGGTCTGATGAAGAGCTCAGAGATCTGGACAGTGTTGGGGAAAGTTACTTTTAAAAGTAATGCATTACAATATTGCGTTACTCCCTAAAAGGTATCTTGTGTTACTTAGTTATTATTTTATGGAAAGTAATGTGTTACATTACTTTTGCGTTACTTTTTCTCACCTGGCTGAGGCTCGATCTCTGTTTAACGCTATAATGCATTCAGCAACATAGCCTTTATAACACACACCTTCATTTTCTTTTAAAAACATATTCAGAATATTGTTATATTCTGACCACTTTATATTTCCTGACTCCTTCCTCTGTTCCCATATTTTGTCATCCAGCATCATTGCCCAATAGCTCTTCTCTTCCGATACAAAATTAATGTTAAGTTCATGAAGCATTCATGTCTAAGTGACTGTGTTATAGAGAAGCAAGAGAATTTTAATTACTCATTACATCGCAAAAGTAATCTGATTACATAATACATGTTACTTGAAATGCGTTACTTTACTCGTTACATCAAAAAAGTACTCTGGTTACGTAATGCATATTACTTGTAATGCATTTACTCGTTACATAAAAGTAATCGATTAAGTAATGCATGTTACTAGTAATGTTACTTTACTCTTTATATCAAAAAAGTAATCTGATTACATAATGCATCTTACTTGTAAAGCGTTACTTTACTCGTTACATCAAAAAAGTAATCTGATTACGTAATGCATGTTACTTGTAATGCGTTTACTCATTACAAAAAAGTAATCAATTAAGTAATGCATGTTACTAGTAATGTTACTATACTCTTTATATCAAAAAAGTAATTGATTAAGTAATGCATGTTACTTGTAATGCGTTTACTCGTTACAAAAAAGTAATCGATTAAGTAATGCATGTTACTTTTAATGTTGCTTTACTCGTTATATCAAAAAAGTAATCGATTAAGTAATGCATGTTACTTGTAATGCGTTACTATACTCAGTTTTATCAAAGTAATCTGATTAAGTAATGCACATTACTTTTAAAGTGTTTCTTTACTCGTTACATCACAAAAGTAATCTGATTACATAATGCATCTTACTTGTAATGCGTTACTTTACTCGTTACATCAAAAAAGTAATCTGATTACGTAATGCACGTTACTTTTAATGTTACTTGTTACATCAAAAAAGTACTCTGATTACGTAATGCATGTTACTTGTAATGTGTTTACTCATTACAAAAAAGTAATCAAGTAATGCATGTTACTAGTAATGTTACTATACTCTTTATATCAAAAAAGTAATCGATTAAGTAATGCATGTTACTTGTAATGCGTTACTATACTCAGTTTTATCAAAGTAATCTGATTAAGTAATGCACATTACTTTTAAAGTGTTTCTTTACTCGTTACATCAAAAAAGTACTCTGATTACGTAATGCATGTTACTTGTAATGCGTTTACTCATTACAAAAAAGTAATCAATTAAGTAATGCATGTTACTAGTAATGTTACTTTACTCTTTATATCAAAAAAGTAATTGATTAAGTAATGCATGTTACTTGTAATGTGTTTACTCGTTACAAAAAAGTAATCGATTAAGTAATGCATGTTACTTTTAATGTTGCTTTACTCGTTATATCAAAAAAGTAATCGATTAAGTAATGCATGTTACTTGTAATGCGTTACTATACTCAGTTTTATCAAAGTAATCTGATTAAGTAATGCACATTACTTTTAAAGTGTTTCTTTACTCGTTACATCACAAAAGTAATGTGATTACATAATGCATCTTACTTGTAATGCGTTACTTTACTCGTTACATCAAAAAAGTAATCTGATTACGTAATGCATGTTACTTGTAATGCGTTTACTCATTACAAAAAAGTAATCAAGTAATGCATGTTACTAGTAATGTTACTATACTCTTTATATCAAAAAAGTAATTGATTAAGTAATGCATGTTACTTGTAATGTTACTTTACTCGTTATATTAAAAAAGTAATCGATTAAGTAATGCATGTTACTTGTAATGCGTTACTATACTCAGTTTTATCAAAGTTATCTGATTAAGTAATGCACATTACTTTTAAAGTGTTTCTTTACTCGTTACATCAAAAAAGTACTCTGATTACGTAATGCATGTTACTTGTAATGCGTTTACTCATTACAAAAAAGTAATCAATTAAGTAATGCATGTTACTAGTAATGTTACTTTACTCTTTATATCAAAAAAGCAATTGATTAAGTAATGCATGTTACTTGTAATGCGTTTACTCGTTACAAAAAAGTAATCGATTAAGTAATGCATGTTACTTGTAATGTTACTTTACTCGTTATATCAAAAAAGTAATCTGATTACATAATGCATCTTACTTGTACTGCGTTACTATACTCAGTTTTATCAAAGTAATCTGATTAAGTAATGCACATTACTTTTAAATTGTTTCTTTACTCGTTACATCACAAAAGTAATCTGATTACGTAATGCATGTTACTTGTAATATGTTATGCTACTTTACTCATTTTGTAGTTGAGGTCTAATGGTTAGGCGGACGTGTGTTTGAGTCTCAGTACCAGCAGGAAATGTAGGTGGGGGACATTACTTGTAATGCTTTTTGCGTTACTTTACTTGTTACATCAAAAAGTAATCTGATTACGTAATGTATGTTACTTGTAATGCATTACTCCAACACTGGATCTGGATATGAATTTGTCCTCGTATCTGAAGAGAACAAATCACAACAGGATCAAAATTGTGTCAGGACCAAAAGTGTCTAATGTGCATATCAGAATAAAAAGATCTTGGATGAGGAGTTTGTTATAGTAGAGCAGAAATAAGACCTTGACTATCATTATAAGAGGGGGCTTGAATTGCAGAATATGAAGCCTTTAACATCTTCCTCTAGTTTCTGTCTCAGTGCTGGTTCTGCAGATGCTGAAGTAGGACGTTCACTCGTTCTTCAGTAGAAACAGAGGCTCAGATGAGAGTCTCTCGGGTCTCTTGGTGAAGTTATATGAGACAGAATGAGATCTCGTGTGACTGTATGTGTGCTGCTGTAATTACAGAAACACCTGTCCTCTCTGGGACATCAGTGGATATAAATGTGTTATCATGTTCTTATCTCTACAGCAAAATATTCAACCCAGAAAGAACTGTTTCAGTTCATTGAGAGATCCAGATTCCTCCTAAAACTCATTCAACAGACATTTAATCATTAAAAATAAAATTAAAACTATATGATATAATCTGGAGTCTGCAGTGGTTAGTTTAGCATGTGAGTGTATAATGTGATTATATATATAAAATCTACAGTTAGGGGCGATATATTGATGTTTATGAGGGTTTTAGTTAAAAAAATGAAGCAACATCATGAATATCAGAATTGTTTTTGCATTTGGAAGATGCTTTTATCCAAAGTGACTTGCATTATCGAGCTATACACTGGATCAGTTCATGCATTCCCTAGGAATCGAACCCATGGCCTTGGCTTGCAAGCGCCATGCTCTACTCTTTGAGCTGCAGAAATGTTTAAATCACTAGTTAGTATGAGTTTAAGCACCTCAGCTTCACATATAAGAAGTCTGCTTGATTTTCTCTTTAACTGTGTTTCTCGTCACCGGCGGCCTTGAGCGAGTCACGTCTGCTTTTGACTGCATGAATTCAAAGGTTTCTCTGTATCCATCCTTCCATCTCTTTTAACTCAGATAAGAGATGTTGTTGCATTAGTGTTACGCAAGCGTGTTGTGAGGATTGCTGCATTGTGGGATGTGTGTCTGTGTGTGTGTGTGTTTCTCTTTCATTGGTGTATAAAGCACAGTAGTTGAACCAGAAACGCTCCCAGTGCACATCATGTTCCAGACACTGATTGTGATTCCTCAGACTGCAGTTTGAGGTCAGATGGACACATCGCTCTGAATGATGTTGTCTTAATAATCATTGTGTTTTCACATTTTTTGCACGTCTGCAGTCTCAGCTCTGCATCTCAACCTTCAGCTGCCTTCAAGAATCTCACATAGAATATTAGTGTTTTAATGTGGTGGGTTTTTTGTGTTTTGCTGCACAGGAAGTGAAGTCATTATATGTGTAAATTAAGGAATATATAATTTGTAATATATATAATATATGCCTCCTGGGTATTTTTACCTTTCATGAGGGCTTTTTTAGAGCCAAATAAAAATGTGTGAATCCATAAAATGATAAAACAAAACAAAACAAAACAAAACAAAACAAAACAAAACATGAAACGAAACGAAACGAAACGAAACGAAATGAAATGAAATGAAATAAAAAAGGTGAAAATGTAGATCCTTTTGGGAAACCCTGACATTATAAATAAAATATTAAAAAATAAAATATAACAGAACAAAACAAAACAAAACAAAACAAAATTAAATTAAATTAAATTAAATTAAATTAAATTAAATTAAATTAAATTAAATTAGTGAAAATGTGGGTCCTTTTGGGAAAACCAGATTTTATTGCATGCCAAAGACTGGACAAAATAACATAAAAATAAAAATAAAAATAAAATAAAATAAAATAAAATAAAATAAAATAAAATAAAATAAAATAAAATAAAATTAAAATGGTGAAAATGTGGGTCCTTTTGGGAAAACCTGATATTATTGCACGACAAAGACTAGACATTATAAAATTAAATTAAATTAAATTAAATTAAATTAAATTAAATTAAATTAAATTAAATTAAATTAAATTAAATTAAATTAAATAAGTGAAAATGTGGGTCCTTTTGGGAAAACCAGATTTTATTGCATGACAAAGACTGGACAAAATAACATAAAAATAACACTAAAATAAAATAAAATAAAATAAAATAAAAGTGAAAATGTGGGTCCTTTTGGGAAAACCTGATATTATTGCACAACAAAGACTGGACATTAAAATAAAAATAAATAAATAAATAAATAAAATAAAATAAAATAAAAAAGGTGAAAATGTGGGACCCTTTTGGGAAAACCTGATATTATTGCACGACAAAGACTGGACATTAAAATTAAAAATAAATAAAATAAAATAAAATAATAAAATAAATATAAAATAAAATAAAATAAAATAAAAAAGGTGAAAATGTGGGACCCTTTTGGGAAAACCTGATATTATTGCACGACAAAGACTAGACATTATAAAATAAAATAAAATAAAATAAAATAAAATTAATGAAAATGTGGGTCCTTTTGGGAAAACCTGATATTATTGCACAACAAAGACTGGACATTAAAATTAAAAATAAATAAAATAAAATAAAATAATAAAATAAATATAAAATAAAATAAAATAAAATAAAATAAAAAAGGTGAAAATGTGGGATCTTTTGGGAAAACCTGATATTATTGCGTGACAAAGACTGGACACTAAAATAAAAATAAAATAAAATAAAATAAAATAAAATAAAATAAAATAAAATAAAATAAAATAAAATAAAATAATAAACAGAACAAAACAAAATAAAATAAAAATACTTCAGTTATTATATTTATAATTTTGTACATATGTATAATAAGTATAATTTGACTATCAGAACAATTATGACTATTAAATATAAAATCCAGTCAATACCAAATAGAAAGGTAAATACTGTTTTAAAGTCCTGATGCTGATCTCTAATATCTGACATCTGCGTTGGCGACACACACACACCACTAACACACACTAGTTTTGCATCATTAATTCTGTTATTTTCCTGTTTATTTGAAACAATCTGTACTGTATGAAGCACTGCAGAAATAAAACTGACTTGACTAGTCAGAAATGAAGTTTTGAAGTATTTTTCTCTGAGCTCTGCTTCATTTGTTTAAAGCAGAAATGGACAGACTCTTTTATTCAGTCTCTCGTGTTGTTTTCTCTCCTCCAGGACGGTGCATTACGAGGGTGGAGCCGTGTCCATCCACGCCAGATCCCTGTGGAGGCTGGAGACGCTCCGAGTCGCGTGAGTGAACTTGTCCTGATTCAGTGTCACATGATCCTTCAGAAGTCATTCTAACTCCAAACCGTTGGTTCTCACTTAGCATGTGACTTGAACTAATAGACACAAAAGTCACATTCTGATTTCATGGGTCTTTCCTGTGACCGGCCGTCCCATGATGCTGCAGTGATGATGTCATCAGGTCTCGGGTCGGTCGCATGCGTTCCGTCACGTTTGACCCTTCTGGCAGCAGCAGCGCTTGTTCCCACGAAGCCTTTAATTACACACTGCAGGACGCCTGACTAAAAATAATCGGAGGACGCTGAAGTTGGAAGCGTTTTATCAAAGTGGCATTTTGGGGTTGGGGCCAAATTCTGGAGCAGGAGCCCAGCAAAGTTTAAAAAACGAACGGTTTTCATAATAAGCATCAAAGTATTTTTTCTCATGCTGTTCCAAACCTGAGCCGCTGTTTGTCATGAAAGCACACAGTGATCAGCTCCAATTCACCATCAAAGCATCATAACACATGACTCATGCGCTCTATATATATGTCTTCTGAAATCCAATGATGCTTTGTTTGTGACTGAACCAACACTGATGCTTCCACTGCTCATCTGTACTGCAGTGCATTGTGGGTCTGTCTGACACATGTGTCTGTGCAGGTGGAGCGGCAGTCACATCCGCTGGGGTCAGCCGTTTCGCTTGCGTCACGTGACCACCGGGAAATATCTCAGCATGATGGACGATCAAGGGCTCCTGCTAATGGACAAGGAGAAAGCGGACGTCAAATCGACGGCTTTCTGCTTCCGTTCCTCAAAAGTGAGACTGCTGATGACTCATTATCAGATCACCTCATTTGCATATGAGTGACAATGTAGATTAAGTTCCTGGATTTGAATTTGTGTCGAGGTACTGTAGCAAACAGGATTGACCACATAAGAAAAATCATGCTTTAGTAAATCATAAATAATAAAAAAAGTCAAAATTATGATATGCTAAGTCATTGTTATTAGTTAAAAAGTCTAAATTATGATATAACATGTCATAATTGGCACAAAAAGTCAATTTCGACTTTTTATTCATGAAGCGTATGTCAGAATTTCAACTTTTTGTCCAAATTTCGACTTTTTTGTCACAATTATGACATAAAAGGTCAGTTTATTTAGTATGTCATAATTTCAATTTTTTGTCAAAATTTCGACTATCTCATAATTTCAACTTTTTTGTCAAAATTTCGACTATCTCATAATTTCAACTTTTTTGTCACAATTATGACATTAAAGGTCAGTTTATTTAGCATGTCATAATTTCAATTTTTTTGTCAAAATTTCGACTATCTCATAATTTCAACTTTTTTGTCACAATTATGACATTAAAGGTCAGTTTATTTAGTATGTCATAATTTCAAATTTTTGTCAGAATTTCCACTTTTTTGTCATAATTTCTGCTTTTTTTGTCATAATAATGGCATGAAAGGTCAGTTTATTTAGTGTCATGATTTTAACTTTTTGTCAAAATTTCGATGTTTTGTCATAATTTCGACTATCTCATAATTTCAACTTTTTGTCATAATTTCGACTATCTCATAATTTCAACTTTTTGTCATAATTTCGACTATCTCATAATTTCGACTATCTCATAATTTCAACTTTTTTGTCACAATTATGACATTAAAGGTCAGTTTATTTAGTATGTCATAATTATGACTTAGTATGTCATAATTTCGACTGTCATAATTTCGACTTTGTCATAATTTTGACTTTTTTTTATCATAATTATGACATAAAAGGTCCGTTGATTTAGTATGTCAAAATTCATTTTTTTTTTGTCAAAATTTCAACTTTTTGTCATAATTTCGGCTTTTTTTTGTCATAATAATGGCATAAAAGGTCTGTTTATTTAGTGTCATAATTTCAACTTTTTGTCATAATTTCGACTTTTTTGTCACAATTATGACATTAAAGGTCAGTTTATTTAGTATGTCATAATTTCAACGTTTTGTCATAATTTCGGCTATTTTTTTGTCATAATAATGGCATAAAAGGTCAGTTTATTTAGTGTCATGATTTTAACTTTTTGTCAAAATTTCGATGTTTTGTCATAATTTCGACTATCTCATAATTTCAACTTTTTGTCATAATTTCGACTATCTCATAATTTCAACTTTTTTGTCACAATTATGACATTAAAGGTCAGTTTATTTAGTATGTCATAATTATGACTTAGTATGTCATAATTTCAACGTTTTGTCATAATTTCGACTGTCATAATTTCGACTTTGTCATAATTTTGACTTTTTTTTATCATAATTATGACATAAAAGGTCCGTTGATTTAGTATGTCAAAATTAAAAAATTTTTGTCAAAATTTCGACTTTTTGTCATAATTTCAGCTTTTTTTTTTGTCATAATAATGGCATAAAAGGTCTGTTTATTTAGTGTCATAATTTCAACTTTTTGTCATAATTTCGACTTTTTTGTCACAATTATGACATTAAAGGTCAGTTTATTTAGTATGTCATAATTATGACTTGGTATGTCATAATTTCAATGTTTTGTCATAATTTCGACTTTGTCATAATTTTGACTTTTTTATCATAATTATGACATAAAAGGTCCATTGATTTAGTATGTCATAATCATGACTTAGTATGTCATCATTTCAACTTTTTGTCAGAATTTAACTTTATTCTCATAATTATGATTTAGTATAATTACATCATCAATTATGTCATTATATTGGCTTAGTTTGTCAATTTTGACTTTTTTGTCATAATTATGACATAAAAGGTCCGTTGATTTAATGTCATAATTATGAGTTAATATGTCACAATTTTTACTTTTTGTCAAAATTTCTTTAATATCTCAAATCTCAGCTATCGTTCAGCCCTGATAAATGCGATTATAAGGCATGAAGATATTAAGATCTCTGCTCAGGCTCGATTGAGTGTTTACCCATGATCCTCTGCTCCCTCTCCTGCAGGAGAAGCTGGACTTTGGCCTGAGGAAGGAGGTGGATGGGATGGGCGCCCCGGACATCAAATACGGAGACTCGGTCTGCTACATCCAGCACGTGGACGCCGGACTCTGGCTCACATACCAGTCTGTGGACGCCAAGTGTGCCCGCATGGGCGGCGTCCAGAGGAAGGTGAGGACGAACATAACATGTAGGAGTGGGCGTTGACACAAATCTCACGATTCGATTCCATTTTGATTCACAAGCTGGTGATTCAGTTCCAATATCGATTCGATTTGAGATCAATTAAAATCAATATTTTCAATCCATCCCTACACAATAATGGATTTATATGAAAGCGTTTGAGAGGATGAATGTGTGTGTCACTGTGAGTTCGCTGTGATGGATTCATTCATATGTGACGCGTGACGCCCTTGAGCTGCTTCTGAGTGAGATTCATTACAGTCGTGTCAGACTCGCACACCCTCATCGTTACTGCAGACTGACGCTCTCCACCACATCTGTGTGGATGATGAATGTAACGCACTGATGTGTGTGTTTCAGGCCATCATGCATCATGAGGGTCACATGGATGACGGATTGACGCTCTCGCGATCGCAAAACGAGGAGTCGCGCACCGCCAGAGTCATCCGCAGCACGGTGTTCCTGTTCAACCGCTTCATCAGGTGACACACTGTTGATCTTCAGAATCAAGACCGATCATGAACCAAACATCATTCTTATCTGTTAACGCTCCTCTGCTTCCTCCCTGAGCTCAGGGGTCTAGACACTCTGAGTAAGAAGGGGAAGACGTCCACCCTCGATCTGCCCATCGAATCGGTCAGTCTGAGCCTTCAGGATCTGATCGGATACTTCCAGCCTCCCGATGAGCACCTGGAGCACGAGGACAAACAGAACCGACTCCGAGCGCTCAAGAGCAGACAGATCCTGTTCCAGGAGGAGGTGCGGATCACATCGACACACACAACATCAACTTACAGCTGTTTTAATCAGAAATCTTAATCAGAAAGCTGAGTATCTGTGACACTAATACCCATAAAACCACAAAGCAGATCTCCAACACTAATCTGCTCACACTACAACATACAGAATTATTTTGGATCCTGCTAAAAATAATATAATAGGATATGATTTCAAACTGCTCAAACGTTTCTCATCAAATCAATTTATAGCTCGAGACTCTTAAAGGATTAGTTCACTTTCAAATTAAAATTTCCTGATAATTTACTCACCTCCATGTCATCCAAGATGTTCATGTCTTTCTTTCTTCAGTCGAAAAGAAATGAAGATTTTTGAGGAAAACATTCCAGGATTTTTCCATATAGTGGACTTCACTGGCCTCCAAACGGTTGAAGGTCCAAATGTCAGTTTCAAAGAGCTCTACATGATCCCAGACGAGAAATAAGAGTCTTATCGAGAGAAACCATCACTCATTTTCTAAAAAAAATGAAAAATGATATACATTTTAACCATAAATGCTCATCTTGAACTAGCTCTCTTCTTCTTCTCTATTTGAATTCCAGCAGTGTAGACACTGCTAAGTGTATTACTGCCCTCCACAGGTCAAAGTTTGAACTAACTGTTATATACTTGCACTAGCATATTGTATATGACAATTTAGTTCAAAGTTTGACCTGAGGAGGGCAGTAATACACTTATTCAAATTCAAAATTCAATTATAGAAGAAGAAGAGAGCTAGTTCAAGATGAGCATTTATGGTTAAAATGTATATAATTTTTCATTTTTTTATAGAAAATGGCTGATGGTTTCTCTAAATAAGACTCTTATTCCTCGTCTGGGATCATGTAGAGCTCTTTGAAGCTGCACTGAAACTGACATTTGGACCTTCAACCCGTTGAACCCCAGTGAAGTCCACTATATGGAGAAAAATCCTGGAATGTTTTCCTCAAAAACCTTCATTTCTTTTCCAGTGAAGAAAGAAAGACATGAACATCTTGGATGAGTAAATGAGTAAATTATCAGGAAATTTTAATTTGAAAGTGAACTAATCCTTTAATGGATGTTTGCTTGCTGACTCATTTTTATTTCTCCTGAGGGATTTTAGGAGAAAGGTTTAATACGATGTTCATATTTCAACTGCAAGCTCAACAGTCTCATGATCTGTGAAGGAGGAAGCTCATGCATGAGTTCATGTGTGTGTGTGTGTCTCTAGGGAATGATCAACCTGGTGCTGGAGTGTATCGATCGTTTGCATGTCTACAGCAGTGCGGCTCATTTTGCAGACGTGGCCGGTAAAGAGGCTGGACAATCCTGGAAGTCCATCCTGAACTCCCTCTACGAGCTCCTCGGTATGATCCATATTTCATCTGCATAAATCAATATTCGTTGAAAACCTGCTGACTGTGACCCCATGAGCTCAGATGTGTCTCAACCGTGTTGAGGCAGACTTTATTCACAATGACGTACTAGTGCACTACTGACAGTCAGTGTTGGGCATGCTACTTTAAAAAAGTAATTAGTTATAGTTACTAGTTACTTCTCACTAATAGTAACTGAGTTACATCATTATAAAAGTAACTGATTACCAGGAAAGTAACTATTGCGTTGCTTTAAAAAAAAAAAAATCAAATATGTCAATTAAAGGTGCAATATGTAAGAATTTTGCAGTAAAATATCCAAAAACCACTAGGCCAGTGTTATATATTTTGTTCACTTGAGTACTTACAATATCCCAAATGTTTGCAACTATTTGTAAATCTTGAAGAAATTGCAATTTTAACCAAGGCTCCGGGACGTGTGAGGAGTCGCCTGTCATGGCGTCATACCCGCGTTACGCTCGGTTTACGGTTTTATTTTGTAGAAACCATGGAAACACCAAAGACGCTTTAATATTTACATGTTTTAATAGACGAGAGAACAACTGTTTTGATATATTTATAGACAGAAAACTAATTATTGTTATATAGCTCAACACGTTTAGTCTTATTGTTTAAATCTAATTTTCTTGATTTTTTTTTTTTTTGCGAGTCTCATGCTTCACCATGCCTCAGAGAAAAACACTATTTTGTGAAGTAGCTAACATAGCATAATCAGATGCAGCTTTATTTTTAGTAACAGTAATACAGCATTTTCTCCATCATACAATATGTTTTAAAATTAATTGCATGCCATTTATCAACACAATCATCCAGCATTTAATATGATATTGTAAAATCGATCTATCTTACTGCAGTGTGTAACAGTGTCTCACAGCAGCCGCCGAGCGAACGCACAGAGTAACGTTATAACATCATTTTCAACACACTCAAATGTATCTAATATGATAAACAGAGCTGTGTTACCTCATACTCATGACCGGAAAAGCGGAAGCGGAAGCGGAAGCGGTGCCGGTGACTGTGTCATAATAAAAGTCCCGCTGCTCGTGAGGCGTGTGTTGATCAATCGCTCCAGCTCCTCGTCCAGCTCCACAACACTCGCTCCTGCTCTGCTTCATACTACAGTAACGTTAATAATCACATCCATGAACATGATTTCTTCCTGAGTCCTATCCCTTTTCTTTCCCATCGGCTGTTGAGGTGGAGACCACGTGTCCCAAGATTCCGCGCTCAAACTTGGCGTCATCAAGCTACGCCTTTGTTTTGAATAGGCCTCTAGCGACCTCTAGCGGACAAAATGATTACATACTGCACCTTTAACTTGGATGCCCCCAATATTAAATATGTCTAAAAAATAAATTATTATTTGTTTAATAAGTGAACAGCATGAGTAAGATAGGATACACCATAAGATGCGCAATATATCGGGAGACATGGAATGGGTCAGACATGATTTTGACCACTTCATTAAGTTTTGTTTTGTAAAAAAGCCTTTCTTTAAAGTGAATTTCATTTTGTAAAAATTATATCTTAATTTTAATCAATGTTTCATCAACCAATTGCCTGGATTTAATGAATAAGAAGCAAATATAGCAGAAAATATAATCATGGCGCCGGCGCGATCACTTGCACGTGAACTGGAGCGCGTCTTAGAACCGAAACTCAGCAGCTGCTTGCATCACAGACATGAGGAATATATCTATAGAAAGCTTGAAATGTCTACTTTTAAATGAAATTATTCAAAACGAAAAGAAATAGGCTACTCTCTGATTATGTAATCTGAATGAAATGTGCATTTTCTCTCTAAGCGCATCCACAGAGATGATGAGAGTCAGCAATGTCAACTTCATCTTTGCGGCTGACACTGATTCAGAAAACATTTGTTTATTAATAAACAATTAAAATGTCTCCTTACTGTTTTTGTCACATTCATAATCATTACTTTTGCCGGTTCTTTATGGCAAGCTTTATGTGTGCGCTTGAGTGCTATATAGCCTATATTACGTAAATGCTCATTATTATGGTTTATTCTCTCCAGTATTTAAGAATTCAAATTAATATAAATGTGATTAGTCAACTAATGGCTTTAATGAACATATACATACACATACTAACATCTGACGAGTTTCATTCCTAATGAATGTTTTTATTATTCTCATCATGTGATCAATCATCCGTTTGTCTGTCTGTCTGCAGCTGCTCTGATCAGAGGAAACAGGAAGAATTGTGCCCAGTTCTCCAGCTCTCTGGATTGGCTGATCAGTCGTCTGGAGAGGTTGGAAGCGTCGTCTGGTATGTAAAATGTAATGCGTGTATGATGAGTGTTCACTGTAGACAGTCGGAGTCGGAGGTAACGTGCACATCAGTCATGTGATGAATGATGAGAACCTGAGAGCCTCAGCTGTAAAGAACCATGATGGATTCACGTTGATGTGCAGATGAGGACAGACAGGTCATGCTGGTTAGATTCATTTAGGTTTGAGTGAGTCAGTTGTCTGATAGTTCATAGTTATCAGCACTCAAAACACACCATGCAAGCACCAGTGACCAGCAGGAGTGAGCACACTAACTGTTCGCGTCACAATGTCATTATATTAACAGCAGATGTCATTTCTTATAATGAGTGAATCATTACTGAGTTCTGAGGTGATGATGCTTGTGATGTGTGTGTCGTGATGTGATGGCTGTGATGTGTGTCGTAATTTGATTGTTGTGATGTGTGTGTTGTGGTGTTTTTGTGATGTGATGTTATAATGTGTGTGTTGTGATGTGATGGTTATAATGTGATGTGATGATGTGTGTGTTGTGATGTGATGGTTGTGGTGTGTGTGTGTGTGTGTGTGTGTTGTGATGATGTGTGTGTTGTGATGTAATGTTATGATGTGTGTGTTGTGATGTTTTTGTGATGTGATGGTTATAATATGTGTTATGTGATGGTTGTGATGTGTGTGTTGTAATTTGATTGTTGTGATGCATGTGTTGTTTTTGTGATGTGATGTTATAATGTGATTGTTATGATGTTTGTGTTGTGATGTAATGTTATTATGTGTGTGTGTGCTGTGGTGTTTTTGTGTTGTGATGTGATGATGTGTGTTTTGTTGTGTGATGGCTGTGATATGTGTGTTGTGATGTGTGTGTGTGTGTGTGTGTGTGTGTGTGTGTATGTGTGTGTGTGTGTGTTTTGAGATGTAATGGTCATGAAGTGGATGTTGTGATGTGATGTTGTGGTGTGTGTGTTGTGATGTGTGTGTGTGTGTGTGTGTGTGTGTGTGTTTTGTGTTGTGTTGTGATGGTTGTGAAGTGTGTGTGTTGTGATGTGATGTTGTAATGTGTGTGTTGTGATGGTTATGATGTGTGTGTCGTGATGTGTGTGTTGTGACGTGATGGTTGTAATGTGTGTGTTGTGATGTGTGTGTGTTTTTGTGTTGTGTTGTGATGGTTGTGAAGTGTGTGTTGTGATGTGTGTGATGTGATGGTTATGATGTGTGTGTCGTGATGTGTGTGTTGTGATGTGTGTGTTGTGTTGTGATGGTTATGATGTGTGTGTCGTGATGTGTGTGTTGTGATGTGATGATGTGTGTGTCGTGTTGTGATGGTTGTTAAGTGTGTGTCGTGATGTGTGTGTTGTGACGTGATGGTTGTAATGTGTGTGTTGTGATGTATGTGTGTGTGTGTGTGTGTGTGTGTGTGTTTTTGTGTTGTGTTGTGATGGTTGTGAAGTGTGTGTTGTGATGTGTGTGATGTGATGGTTATGATGTGTGTGTCGTGATGTGTGTGTTGTGATGTGATGGTTGTTAAGTGTGTGTCGTGATGTGTGTGTTATGATGTGTGTGTTGTGTTGTGATGTATGTGTTGTGTTGTGATGGTTATGAAGTGTGTGTCGTGATGTGTGTGTTGTGTTGTGATGGTTATGAAGTGTGTGTCGTGATGTGTGTGTTGTGTTGTGATGGTTATGAAGTGTGTGTCGTGATGTGTGTGTTGTGTTGTGATGGTTATGAAGTGTGTGTCGTGATGTGTGTGTTGTGTTGTGATGGTTATGAAGTGTGTGTCGTGATGTGTGTGTTGTGTTGTGATGGTTATGAAGTGTGTGTCGTGATGTGTGTGTTGTGTTGTGATGGTTATGAAGTGTGTGTCGTGATGTGTGTGTTGTGTGTGTCTGCAGGGATTCTGGAGGTTCTGCACTGTGTTCTGGTGGAGAGTCCAGAAGCTCTGAACATCATTAAAGAGGGACACATCAAATCCATCATCTCACTGCTGGACAAACATGGACGCAACCACAAGGTGACTGCAGATAGTGTGTGTGTGTGTGTGTGTGTGTCAAACACTTTCATGATCATAGTGTTGTTGAATCATTTATTGAATCAGTTCATTTGGACTGTAGGGATTCACACATTAATGCGTGGCGTTTTATATTGAGTTCAATTACTAGTTTTCATGCTTTACTCAGTTGGTTGTTCTTTGACTTTATTATTATTTATCTGTTCATGTTTAAAACTATCGCCCTAATTTAGATCCTCATTGATTATATGCCCATAATTGTGAAATTGAATCATGGCATAATTTATTGTTATGTATTTGCATCAAAGAAAAGCTTTTCTAGCTCGTAGTGTAAGCGTGAAGATTAGCCAGTAGCTCCAGTTTTCCAGCAGCTCGACTGACGCCGGTGTGTCCGTGATGTTCAGGTTCTGGACGTCCTGTGTTCTCTGTGCGTGTGTCACGGTGTGGCGGTTCGCTCCAATCAGCACCTGATCTGTGATAATCTGCTGCCCGGCAGAGACCTGCTGCTGCAGACGCGTCTCGTCAATCACGTCAGCAGGTAGGAGAGCGTGACCATCACTTCCTGTCAGTCAATCAATCAATCAATCAATCAATCAATCAATCACTCTCTCTCTGTTGCTCATTCAGCATGAGGCCCAATATCTTCCTGGGTGTGAGCGAAGGCTCCGCCCAGTACAGGAAGTGGTATTATGAGCTCATCGTGGACCACGTGGAGCCATTCGTGACGGCTGAAGCCACTCACCTGCGGGTGGGCTGGGCGTCCACACAGGGCTACTGGCCGTATCCGGGCGGAGGAGAGGGCTGGGGCGGGAACGGCGTCGGGGATGACCTCTACTCATACGGCTTTGATGGCCTTCACCTGTGGGCAGGTAACAACACATTTGCACATAACACTTGTAGCTTGAGTAAACGTGTATGTGAGATATTCGCTGATGGTAGTAAAAGCATCACTCTTAAAAGCGGGATGTGAACGTAGCATGCGCTGTGATTGGCAGGTTGCGTGGCGCGATCGGTCAGCTCACCCAATCAGCACTTGCTGCGGGCAGAGGACGTGGTCAGCTGCTGTCTAGATCTCAGCGCTCCCAGCATCTCCTTCCGCATCAACGGCCAGCCGGTCCAGGGAATGTTTGAGAACTTCAACTCAGACGGACTCTTTTTCCCTGTTGTGTCCTTCTCCGCTGGAGTCAAGTGAGTCCCTTCTGCCATTGTTCAGTCAGATAGCCCCGCCCTGAACTCTTGTGATTGGATGAGGCAGTCATCTACCGCTTTAAATGCTCAAGCTCTTTAAAGCCGGATGGATTCTGATTGGCTGTCAGCTGGAAATTCCAATGATATTGTTCCTCTGTGACTATTCTCTTAGAGCGATTAAGACTTTATAGTTATAGTTTTTCTTATAGTATTAATTGTGCTCCTCCTCCTCCTCCTCAGAGTGCGCTTCCTGTTGGGCGGTCGTCATGGCGAGTTCAAGTTCCTGCCTCCATCCGGTTACGCTCCGTGTTTCGAGGCGGTTTTACCGCGAGAGAAGCTGAGAGTGGAGCACAGTCAGGAGTATAAACACGATCACGGGAAAACACGTGACCTCCTCGGACCCACGGTCACGCTGTCACAGGCGGCCTTCACGCCAACACCTGTGGACACCAGTCAGGTACTCACAAACACACACACTCGACACACACACTCTCGCATCACACATGTGTGAACGTGTTTCTGCCGTGTAGATCGTGTTGCCGCCACATCTTGAGCGGATCCGAGAGAAGCTGGCAGAAAACATCCATGAGCTGTGGGTGATGAACAAGATCGATCTCGGATGGACCTACGGAACGGTACGTCAAACACGCGTCACCTGTTTGTTTCTTCTGTGGAGGTTTGAAATCACAAACGTTTTCATCAGCTGAACCCCTTTGAGTTAAAATATTTTCTTATATATTTATTTCAAAAATTTAACAACAGTTTATAGTCACTTGTTGAAATGCAGCTAAACAAATGAAATATTTAATCTTTTTTAGTATATTTTATTTGGAGTTTTTATTTTTAAATTATTTATTTTAATTTCACATTTTTTATTATTTAATTACCTTAATTTTTATTAAGTGTTGTATTTTTTTTAAATAATTATTTTTAATTTTAATTAATTCCAAACAAAATATTACATCTTTTTTAGTAAGTTTTTTAAAATTATTTAATTATTTATTTTTTAAAATTTAATTATTATTAATTTCAATTAATTTATAATATAATATAATATAATATAATCTTTGTTATTAAACTTTTTTTATTTTGATTGTTATTTTCAAATTATTTATTTTAATTTCAATTAATTTATAATATAATATAATTAATCTTTGTTAGTAAGCTTTTTTATTTTGATTGTTATTTTCAAATTATTTATTTTAATTTCAGTTAATTTATAATATAATATAATATAATTAATCTTTGTTAGTAAGCCTTTTTATTTTGATTGTTATTTTCAAATTATTTATTTCAATTTGCCATTTTATGATTTAATCATTAGCATTTCATCAGCTGACACTACATGTGAGGTCACATCACATGACAAAATAATCATAATATGTGCTCGGTTTTGATTACAATAAATAAGTTGAAGTTTGATTGACAGATCTGCCATAATCATTTAACGTTCCTCATTTATTCCCTATCAAAGGTGTAAAATTAACATGAAACGAAATTTTATTGTATAATGTGTGTGTGGAAAACCCTCTTGATCTCTGTCGGTCAAGTCATGTTTATTTGTAGAGAGCGTTACGCTTTTCATGTTCGTTCAAAGTAGCTTTACAGAGAATTGTGGGTAACACTTTATTTTACAGTGCCATTGTTATATATGTTACATGTAGTTACTATATTAATAACAGTAAATTATGCATAATTACATGCAACTAACCCTAAACCAAACCTAATCCTAACCCAATAGTAAGTACATGTAGTTACTTAATATTACTCAGCACTTAAATGTTTAATTACAGTGTAACAAAGACACCTTAAAATAAAGTGTAAACGAATTGTGTCTTGACAAGCTCTGTCTGAGAATCTGTGGTTTCACTCACAGTGTTCCAGCTCTCTGATTGGTCATTATGTGTTTATAAAGTCACATGGTATGATGTTAGGGTCTCTCTCTCTTCATTGTGACCCTCTTAACAGATTATGATGAATTCCTCTCCAAAATACTGTACGTTTCTGCATCCTGTTATGAATGCCCAAATGTTATAACACAAATGTGATTCCCTCTGTTGTTCATGATGTAGGTAAGAGATGATAATAAACGGCAGCATCCGTGTCTGGTCGAGTTCTCCAGACTTCCTGAACAAGAGCGCAGCTACAACCTTCAGATGTCTCAGGAGACGCTCAAGTAAGCATGTTTATCTTGGTTTACTGGAAATGACATTACTTTTGGTGTAATTGAAGATGAATGGATTCAATGGTATTTTATTTTGGGGCAATTTTATATTCCTATATGCTTTAACCCTCTGGGGTGGATTTTTTTCACATGCAAAAGTAAATAAAAATATAAATATAGCTGCGAGCAGCAGCAATTATCGGGGTTCAAGCACTTTAAGGCCTTTGAGCACATGCGTAAAAAGGTATAATGTTTTAATTAGCAAGCCTGTAACCATCTTGATAAATGGAAAAGACCAGTTACAGCTAATACAGGCAATTTACCATAGGAAATATATGGTTTTCAAAAACCTAGGACTAGTTCACCAAAGTTGGTTTTTGAAATCATCTCCAATATTTAACGAATGATATGATGGACAGCAGCGTTCCTGGAGGCAAAGTTGCTCAGAATGAGGAGTTGTACCATATGGTATGAATGTCTTCAGTGTGTGTGAAAAATCGCGCAATACACAATTCTTTACGCACATGAAAAACACGAAGATGCCCCCTGGTGGCTGATTTCTTTTGAATTTCTCACAGGCCTCTAGGGCCATAAGTCAAACAGGTCCAGCAAGTTTCATTCGGATCGGCCTCCGTTAACCTTGTCTGATAGCTGCTCAAACTTCATTGGCCGATGGCGGACATGTTTTTTGAAATACACCAATGTCCTCATAGACAATCATGGCACCTTGGACAAAGACAATGCATGCTAATTTTCAAGTTAATTGGCCTAACAGTGAAGTAGTTATAGCCATTTTCATGTTTTTTTCCTGTTATAGCGCCACCAAGTGGCCAGTCATCGCATCCTTTTTCATGCAACCACGGAATGAGCTCTCACACAGGTGTACCAATTTTGGTGAAAATATCTCATTCCTTTCACGAGTTATAGCCATTTTAGTAAAAGTGGCTCCACCCACTTTGAACGTTTTGGCGGCCCTTAGAGACCGTGAATCGAAATTTCAACTTTTTTAGATAATTATTGACAACTCCAGAGAATCTTGCTGCACTGGTTTGGCTGCCATCGGGCAAAAACTTCGCAAAAGTAGGTTTTTCAAAAAATCCAAATCCAAAATGCATTGTCTGTTTTGAGCCAAGGATTCCAACGATATAAAACACTTAAGCCTCAACGTTTTAGGAGTTACAAGCAATTTCATACTTTTGACCGCTGTAGCTGTATGCACTTGAACCCCTAATTAAATCAAATACTAAAATGATTAATATTAGCATGAACTCCATCAACATAACAGCATGCTCGATACTCTTGATTTCTCATGTGTTTTAGCTTCTGTTTGCATCTATTCAGCACTTTGTGTCTACAGTGGAGTTTTAAAAGTGCTTTATAAATAGATGAATGAAATGATGTAATGATGAGCGTGATCTGATGTGTGTGTGCAGGACTCTCTTGGCGCTGGGCTGCCATGTTGGCGTGGCGGACGAACGAGCGGCAGAGAAAGTCAAAAATCTCAAGCTTTCAGCCAAGTGAGTGTATGAAACTTCATCTTATACTGACATGTTTATGTGTCTGGATGTGTTTAGATGCTGCTAGAACTAAATCCATCAAATCAGGTTCCTTATATGAGGACCCTAAAAGCTTCCATCTAGAACCTTTTCTTCTAAGAGTGTCGTTAGTGTTAGTTGATGTAGTGTGTTTGCCGTACGGGTTGGTTAGTGTGTGTTCTGGTGTCAGATACGAGCTCTCCAGTGGGTATAAACCAGCGCCGATGGACCTGAGCCACATCAAACTGGCGTCTACACAGGAGGCCATGGTGGACAAACTGGCAGAGAATGCTCACAACGTCTGGGCCAGAGACCGCATACGGCAGGGCTGGACCTACGGCGTACAGCAGGTCAGTGTGCGTCATACAGCGTAGGTTGTTCCAAAAAGTGCACTGCATGATTGGACTGATTTAAATGAATGTTGCATTCAAGTCATGTCAGAAAGACCGAGTTAAACACACATGAATGTCACAACGAAGTCGTAATTAAAGATGAGGAAGACTCAAATGAGATGAAGCAGCTTTTAGGTTTGAACACTAGAGCTGCTCGGTTAATCGTTAAAAGATTGCGAAGAAACCCACTCAATCTTATTCCTAAAAGACTGTGATTCGTCTATCCTTTAAACCTTTGACAAATACAATCACAGCGAACATTCAGATCTGTGTTGAAACAGCTGAACAGCTACACAAAGAGCCTTTTCAACCACACAGTATTGTTATATTCAGATTATCACAGAAGTACTGGGATAAAAGTTTATATTTCGGATATAAACACTGATGTCTATGATTGTGATCAAAATAGAGCAAATCACCTTGGGAAAGTAACTTGACTCTCAAAATAAACATTGTTACACCAGTAGGTGGCGACAAGTGACTGTTAAAAAATGTGTTTGTCATTTAATCAATCATTTAAAGAATTCTGTACAAAAACTCTGCAGGACGTTAAGAACAGGAGAAACCCTCGCCTTGTTCCGTACGTTCTTCTGGACGAGAGGACCAAGAAATCAAACAAGGACAGTCTGCGGGAAGCTGTGCGGACGCTGCTGGGATACGGATACAACCTGGAAGCTCCGGATCAAGACCATGGTACCATGAGTCTAATTTACACTCTACCCATAATGCCCTTATCCATGCAGCGTGACATCAGAGGATGTACTGGGAATACTGCTGTTACGTTTATAGTCTCTGTGAGGCAGGGTTATTATCATTAAAACCATTAACTAAAATAACTTGAAATAAAATAAACATTAACTGAAATGAAAATTTAAATGAAAATTATTTCAGCTAAAGTACTAAATTAACTCAAACTAAATAAACTAAAACAATAAAAGACTAATATAAATGACAAAAAATTACTGAAACTAAACTAAACTAAAATTAAAATAAAAAAAGACAATATAAAAATTTAATCTAATTTAAAGGTGCCCTCGAATGAAAAATTGAATTTATCTTGGCATAGTTAAATAACAAGAGTTCAGTACATGGAAAAGACATACATTGAGTTTCAAACCCCATTGCTTCCTCTTTCTTATGTAAATCTCATTTGTTTAAAAGACTTCCGGAAAACACGCGGATCTCAACATAACACCGACTGTTACGTAACAGTCGGGGTGTACGCCCCAATATTTGCATATATGCCAGCCCATTTTCAAGCATTAGACAAGGAAAGGCAGTATTAACGTCTGGATCTGTGCACAGACAAGGTAAGCAAGCAAGAACAACAGCAAAAAATGGCAGATGGAGCAATAATAACTGACATGATCCATGATATCATGATATTTTTAGTGATATTTGTAAATTATCTTTCTAAATGTTTCGTTAGCATGTTGCTAATGTACTGTTAAATGTGGTCAAAGTTACCATCGTTTATTACTGTATTCACGGAGACGAGCCGTCGCTATTTTCATTTTTAAACATGTGCAGTCTGTATAATGCATAAACACAACTTCATTCTTTATAAATCTCTCCAACAGTGTGTAATGTTAGCTTTAGCCACAGAGCATAGCCTCAAACTCATAGAGAATCAAATGTGAACATCAAAATAAATACTTTACTCACATCATTCGATGTATGCACACAGCATGCATGACGAACATCTTGTAAAGATCCATTTGAGGGTTATATTAGCTGTGTGAACTTTGTAAATGCGCTGTAATATAGTCGAGAACTCGTGAGGCAGGGGGCACGCGATTTAAAGGCAGGGTAGGCAAAAAATTTTGTTCCAAATTTGTTTACACTTTCTATATATATCAATGCATAATTAAAATGTAAGTACTCTGATAAAAAGAGTATAAAAATCGAGTGACTCTAGACCGTTTAATCTGTATTAAACACAGCTCATTATTTCCATCCGGGACGAAACATAGGATTGGCTTAGGCGGCTGTCACTCTCTCGCAACCATGGCAACCACCCTTTTGCCACACATGACATGCCCACTTGCGCGCGCATGTTTGATTTGGGGAATTCAAGAGGCATGGATCCTAGGAATACCAAAACAATGGCAGAGAAACAGCAAGCAAAATTCACAGTACCGGCCTATGCAGTTAGTGAAGGCAAACCAGGCAAAAAAGGAAGACAGTAACAGTACAAGAAAAGGCAATGAACAACAAGTCTTTGGATAAACAAAGAAATAAAACGCGAGTTAATATCGGCGTGGCTTTCCAGCGATGGTGAGAACTGAGGAACTCAAGGGGCTGAAAAGTGACTCCTTGATGGCTTTATTTCTGCTGGACAGGTAAATCTTTCTTTTTGTATTTTGATCATACATATTTTTTTGTTTTTTTTTCATGAAGCATGTGTCATTAGCACACGTAGCTGCGTAATATAGCTAACTAACATTACTTAGCGAGCCGTAGTAGAGACGATAAATAATCTATAGGCCTAGCTCAAGATGATAGCTATAGTGTTGAATTGTGCATAATTTGCTTTAGATAACTAATACATGTTTAACAGATAGTAGGCCTAACGTTACTCCGCATGTAGGAACTTTTCTTAGAACTATATTTACCCAATGTCTAACTCTTTTACCATGTTCACCTGTAAGTTTACCTGCACGTTTTTTTTTCGCCTTTGTTTTGTTTTTATATTCTCTACCTATGTTTACTGATGTCTTTATCTTGTATCTGTGTGTGTCGTACACACTTTGTTGTATGTGTGTGTTATTATTTTGTGTCTGCAATGCAGTTGTGAGTTGATATTTGAGTGTATGTTACTCTGTTTATCTGTAGAACAACCTATATGTTATGAATCTTAGACGAAATTCATCTTCATCACAGTGTAAATGATGGTAATGGAAAAACGTGTATCATGCAACCTGTTTTAGCTTTGCCTTATAGATAACTAGCTCGTTAGCGAATCAAAAAATATATTTTAAACTTTACCAATATCAATATGCTAGCTTGATAGTGAGTACTAAAATCTTGTTTGTTTATCTTCATAATTATAAAGTTATTTTATTACATGTGATTCTGACATGATGTCACTACATGCACTGTGCTCCTTCCTCTCGCTCGTCTCAGGTAAATAATGCGTCTTCCAGCTCAGTGGTCGGAGTCGCGCGTTCATGCGTTTTGGGGGCGTGGCTTTGGAAGGAGCCCAGAAGGGAGGGGGTGGAGTGAATGGAAATAATGAGCTGTCTTTAAAACAGTCGTGAGAGGTCTACAGACACTCGATTTTTATACTTTCTTTTTCAGAGTACTTACATTTTAATTATGTATTGATATATAAACAAAGTTTAAACAAATTTTGAAAAAACGTTTTTTATACATTTTTTTACCTACTCTGCCTTTAAAGGGGCGGCGACTGAAAAAATCAGTGTATAGTTAATGATGCCCCAAAATAGGCAGTTAAAAAAAATTATTTAAAAAAATCTATGGGGTATTTTGAGCTGAAACTTCACAGACACATTCAGGGGACACCTTAGACTTATATTACATCTTGTGAAAAAGCATTCATGGGCACCTTTAAAATATTACCTGTGTCTGTTTTGCGCAGCGGCTCGAGCGGATGCGGGTAATCTGTCTGCCGAACGCTTCCGGATCTTCCGAGCGGAGAAGACGTATAGTGTGAGCGGAGGGAAGTGGTACTTCGAGCTGGAGGTGGTGACGGCAGGCGAGATGCGGGTGGGCTGGGCGAGACCCGGCTGTCTGCCGGACCAGGAGCTGGGCTCAGACGAGCAGGCCTTCGTCTTTGATGGATTCAAGGTGAACCTCATAATGTCATTAGAATGAGATTTAAGTGGTGTATGCTGATTTTAATCACAGTAAACAGGCACTTTAATCGCATATGTGCATTGTTGGAGTGTTGAAGACACAGAGTTCATGTTGACAGCGTTGCACGACATGAATATTGATGGTCGAAAACATTGAAATGGAGACATTTTTAGGCACATCACCGAAAAAATCCAATATGTCCCTAGAAATGTGTTTGCATTTGATGCAAATAGATTGAAACTGTGGCCAGTAACACAGCCTGTGTAAGAGTTCATCAGCTGTGCTGTGTAGGAGAAGCATTTAAAACAGGGGTGGTGAACATCGGTCCTGGAGAGCCACAGTCCTGCAGAGTTTTGCTCCTTCAACACAAGCTAATCAAGGTCTGAAGGGTTACTAAAAGCTACTGGCAGGTGAGTCTTTATCAGGGTTGGAGCTGAACTGATTTAGATGATTAGTCTCAGAAGAAGAAGAAACAGTAAATAGTAAAGTTTGTGCACAAATTTAGGCTTGAGGAAGCATAGCCAGAAAGTTTGAAGTAGTTTTAAAGCTTGAGGTTTGAAGAAGGCCATACAGTCTATCAGAAAAACAAATTGATATTCTAGGAGGTTGTTAAGTTACTTGGGGTGGTTGCTAGGGTGTTGCTATGCTTTTGCTAGGGTATTCTGGGTGGTCACTGGTAGGTTGCTAGGGTATTCTACGTGGTTGCTAAGATGTTGTGTGGTTGCTAGGGTACTCGGGGTGGTTGCTAGGGTGTTGCTATGCGGTTGCTAGGGTATTCTGGGTGGTTGCTAAGATGTTGTGTGGTTGCTAGGGTACTCAGGGTTGTTGCTAGGGTGTTGCTATACGGTTGCTAGGGTACTCCGGGTGGTTGCTATATTGTGCTATGCGGTTATTAGGGCACTTGTGGTGGTTGCTAAGTTGTTGCTATGCAGTTTTCTGGGTGGTTGCTAGGGTTTTCTGGGTGGTTGCTTAGGGTATTGTTATGCTGTTGCTAGGGTATTCTGTGTAGTTGCTAAGATGTTATGTGGTTGCTAGGGTACTCAGAGTGGTTGGTAAGGTGTTGCTATGTAGTTGCAAAGGTGTTGCTATGCAGTTGCTAGGGCACTTGGGGCAGTTTCCAAGGTATTTCTTTGTGGTTTCTAGGGTACTTAAGGTGATTGCTAGGGTGTTGCTATGCGGTTGCTAGGGCATTTAGGGTTGTTGCTAGGGTGTTGCTAAGCTGTTTTCTGGGTGGTTGCTAGAGTGTTACTATGCAATATTCTGAGGGTGGTTGCTAGTGTGTTGCTAGGGTGTTGTTATGCGGTTGCTATGGTATTCTGCGTGGTTGCTAAGAGGTTATATGGTTGCTAGGGTGTTATGAAGTTGCTAGGGTACTCCAGGTGGTTGCTAGGGTGTTGCTATGCAGTTTTCTGGATGGTTGCTAGAGTGTTGCTATGCAGTTTTCTGGATGGTTGCTAGAGTGTTGCTATGCAGTATTCTGGATGGTTGTTAGAGTGTTTCTAGGGTTTTCTGGGTGATTGCTAGGATGTTGCTATGTGGTTGCTAGGTTGTTCTGGATGGTTGCTAGAGTGTTGCTATGCATTGGCTAGTGCGTATTATTGCATTGCCCACATGTTTCAGATTGATTTCATGCTAGTTTTCATATCATGAATGGAAGTCTATCAGAGTTGTGCTGTGCATATGTGAATAATGGCAGTAAAAAATAACCACAATTCTTAGCGAATCATCAGAATAATGAAAATTGCATGTAAACAGGAGTGGTTTGCTTATGTCATCATGTAA
The DNA here is from genome assembly GCA_036281575.1 of Ancherythroculter nigrocauda. NCBI lineage: Eukaryota > Metazoa > Chordata > Actinopteri > Cypriniformes > Xenocyprididae > Ancherythroculter > Ancherythroculter nigrocauda. Next base: position 1,097,451 of record VTFQ01000018.1, read on the forward strand.
TCTATTACTGCGATGTAGTCTCTGAAGGTAGTCACTGCAGGACAGATGAAGAGTGATGTGTGTTTCTGCAGGCTCAGCGCTGGCATCAGGGCAACGAGCACTTCGGCCGCTCCTGGCAGTCTGGAGATGTGGTGGGATGTATGGTGGACATGAACGAACGCACCATGATGTTCACGCTCAACGGCGAGGTGCTGCTCGATGACTCCGGGTCCGAACTCGCCTTCAAAGACTTTGAAGTTTGGGATGGTGAGTGGCATGAGGTGTTCTGTGTGTGGGATGATAATCCTGTGTGTTACGTGAAATTAACACTTTGTTGACTACAGTCATAAATGATCATTCCACCCTCATTTACTCTCCCTCAGGAACCAGACAACACTGAACTTTTGCGGTATGGACAAAAAACACTGAGACTTTTCTCAAAATGTCTCCTTTTGAGTAACAATGACAGAATTTTCATGAATATCTCTTTAATTAATCGACTCTCTTAATTCATGTTCCTGCTCTTATTGTGAATAATTCATCAGTGATGTTTACATCTTATTGTACAGACATAAATGTTTGTATTCATAATCTTCTATCATAATGTAATAACTCACTCCACCTCTCAAACGACTCAACTGTGTGTGTGTGTGTGTGTGTGTGTGTGTGTGTGTGTTTGTGAGTCTGTCTGTGTTTGTAAGTGTATGTGTGAATGAAAATGCAGCTAAAGATAAGCAGACTTGAGCTCTGCTAACACCTACAGAGCTGATACTGCAAAACACACACTGACACACAAACACAGACCCTCACACACACTCTCTCTCTCACACACACACACGCTCATGTGCATTTGTTGCAGCAGCTCTTCTGTCTCGTAAAGGAGTGTTTTCGTGGGCAGCAGGTGAATGTTGCTGTATCATTTTCATGATGGCTCTTCACAGATGAACAGCAACAGATCCTGCAGAGATCAGCGCCACCTGCTGGCCACTGACATACATCAACCATTACTCACTTATATTCTGTCTGTATGTTTGTATGCGTCAGCATATTTGGCTCATTCTGTGATGTCAGCTGCATCTCTTTGTTATATGTGAGAGTATCAGAAACTGCAGACTTGCAGTAAAAACTGCTGTTCTTCTCCAGTATGTTCATGTGAAGACACAACTGGAAGATGTCTGGAGTTTCAAAAGAAATGCTTTCGGAGAAATGCTGAAAAATGAAGTGCGTTTGTGCGTAAAGGGGTCCTTGATTATGATTTCACTTTTTTAACTTTAGTTAGTGTGTAATGTTGCTGTTTGATCATAAACAACATCTGCAAAGTTATGACGCTCAAAGTTCAATGCAAAGGGAGATATTTTCTTTTACAGAAAATGCTTTTTAAGGACTACAACAAATGGCTGGTAGGGACTACAATAAGCTTCTTCCCGGGTTGGTGACATCACTAACCCTAAAATTTACATAAACCCCGCCCCCGAGAACACGCAACAAAGGGGGCGGGGCCATGTTGGGCTGCTTTAGAGAAGAGGAAGAGTTGTTGTAGTAGAGTGTTGTTGTCATGCCGTCATTTTACGCCAAACGAGGGTCAATTCAACCCTGGATTTGCACAAAAGATGAACATGACGGCACATGCTAGTGGATGAGTTCAATCAACTCCACAGCAACTACATCAATTTATCCACTAACCATTCAGAAATGTCTCAAATTTTTAACTTCCTGAGTCTCTCCATCAGTGTCGACTCCGGTTTGAACAATGTAAGGCTGAACACCGTTACTGACAATCCTCATTTTGGCTGCGTGAGATTCTCCAGCTTTGTTGTTGTTGAGCTGTTAAAGCTCCGCCCTCTTCTGGAAAGCGGCAGCTCATTTGCATTTAAAGGGACACACACAAAAACGGCGTGTTTTTGCTCACACCCAAATAGAGGCAAATTTGACAAGCTATAATAAATGTTCTGTGGGGGTTTTGAGCTGAAACTTCACAGACACATTCTGGAGACACCAGAGACTTTATAATTTTTGTTTTTATGGTTTTAGTTTTAGTTAACTATAATAACCCTGCTTGACATGAACTAAATCTGCATTTTCCTATGCAAGTGTGAGTGTAGATGAGTTAAACCCTGTGGTTTCTTCACTAGTAGTAGTGATGATCCTGTCTTTCTGTGTCTTGTTCTCAGGTTTCATCCCGGTCTGTAGTCTGGGCATCTGTCAGGTGGGCCGTATGAACTTCGGGAAGGACGTGAGCACGCTGAAGTACTTCACCATCTGCGGGCTGCAGGAGGGCTACGAACCCTTCGCCGTCAATATGAACCGAGATCTAACCATGTGGATCAGCAAACGGCTGCCTCAGTTCATCCCCGCCCCGCTCAACCACGAGCACATAGAGGTCAGAGGTCACGCCACACTTTGAGATGAGCCGCACCATTCTGAGCATTTACGGAATTCTGCATGCGTGTTTTATAGGTCACGAGGATCGACGGGACGGTGGAGAGCCCACCGTGCCTAAAGGTCACCCAGAGATCATTCGGCTCACAGAACAGTAACACGGACATCATGTTCTATCGCCTCAGCATGCCCATCGAGTGCTCAGAGGCGTTTCTGCGATCGCCTGGCGGGACGCTAGCAGCCAACGGCAGCTTCTTCTCTCCCAAGAGAGATCTGGAGGATTTTGAGACGGTGTCGGACTTCGAGGTCCTGATGAAAACGCCACACAGTCACGTCAGCTCCAACGGGCCCGACAGAGATCGAGACGAGTTCAACAACCACAAAGATCATAATCAGGAGAAACCCTCAAAAATCAAACAGAGGTGGATTATACAGACACAACTCGGTAATGCATTTGGTAAAATGTTTGTGTCTGTAACTGCATGTGTGTTTGTTCAGGTTCATGCTGAAAAGAACGAAGCCCGACATGAACAGCAGCAACTCTAGCACTCGCCTGTCAGAGGAGGTTTTGGCTGATGAGAGAGACGATTGTGAGAATCTCATACAAACATCAACGGTGAGAGAGAGACACACATGACCAGCATCAGAACTTCACACTCCTCAGCTTCATGTTATATGTGGCGCTTCTGTCTCTGTCTGTGTGTCAGTATTACTACTCGGTGAGGATCTTCCCTGGGCAGGAGCCGGCCAGTGTTTGGGTCGGATGGGTGACCTCAGACTTTCATCAGTATGATCCAGCCTTTGAGCTCAGCAAGGTCCGAACGGTCACCGTTACCCTGGGAGACGAGAAGGGCAAAGTTCACGAGAGGTCAGTGATGCTTCCGCAGGAACACAGTGTGATTCTGTTTGCAGTAACACAGTTACAAACACAAAGAGCAAACGAAACATTACTGGGGATTACAGAAATAGAATTAAAATGGTTGTCTGTATAGTAGCAGTATCTGATGTGTTTGTGGTGTTGTGCAGCATTAAGCGCAGTAACTGCTACATGGTGTGGGGCGGCGAGTGCAGCAGTCCCAGTCAGGGCCGCAATAATAACGGCCTAGAGATCGGATGTTTGGTAGATACTGCCAACGGCCTCCTCAGCTTCACCTCCAACGGCAAAGAGCTCAGCACCTACTACCAGGTAAGAGCTCTGAAGATCCTGTGATGGAGGGACTGTTTAACTAGGACTAACTTGCAGCTTAACTGTGTCTGCAGGTGGAGCCCAGTACTAAACTCTTCCCTGCAGTGTTTGCGCAGGCAACAAGTCCAAATGTCTTCCAGTTCGAACTGGGACGCATCAAGGTGAGATTTAAACACACACACACACAAAGAGGATGTTGAGGCTATTTTTATTTTTCTCTAGTTGCACAAACAGGGTGAGTGAAAGTACAGGAACATCTGTGAGACAATAAAGTTTGCCAACTTTACTTTTTTGTGTGTGTAGAGCGTCATGCCGCTCTCTGCAGGGCTTTTTAAAAGCGAACGGAAGAACGCGGTTCCTCAGTGTCCGCCGCGGTTACACGTGCAGTTCCTCACGCCTGTGTTATGGAGCCGTGTGCCCAATCAGTTCCTGAGGTCTGAGGTCACCAGGGTCAATGAGAGACTGGGCTGGATGGTGCAGAGTTCAGAACCGCTGCAGTTCATGACCCTCCATATACCTGAGGAGAACAGGTACATCACACACACATGCATGATGGTTTATTTACTCAGCGGGTGCTGATTTTGTCCCATGACTGATGTCCATCCCGTCTGTCAGGTCTCTGGATATTCTGGAGCTGACGGAGCAGCGTGACTTGCTGAAGTTCCACTTCCACACGCTGCGCTTGTATTCGGCCATCTGTGCGCTGGGAAACAACCGTGTGGCTCACGCGCTCTGCAGTCACGTGGACGAGGCGCAGCTCCTCTACGCCATCCAGAACAAATACATGCCTGGCCTCCTGCGCACCGGTTACTACGACCTGCTCATCGACATCCACCTGAGCAGCTATGCCACAGCGCGCCTTATAATGAACTCTGAGTACATTGTTCCCATGACGGCCGAGACCAAGAGCATCACGCTCTTTCCCAATGAAAAGAAGAAGCACGGGCTGCCGGGCATCGGCCTGAGCACGTCGCTGCAACCGCGCATGCGCTTCTCCTCGCCCAGCTTTGTGGGTCACCACGGCACGGTCGCGGGGAGCGACTGCTTCCAGTACAGCCCTGAGTTCCCGCTGGAGACGCTGAAGAGCCGTACGATGGAGATGCTGACGGAGGCGGTGCGGGAAGGCAGCTTACACGTGCGCGATCCCGTTGGCGGGAGCACAGAGTTCCTGTTCGTTCCGCTCATTAAACTCTTCTACACGCTCCTGATCATGGGCATCTTCCACAACGGAGACCTGAAGACCATCCTGCAGCTGATCGAGCCCAGCGTGTTCTCGCAGGACGGTGGCGGCGGGGCGACTGAGGCGGAGGACGGCAGTGGGCGGGGCCGGCTGGAAGGGGGCGGGGCTGAGGAACACGGTCTGAGAGGAAAGATGCCCAAAGAAGGACTTTTACAGATGAAGCTTCCTGAACCCGTCAAACTCCAGGTGAGAAGATGCAGTCTTGTCTTTCTACAGCTGCTTTACAGCTGGTCGGTACAATACAAAGTAATATTTTTGTTGCAGGATTAACAGAGTTATATTACTAGGATGTTAGATTCAAATCTTAATCTCCCATGAATTTGGGAATATCCCGGACGAGCCCCCAAACTGTTAGATTAAAATCTCAATCTCTGTGTCTGCTTGGTCATTCTCCCGAGATATCTCACGCTGTTGCTGCCACACACCACAGGGGTTTGTGTGCCTGTTTCTAAACTGATGTCTGAGACTACAAATAATCTACCAGAGATTGAGATTTTAATCTAACAATGGGTAACATATAATTTGTAATTGTTTAATAAAAGAGTAAAGCAGGTAAATTAAACCGAACTGGTTGTTATAGTCGTGTCGCATGAGTGCAACGGCACTGCAGATGTGTCTATATACAATATGATTTTTCAGCGTTGAGTATTGTAGCCAATCACAGCCATTTTTGTTGAAAATAATGACCAATCAGAGGAGTTACCGGTAGTGAGATTCCTCTCAGTATCGCTCAAAATGCTGAATGAGTTTGTTTAGTGCAAGTTGTTTACCATGTTTTACACATGATCAAATCCTCTCATTATAACAAAGCGTACACTATGTGAATAAAAGATTCATTGTGAAGTTTAGTCAGATTTATTGATTAAAAAGGGAATTTTCGCACTCAATGCACTGACAGCTTCAGTGATTATTATAAGCAGTATTTACTCGCTGCCTGTCTGTGTAATTTCATTCATTATTTCATGAGGCTTTTTTGACATTTCCTACATATATACTTCACATTTAAGTACAAAAAGTGACAAAAATAGACAAAAAATAATAATAAAAAAAAAAGTATGTTATAATAGTGATTTGATGATCTCTAAAAATAAATTCAAAAGCAAAACGTGAGAAGAAAAACTGTTAAGCAATGGAAAAGGCTAATGAGCAAAAAAGTGGTCCTCTGCCGCCATCTACCGGTTATAGGGGTTATAGTCTTTTTTTATTCTAAAAATAAAAGTGTTTGTATTTCACCGTGTTAGTATTCCTACATGGTGAAACTTTTAGTTTTATAATTTCAGACAATCTTTGTATATTTTGGGTAATCACATTAAAAAACAACATTTAAATTTGATAATATTCAGACTTTTACTGTAAAAAGTTGTGTGAAAGTCCTTAATTCTTATAACAGTGGTCTATAACTGTCTAATATGCTGGGTTGCGATCAAATCTATATGTGATTCATCACCACACACACACACACACACTTGTCGTCACGTCGAGAGAGTGAGATTTTAAGACATCATCAGAGTACCTTTGGCTTTTGGTGAATTGACGCCAGTGTTTGCATCTGTTATTTTCCTGTTTATTACTGTGAAGCTGCTCGTGTTGTATTGTAAAGCTGCCTGGTTTGTTTGCTTAGATGTGTCACCTGCTGCAGTACCTGTGCGACTGTCAGGTGCGTCACCGCATTGAGGCTGTGGTCGCCTTCTCCGACGACTTTGTGGCGAATCTTCAGGATAACCAGCGTTTCCGCTATAATGAAGTGATGCAGGCGCTGAACATGTCTGCTGCTCTGACGGCACGCAAAACCAAAGAGTTCCGCTCGCCTCCACAGGAACAGGTCAGATAATGCCTTATTCTCAACATAACATCGCTTCCGGTGTTGAATTTAATTATTTAATTAAAATTGCTGATTTTATGAATCAAATAATGAAACAAAGCATCAGCTGTGTGGACAGGGTTGTTTTTATTCATTTATTGCATTGTTTCTGTACTGTGCTGCATTCAGTGTTTTTTATATTATGGCAATGAGTATTTGGGAAGGAAATGTGCTTAATTGTCATGCATGAATCATCTTACAACTATTTCTTTAATTTTACTTGCATGCTTCATTTTGTTTATTAGAAAAAGAAAAAGTCATATGACTCATGTTCTTTGTGTGATTCACCCACCTGGTTTCATTGATCATGTTGTTCCATAGAAGAAAAATATGTGTCTTTATAATCTGTCATTAAAATGTAATAACTTGCTCCACCCCTGTGTGTGTGCATGTATGTGTTCTTAGATCAACATGCTGCTGAATTTTAAGGATGAGAAGCAGGATTGTCCGTGTCCTGAGGACATCCGTGAACAGCTGCTAGACTTCCATGAAGATCTCATGACACACTGCGGTAAAAGATCTTCTCTGATCAACCTTATCTAAACATCCTTAAATCAGGATGAATTATAAAGAAAATACGACAATATAATTATAACAATCTTATGTTATAACTGTTCTTGCCACCGGGGTAAGAAAAACAACTTCCTTCATGATTTACTGAGTCTCTGTTATTGGTTTATGATTGATGTGTGATTTACTCCTAATAGAACCTAATAGAAAACTGTCGAACGCTGGCTAGTGAGCCAGACCTCACCAGTTAAAAGGGTTTATAAATCATGTTTCTATTTCAATCTAGTGTTTCGCAGGGAGGGTTTGTTTTGGACACAGCCAGTCTAATGTGAGCCGGCAGAAAACATTACATGCATCACCGATTGAACTGCCCTGTCAATCATCTTGTCGCAACTTTTTTTTTATTTCATTTAATTTCCTACTGCATTGGACAGAAATATATCAGCACATTGATCTGCCAGTCATTGGACGTAACGTATCTTTATAAAAGATCACAGTTGAAAAATAATGTGGATAACACTGAATAAATATTTTTCGTCAGGTTAGATACTGATTATTAATCACTCAAACTCCTTTTATCTCTTTATTTAACCGTCAGTCTCACGCATCCGCCATGTTTGTAGTTTCTGAACACTTTTTATGCATGTTTGTAGTTCTAATCGAATCCTTGTCTAATGTGCAATAGGTTGTGGGCAATACTGACCATTAGAGTGTGAAATTTGAATTCACGCTAGAAACCATCCAGGTATCTTTGGGATACTCATTTCAGCATACTATGATTTGGGATACACTCTCATTCTAGTTTTGAACTATGTGAATTGGGAAGGAGCATATGAAATGTCCTCACTAATATAGTGTGTGTGTGTGTGTGTGTGCATGCTGTAGGCATTGAGATGGATGATGATAAATCAGGAGACGGAGATGATTTCACCATCAGGGGTCGTCTGATGTCTCTGGTGGAGAAGGTGACCTACCTGAAGAAGAAAATGACTGATCTACCAAAGAAAAAGAAATCAAAGAAACCCAGTGAGTTCCTGCAGCTCCTCATTGGGGTCCTTAAAACTGCTTAAACTCAGTTTGATCAAAGTTAAGGCCATAAAAAGTCTTAAATCGTTTAAGAAAATCCTGAATGATTATTTCAAGAGGTCTTAAATTAGAGGACAGAAAAACATGAAGTCTAAGATTCAATTAATTGTGCATGTTGCTTGTTCTAAAGGCTCGTGCTTTCAGAGCAGTTCGCAATCAATGAATACTGCACGTTTATGCCAATAAATTGCTTATGATCTACTGTTGCTGAATTATCACAATGTTTTCAGGTGTTTATATCAAACCTGCAAACTAATAAGCATTTCTAATAAGCGCAGATGTGTTGTTTAAAAGGGTTAACCAGGGTAACCGCTGTATTTCTGTTATTCCATAAGCATCACCTATTGCATTTTCATTCAGCTGGTGGATCGAAATCAAGCTAATGTGCATTCTCAATATCTAAACAATTAGAATAAGATGGTTTGGATGTTAATGGTGTCTATGTTCATGTTGTCAAAGTGCTGACGGCCGCTCGTGTCTCGTGTCTGTCCCGCAGGCACGCTTCAGCAGCTGATCTCTGAGACCATGGTCCGCTGGGCGCAGGAGTCGGTCATCGAGGACCCGGAGCTGGTGCGGGCCATGTTTGTGTTACTCCACCGTCAGTACGACGGCATCGGCGGGCAGGTGCGAGCGCTGCCCAAGACCTACACCATCAACGCCGTCTCCGTGGAGGACACCATCAACCTGCTGGCGTCTCTGGGACAGATCCGCTCTCTGCTCAGCGTCAGGATGGGCCGCGAGGAGGAGAAACTCATGATTCATGGGCTCAGGTGACCCATAATCACCTGCATCTCATATCAACCACAGGCAGCAATATTTAAATGGGTCATTCAGTTATAAAATACTATTAAATAATTTAAAACAATTATTAAATAATTCAAACAAATTTAAATATATATAAAAAATAAAAATTGTGTTTTTCAGTTTAAAGCAGTGGAGCGTTTGTCTCAGTGACGCCCCTTTCTGGTGTTTATTGTGTGAGATTCCAGCCTGACCTCTGACCTCTGGCCTGTCCTTATCTCGTCTGCAGTGACATCATGAATAACAAGGTGTTTTACCAGCATCCGAACCTGATGAGAGCGCTCGGGATGCACGAGACTGTCATGGAGGTGATGGTGAACGTCTTGGGCGGAGGAGAGTCCAAGGTGGGAGACGTGAAAACATGTTCACAAACGCACCGCGTAACATAATTTAATTAACATAACATAATTAACATAATAACATAATTTATGCTCTTACCAACATCTCACGATGGTTCTTTCACTGAACAAATGTCCTTCGGTCTTCAGGAAATCACGTTTCCAAAGATGGTGGCCAACTGCTGCCGGTTCCTGTGCTACTTCTGTCGAATCAGCCGTCAGAATCAGAAGGCCATGTTCGATCATCTCAGCTACCTGCTGGAGAACAGTAGTGTGGGACTCGGTAAGGGCTTTTCAGAGTTGAGGAATCGACTCTTTTGGGGTCTGGGGATCTGAGCTTGAGATGTCTGTTGAAAACCTTCAGTCATTATCTGTGTGTTTGTTCTCCTCAGCGTCTCCGTCCATGCGAGGATCAACTCCTCTGGATGTGGCCGCTGCGTCAGTGATGGATAATAATGAACTGGCTCTGGCGCTGAGAGAACCGGACCTCGAGAAGGTACGACTGACTCTCTGTATCTGTACTTTTACTCAAGTACTTGATTTGAGTGCTTCGTCCATCACTGCTTCTGAACATCCTATTGGCTGATTGTGTGTGTGTGTGTGTGTGTCAGGTGGTCCAGTATCTGGCCGGCTGTGGTCTTCAGAGCTGTGTGATGCTGATGTCTAAAGGATATCCTGACATCGGCTGGAACCCAGTGGAAGGCGAACGATACCTGGACTTCCTCCGATTTGCAGTTTTCTGTAACGGTTTGTGTTCTGACAGGATCCACTTCTGGAGAAAGAAGCACTGAAGCACTGTCAAAATAAAAGTCCTGCTTCTGACACATTTTGGCCAAACAGAAAAATGTGCCAAAAATGCCATATATCGGCCAATAATATTGACCACTCCCACTAATCATGATCTTGTGCTTTATTGTGTCTGAATGGTGTTTGATGAGTTGTTTGTGTTGTTTTGGCATCTTTCAGGTGAGAGTGTGGAGGAGAATGCTAACGTGGTCGTGCGGCTCCTGATTCGGCGGCCAGAGTGTTTTGGCCCCGCCCTGCGTGGAGAGGGTGGGAACGGGCTGCTGGCAGCAATGGAGGAAGCCATAAAGATCTCAGAAGATCCCAGCCGAGATGGACCGTCGCCCACCACAGAGGAGAGCAGGACGCTGTACGCAACAAACATACACTCACAGGAAATTATGTGCTGAGCAGTGTTGGGCGAACACATTATAAGTAAACATGCATTACGTAATCAGATTACTTTTTTGATGTTACAAGTAAAGTAATGCGTTACAAGTAACATGCATTACGTAATCAGATTACTTTTTTGATGTTACAAGTAAAGTAATGCGTTACAAGTAACATGCATTACATAATCAGATTACTTTTTGATGTTACAAGTACAGTAATGCATTACAAATAACATGCATTACATAATCAGTTTACTTTTTTGATGTTACGAGTACAGTAACGCTTTACAAGTAACATGCATTATGTAATCAGATTACTTTTTTGATGTTACAAGTAAAGTAATGTGTTACAAGTAACATGCATTATGTAATCAGATTACTTTTTGATGTTACGAGTACAGTAACGCATTACAAATAATATGCATTACATAATCAGGTTACTTTTTTGATGTTACGAGTAAAGTAATGCGTTACAAGTAACATGCATTATGTAATCAGATTACTTTTTGATGTTACGAGTACAGTAATGCATTACAAATAATATGCATTACATAATCAGGTTACTTTTTTATGTTACGAGTACAGTAACGCATTACAAGTAACGTGCATTACGTAATCAGATTACTTTTGTGATGTTACAAGTAAAGTAATGCGTTACAAGTAACATGCATTATGTAATCAGATTACTTTTTGATGTTACAAGTACAGTAATGCATTACAAATAATATGCATTACATAATCAAGTTACTTTTTTGATGTTACGAGTACAGTAACGCATTACAAGTAACGTGCATTACGTAATCAGATTACTTTTGTGATGTTACGAGTACAGTAACGCATTACAAGTAACGTGCATTACGTAATCAGATTACTTTTTTGATTTTACGAGTAAAGTAACGCATTACAAGTAACATGCATTACATAATCAGACTACTTTTTGATGTTACGAGTAAAGTAACGCATTACAAGTAATGTGCATTACGTAATCAGATTACTTTTTGATGGTACGAGTAAAGTAACACATTACAAGTAACATGTATTATGTAATCAGATGACTTTTTGATGCTACTAGTAAAGTAACGTAATGCATTACAAATAACGTGCATGACATAATCAGATTACTGATTATGTAGAGCAGGCCTCAGCCAGCTGAGAAAAAGCAATGCAAAAGTGATGTAACGCATTACTTTACATAAAAACGGAACTAAGTAATGTAATTAGTTACTTTTTTAAGCAGTAATGCAATATTGCAATACTTGCCCCAACACTGGTCCTGCACACAAACGCATCCATGCAGCAGATTTAGGACGTCAGTGTCATGATCTGCACACATCCTTCATTTATTTTCTGTGTTCCTGAACTGTCATTGTCCACTGCTCCAGAAAATGCTGCTGTGAGCAAGTAAAATGGGTCGAGATCTAAATGCAGCTTCTTCTGCTTGATCTGCTGCAGTCTGTGGGTCAACACCTTCATTCAGTGTTTTAAAGGGATAGTATGTTTACATGCACATCGATATTACGATATTAATTATCAAGCATGTATTAATTCATCACGGAGATTGTCTGTGAGCTTATTTATCTGCCTAACACACATTATAATCAAACTGCTGATGATCTATGTGTCTCTTGCAGTAGTGATGTGATGGAGGAAGAAGAAGATGACACCATTCACATGGGAAACGCCATCATGACCTTCTATGCAGCTCTTATCGACCTGTTGGGCCGCTGCGCTCCCGAGATGCATGTGAGTTTTCCTGTCTTCACTGGCACACAACACTGTGTCCCAACTAGATGGGACATGACTACGAGACACAAAAAAAAACAATCACAGCCAATCAGAAGAGAGTCTCCCTGCAAGCACACTGCACTCGCAACCAAATCAATCACAAATCACAGCCAAACAGCTGGTCAGGACAAAAACTCTGATTAACATGGATAAAGATGCCTTTTATCTGGTTAGGAGACAGTGTAAAGCTTTATGTTGATCACGTTCCTCTCATGTGAAGCTGATGAGCTCTATGCGATCTGGTACTGATGACATGGTTACTTTCTCCTCTGTCAGCTGATCCACGCTGGGAAGGGAGAGGCCATCCGTATCCGAGCCATCCTGCGCTCTCTCATTCCCATTGAGGATCTGGTGGGAGTGATCAGCATCCCGTTCCTGATGCCCACGCTGGCTAAAGGTCATTGTTAATCCTTGTTAATCTGTCATTGTGGATTATTTAGTTAAACGGTAACCAGTACATCGTTCTGATCACTTGTGCATTTAGACGGTTCCGTGATCGAGCCGGATATGTCAGCGGGGTTCTGTCCTGATCACAAAGCAGCCATGGTTCTGTTCCTGGACCGGGTTTACGGCATCGAGGACCAGAACTTCCTCCTGCACCTGCTGGAAGTAGGTTTCCTGCCTGACCTCAGAGCCGCCGCCTCATTGGACACGGTGAGTCATGTGACACCTCAGCAGCTGGTTCCATCCACCCATTTTTATGCAAATTTTGGGATGGAAATGCTAAGATGTGCATAAATGTGATAAATGTCCCAACTTTGAGTGGAATCACAGCTAGTGAGTGTTGCGTTATCCAGCCAATCTTTGACCCCTCTCTTGGTCCTGTGTGACCTTTGACCCCCAGGCGGCTCTGAGCGCCACAGACATGGCGCTGGCTCTGAACCGGTACCTGTGCACGGCGGTCCTGCCTCTGCTCACCAAATGCGCTCCTCTGTTCGCGGGGACGGAGCCGTTCGCGTCTCTCATCGACTCTCTGCTGCACACCGTCTACAGACTGTCTAAAGGCTGCTGTCTCACCAAAGCTCAGAGAGACGCCATCGAGGAGTGTCTGCTGGCCGTGTGCGGGTGAGGACGCGTCTACTAGTTACTAGTTAGTGGTCCATTCACTGACCGTCTTTTCTGTTTATATAGCACGTTTAAAAGCAACTTCAGGGCTCAACGCTAAGGATTTTTTCTACTGTGGTTCAATATTTTACTTGCCCCGCCAAAATTTTCACTTGCCCCACAATAAAAAAATAATAAAGTAAAAGAAAAGAAAATGGGCCTATAAAATAAGCCAAGTTATTGTTTTTGATACATGTAACCTTAATAAATAGGGTTATGACACCAAAAGCTACTAGATTAACTCACTTCAATTTTAAATATTGTTAGACAAATAAATAGTAACAAATAATCAAATTATGACTAATAGCCAAAATAAATACAACAGAACAAACATATAAATGAAATAAACTGTGTTTTTCAAGTTTTTCATGCAAGTTTAAACAGGAGATTTTCAGGTGCAAAAATTGTTATCTAATTTATAGCTGACTATATAACTATGGACTAAACTTTATTAAAGTATATCAGTCTGAGCAGTTACAGATACATAAATAATGTTTTGAAATATAAAAAGTTAAATACTGTTATATTTGAAATTATTTAAAAAATGAAAAGTGAGTTAATGAGTGAGTCATTGAGATTCAACCGATTCATTCAAATGGCTGATTAATTCAGGAAGTGTTGCTCAGAGATGCAAAACACTTCTGTGGACTTTGGAACTATTTTCGTTGGCGAAATAGAGCGAAACTGGCGATTTGGTGTCTAAAATATAAGTCACATGTTATTAGGTTCTTGTTCATTAAACTGTATGCTGTATAAAATCAATATTACATTTGTAATCATGCTGATATTTGGAGAAAAACGGCGCTCTTTGTTTAATATAATTTAACTATATTAAATATAAAAGATATACAGGGGCAATTTTGTCCCTTATCCTGAATTCTGGGGCATTCTAAAGGCATTTTAGTAGACTAAATCATGCAGTGAAAGCGTACACTCTAAATATGCAGCGCACTAGTCTAACCTACTAGACTACGTACTGAAATGCATGCGTGCACTCAGTGGTGTGTTTTTTTTTGTTTGTTTGGTTTTTGTAAAGTGAGGGACATACTCGATAATTTCAGATCGTTAAATCAACAATTACGATATCATAGATGATATATATATTGCACACCCTACAGCACTGGCATCCCGAGCGGCATTCACACTGGCCCAAAGTACTTTTTAGTTAAAAAGAAAATATGTAAAATAATAATTAAAAAATCTCATATTTTGCACAAAATGGCAACGCTTCTTGGTTAGATTAAGTTCTTGGTACAGTAGTGTTTACTTGAATGCATTTTATCTCTATGCATCTGTAGATTTTAAAAATCCATATCTTCAAAGTCAGAAATCTCCACTTCAGCAGCTTTACACATCAAACTTTACAGTTTTATTCATATCTATACTCTATAAGGTTTGTTCATATATCATTCACCTGATCTATAGAACATTTTACTCCTAAAAACGTGGTGAAAACTGAGTTTGTTTCAGGCTGTTGACAGTATTTTCTGATTTCTGGAGTGATAAAAAGAGAAATCCACTAACACCAAAAAAGAATTTTGAATCCAATGTTCTGATTTCTGGTCTGGAAATGTATGCAACTTAGCATGCATATTTAATTCAATAGTGCCTCATTTGCAAATTCATTTGTAACATTTCAGGAAACTGCGTCCGTCGATGATGCAGCATCTGCTGCGGCGTCTGGTGTTCGACGTTCCTGTGCTCAACGAACACACGAAGATGCCTCTGAAGGTGAGACTCCGTCTAAACTCACATTCACTTCAGGAAAACTGTACTGTAGTAATTCAGCTCTGTGTGGGCGTGTCCTCCTCCAGCTCCTGACCAATCACTACGAGCGCTGCTGGAAGTACTACTGTCTGTCCGGAGGGTGGGGAAGCTTCGGCGCCGCGTCCGACGAGGAGCTGCATCTGTCCAGAAAACTCTTCTGGGGAATCTTTGACGCTCTGGCCAGAAAGGTGCAGCGAGTTTGGAATAATTAAGATATTTAATGAGTCTTTTCTGCTCCCCAAGGCTGCATTTATTTGATCAAAAATACAGTAAAACAGTGAAATATTTTTACAATTTAAAACAGTTGTTTTCTATGTGAATATATAGTAAAGTGTAATTTATTTCTGTGATGCAAAGCTGAATTTTCAGCATCATTACTCCAGTCTTCAGTGTCACATGATCCTTCAGAAATCACTCTAATATGATTTCTGATTATCATCAATGTTGAAAACAGTTGTGTGTGATTCTGCAGAAATATGATGTGGAGTTGTTCAAGCTGGCTCTGCCGTGTCTGAGCGCAGTGGCTGGAGCTTTACCTCCTGATTACATGGAGTCAAACTACGTGGCCATGATGGAGAAACAGTCGTCTATGGACGCCGAGGGAAACTTCAACCCGCAGCCCGCCGACACCAGCAGGTCAGACTCGAAGCACCATCATCCTCTGAAACCTCTGAACATGAGCATTTAAACCCGACGAAGCTGGTTTGAGGTGTTTTTCAGATTTTTGTCAATGTGCTGCTGGTTCTGTTTGTGTTTCTGCAGCGTCGTTGTTCCTGAGAAGCTCGATCATTTCATCAATAAATATGCAGAATATTCCCATGAGAAATGGTCCATGGAGAAGGTCAGAGCTGCTTACATAAGTCTACTTTCCATTAAGCAGTGGTTTAATGTGTCATTTTTATGTAATTGTTCGATTAAATGAGTTAAAATCAGACATGATGTTCCTCTCATGTGTAGCATTGAATCTGATTCGTTCATTCGTTCAAACTGAATCATTCCAAAAAATGATTCATAGGTTCATTTTAGGAATCGTGATGCAGAACATTTCTAGAAGTTTGTCTTATTTAATGTAATGAATATGATTAATTAACTGTTAATTAACTAACAATGAGCAATGTATTTGTTACAGTATTAATCTTTGTTAATGTTAGTTAATAAATACAACTGTTTGTTCAAGTTAGTTCACATTAGTGATTTTAAAACTAAATTAAATGTTGGCTTAGGGTTATGAAATACTGTAGTATTTCATTGTTAGTTCATGTTAACTAATGTAGTTAACTGATTAAGTTGGCTTGAGAAAGCCATGCTGTTTAAACTTATTATATCATGCTAGCAACATGCTAACAATGTGCTAATCGTGTTAGAGACATGCTAAGTAATGTTAGCAAAATGCTAAATCATGCTAGCAACATGCTAACAATGTGCTACTCATGTTATCGACATGCTAATTCATACTAGCAACATGTTAATTCATGCTAGCAAAAAAGCTAATCATGCTAGCTAAGTGCTAATCATGTTTATAACATCTTAACACTGTGCTAAATCATGCTAGCAAAATGCTAACAATGTGATAATCATGTTAGAGACTGCTAAATAATGTTAGCAAAATGTCAAATTATGCTAGCAATATGCTAACAATGTGCTAATCATGTTATCGACATGTTAATTCATGCTAGCAAAGAGCTAATCATGTTAGCTAAGTGCTAATCATTTTAACAACATCTTAACTGTTCTAAATCATGTTAACAACATGCTAAGTCATGCTGACAAAATGCTAACAATGTGTTAATTATGTTATCGACATGTTAATTCATGCTAGCAACATGTTAATATGTTAGCTGTTGTTAACATGTTAGCTAAATGCTAATCATGTTAACAACATCTTAACACTGTGCTAAATCATGCTAGCAAAATGCTAACAATGTGCTAATTATGTTAGAGACATGCTGATTCATGCTAGCAAAATGATAACTCATGGTAGCAACATGCTAATAATGTGCTAATCATGTTATCAACATGTTAAGTCATGCTAGCAAAAAAGCTAATCATGCTAGCTAAGTGCTAATCATGTTAACAACATCTTAACAATGTGTTAAATCATGCTAGCTACATGCTTACAATGTGCTAATCATGTTAGAGGCATGTTAATTAATGCTAGTAACATGATAATAATGCTAACAATGTGTTAATAATGTTATCAACATGCTAGCAAAATGCTAATTCATGCTAGCAAAAATGCTAATCGTGCTAGCTGTGTGCTAATCATGTTAGCAAAATGTTAACAACAAGGTAAATCATGTTAACAACATGCTAATCATGCTAGCAATGTGTTAATCATGTTAGCAAAATGCTAACTATGTGGTAAATTATGTTAACATCTGTTTTTCTGATAGACTGTGTTGCCTTTAAACTTTAAACGACTTTAAACTTCATACTTCGGGCTAAAAACCTTCAAACTTCAAGATTTTAAAACCTTTAAACTTTCTGGTCCGTCTTTCTCAAGCCAACTTAAAGTTTGTCTTGACAAACTTTTTTTATCTAGTTTTTAACAATCTTATTGTAAAGTGTTCATTTCAGTTTGTGTGCTTCTGTTTTATTAGAATAAAAATATTTTCTCAAGTTTAATGCAGTTACTCATTAGTGTTTTTTTGCCAGTGTTGTTGAAAATGACATTTTATAATGTTTTTAACCGATTAAAATAGTCTAACTCCTTCTTAAAGCACTTCAGCTAGACAGCAGGTTAACATTAAACTAGTGAGTTTCACCGTGGCAGAACACGGCTTCAGAGTTGCATCAGTGTTAATTCAGTTTATTGATGTTGGGTCTGTAGTTTGCCGTCGGCTGGATTCATGGAGAGCAGATGTGTGAATCGTCTAAAGTTCATCCGCTGCTGAAGCCCTACAAGTGTCTGTCTGAGAAGGTACAGAATCTCACAAAGCCACTTTGAATGATGGGTAAAGCACAGTGATTCCAGTCCGTATGGTTTCCTCTGTGCTTCAGGATAAGGAGGTTTACCGCTGGCCAATCAGAGAGAGTCTGAAGACGATGCTGTCGTGGGGCTGGAGCATCGAGCGGACGAAAGACAGCGACGCGTCCACCTTACACAGCCGCACACGCCGGATCTCACTGTCCAGTCAGGTCAGAAACACCTGCATTCATAAACCACTGCCAGAGTCAGTAATGCAAACTTTAGCAAATATGACACATATTCAGTTTCAGCTGTAAAGCAGCTCTACAGAAGACATTATTATCTGTTCAAGCGTAATAATGTAATTGTTAAAATTTCCAAGGATCAGCATTCTCCCATAAAAGTGATCAGGCAGACCAAACGAGTAGAGACTTGAAACTTTGAAGGCTGTTAGTACTCACACTGTCTACATCGTTAGCAAGGCTCGCCCTGATCGGCCTGATGGGGGCGCTACAGTGGTGGGAAGTACAAAATTGTTCATAACTCCTAAACTGTTTTCGAATACTTTTGCGATCTAGTGGTAGGTTTTTTAGGCCCCATCGGAACCAAACCAGTGTAACGAGATTTTCTGGAGTCTGATTGTCAATAATTATCAAAAAAAAGTTGAAATTTTGATTCACGGACCCTAAGGGGTGCCAAAATGTTCAAAGTGGGCGGAGCCACTTTTACTAAAATGGCTATAACTTGTGAACGGAATTAGATATTTTCACCAAATTTGGCACACCTATGTAAGAGCTCATTCTATGGTTGCATGAAAAAGGATGCGGCGACTGGCCACTTGGTGGCGCTATAACACAAAAAAAACATGAAAATGGCTATAACTACTTCACCGTTAGTCCGACTGACTTGAAAATTGGCATGCAGTGTCTTTGTCCGAGGTGTCTTGATTATCTATGAGGACATTGATGTATCTCAAAAAACATGTCTGCCATCAGTCAATGAATTTTGAGCAGCTATCAGACAAAATTAATGGACTCACTGGGCCTGTTTCACTCGCCTTCATGTTTTTCACATGCATAAAGGATTGTGTATTAGTCAATTTTTCGCACACATCCACGACATTCGTACCACATGGTAGAACTCCTCATTCTGAGCAACTTTGTCTCTAGGACCGCCGCTGTCCATCGAATCGTTCGTTAAATATTATTTCAAAAACCAACTTTGGTGAACTAGTCCTAGGTTTTTGCTCAACCTCGATAACTGTTAAAAAGCTTTAAAAAACATATATTTACTATGGTAAATTAACTGTATTTGCTGTAAATGATCTATGATCGAGATGGTTACAGGCTTGCTAAATAAAACAGCACACGCGTACCTTTTTACGCATGTGCTGAAAGGCCTTAAAGCGCTTGAACCCCAATGATTGCTGCTCGCAGCTATATTTCAGATCAAGTTTTGTTCTCATCTGGTAATATCAGTGCAGTCAAATCGCTAATATTACTGAACACTAATAAATGTGACCTTTGACCCACGCAGCGCTCCATAGAGGGTGCTCACGGTTTCAGCCCGCGGCCTGTCGACATGAGCAACGTGACGCTGTCCAGAGACCTGCATGTGAGTGGAGCAGCTTCACAAATGCACAAAACAACTCGAGATTGACATTTTTAAACACGTCCTTGTGCTCATGTGTTTCAGTCGATGGCGGAGCTGCTGGCCGAGAACTATCACAACATTTGGGCTCAGAAGAAAAAACTGGAGCTGGAAGCCAAAGGTCTGTCTGACATCCATGAAATATCTCTGTCATCTTTACTGGATATGTTTCTCTGTCCTTTAATCAGAATTCATGCTTTTTAACGGCTCTTATTTACAGCCAACAACCTGTTCTCCATGTAAGATCTAGTGTGCGTCACAATTGTCATAGTAATGAAGCAAATCCTCCTACATCAGTGCAGCTTTCCTCCTTGGAACTCACAGTACGGCTGTCTTTAAATGTTTATAGGTTATTATGGCTATAAATCAGCTTCCCTATGGAGAAAATTACTGGAGTTTTTACTTCCAGAACTGACTGTTGTGCTTTATAGAAAATTAACAGAAATGAAAAGTCTGGGGAAATACTTTGCATTGTTGGATACAGTGTCTCATGCATTTGTGCACATATATTTGAAACGTAGTGGATCATTCGGGTATTATACAGAAAATACTGCATATGATATGCATGTCGCATACTACAGGTGTGATAGTATGTCCTTCTGAACATGTAAACCCGAGCACGGCCATTAGATGGTGCTGTGTTCACTCCAGTGTGTGTCTGCTGCTTTCTAATGTGTGTGTTTGGATTGCCAGGAGGAGGAAGTCATCCATTACTGGTTCCTTACGACACTTTAACTGCCAAAGAGAAATCCAAAGACCGGGAGAAAGCACAAGACATCCTGAAGTTCTTTCAGATCAATGGATACAGCGTCTCAAGGTGTGTGTGTGTGTGTGTGTGTGTGCCTGCTTCACATCCATCTGTGGACACTGATTCATATCTCATTTGTAAATATTCATAAATAAAAAAATATTTCAGAAAACATGTTCATGCATGTACACTGCAATTTAAAAGTTTGGGGTCGGTCATGTTTTTTTTTATGTTTTTGAAAGAAGTCTCTTCTGCTCACCAAAACTGCATTTATTTGATAAAAATACAGTAAAAATAGTGAAATATTATTCCAATGTAAATCAGCTGTTTTCTATGTGAATATATAGTAAAGTGTAATTTATTCCTGTGATCAAAGCTGAATTTTCAGCATCATTACTCCAGTCTTCAGTGTCACATGATCCTTCTGAAATCATTCTAATATGATGATTTGCTGCTCAAGAAACATTTATGATTATCATCAATGTTGAAAACAGGCATATTTTTGTGGAAACTGTCATACATTTTATTCTTCAATATTCTTTAATGAATAGAAAGATTAAAAAAACAGCATTTGTTTGAAATAGAATCTTTTGTAACATTGTAACTTTTGTTCTATTTAATGCTTCCTTGAAGTATAAAAGTATCAACTTTCAAACTTTCAAAAGTATCAAAAAATCTTACTGACCCCAAAATTTGGAACAAAAGTGAAATTCTCAAAAAAAATGAATTGATTAAATAAGTTTTTATATACAGTATATACATATATATTTAATAACTGTGTGTTTGTGATGTGAGCAGGGCGATGAAAGAACAGGATCTGGACACTCCATCTATAGAGAAACGCTTCGCATACACGTTTCTGCAGCAGCTGATCACGTATGTGGACGAAGCTCACGGACACATGCTGGAGTTCGGTGAGTCGCTCGCTTTAACGCCTGTATCCATCTCTGCGCTTCAGCCGTGGATCCTGATCATCCTCATCTTGATTTCAGATGCTGGAATTCGACTGAAAGGGGAGAAAATCCCTCACGAGCAGCAGGTCAAATTCTTCGGGAAGGTCTGATTCACTCTAACACGCTTCATTTCAATCACTGATCAGATTCATACACTGAACGAATCATTGTTTCGCTCATTTCCAGGTCGTGCTGCCGCTGGTGGACCAGTACTTCAAAAACCACCGGCTCTACTTCCTGTCCACCGCTGTTCGACCAATCAGCAGCGGCGGCCACGCCTCCAATAAAGAGAAGGAGATGGTGACCAGGTGAGGTGATGTTAAAAATGTGGCGACTCACAGAGCTGATATTTACCCAGAATGCTCCTGTTCTTCTGTTTGTAAATGCACTTTTACTGTGATTTGGTTTGGTATCCACCATCTTCCTCTTCTTCATCTTGATGTTTTCTCTCTCTCAGCCTGTTCTGCAAACTGGGCGTTCTGGTGCGGCACCGGATCTCATTGTTTGGTAAGATGTTTGTGCATGTTTGTGGGTGTTTGTCGCGTGTGTTTTGCTCTTGAAGCTCAAATAAGTCTTTGTCCAAGAATATCTGACGGAGCTGCGATCTTAACAAGTGCTGATGTTTGATCGTTTCAATGTGACGCCGTGGGATTAAGTTAGTAGGCCTGACATGATTGTTGATTAATCATCTAATAATGGTTATTTGATCACAATTATCTGAGAAAACAACAATAATTGTGCAGTTTAAATTTGGACAAATCACATTTTGCTCAAGAATATAAAAAATAAAAAACACTGTTGTAAAGTACATAAAGATGGTCTTCGTTCATACGAAATGAAGGTTTTTGGGATTAATTATATTATATTATATTATATTATATTATATTATATTATATTATATTAATTATATTATATTATATTATATTATATTATATTATATTATATTATATATTCACAGCATTAAAGTAATTCATATAGGCCTATTGTATTATAATTTTGTTATATAGCAATTATATATTATTTGTAATAAGTAATTATATAAATATTAATATTCACAGCACTAAAATAAATAACATGGGCCTATTTTATTATACATTTTATTGTAAAATTATATATGTATTAGTAATAATAATAATAATAATTTTTATTATAATTCATTATATAAATATTAATATGCAAAGCATTAAAGTAATTCATATGAGCCTATTTTAATTCATATTATATTCGTATTATACATCATAATTATATTATATTTTATTTTATTAAAATTAATTATATAAATATTAATATTATAATTAATATTAAGTAGTAGTAAATGTAAGTAATTTTATATTATATGTAATGAGTAATTATATAAATATTAATATTCACAACACTAAAGTAAATCACATGGGCCTATTTTATTATAGATGTTATTGTTAAATTATATACGTATTAATAATAATAATATATTTTATTATAATTAATTATATAAATATTAATAATTTGTGTTATTATATTATATATAATAATTGTGTTGTATTGTATATAATTAATTATATTAATAGTAATATTCAAAGCATTAAAGTAATTCATATAAGCCTATTTTTATAATTTTTATTATATTATACATAATAATTGTATTATAATTAATTATATGCATAAAAGTTATTCATATAGGCCTTTTGTTATATAATAATATAATAATTATTATTAGTAGTAGTAGTAATTGTAAGTAATTATATATTATTTGTAATAAGTAATTTTATAAATATTAATATTCACAACACTAAAGTAAATCACATAGGCCTATTTTATTATAAATTGTATTGTTAAATTATATATGTATTAATAATAATAATATATTTTATATTATAACAAATTATATTATAACAAATTATATCAATATTTATATTCAAAGCATTAAAGTAATTCATTTAAGCCTATTTTATTATAATTTATTAATTGCAATTATCAGCAATTAATAAATTAATAATTAATGAGGTGCTGTTAGTGCGATTAGAGAGTGTGAAATGTCTCCATGTGTCCGAGATCAGTAATCCGTGTGATTGTGTTTCTCTCAGGGAATGACGCCACCTCCATTGTGAACTGCCTGCACATCCTGGGACAGACGCTGGACGCCCGGTCAGTCGACACGCATCACTACAGCTCATGTTATAGTGGATCAACACATGCACATGATGCATCTGATCTCTGAAAAACATTTTGTGTTGCATTTTGTGTTCAGGACTGTGATGAAAACCGGTCAGGACTCTGTCAAAGCGGCTCTGAGGGCGTTTTTCGATAACGCATCAGAAGATTTGGAGAAAACCATGGAAAACCTGCGGCAGGGTCAGTTCACACACACGCGGATGCAACCCAAGGGCGTCACACAGATCATCAACTACACGACGGTCGCGCTGCTGCCGGTGCTGTCCTCGCTGTTCGAACACATCGGGCAGAACCTGTTCGGAGAGGATCTCATCTGTGAGTCAACTTCCTTCTGACCAGGAAATGTTCTGCAAATGAGTGTCATTAAACTGCACTATATATATCTGCACATCTCAGACACCTGCTCCTGAATAACTCATATATCAGCCGCGGCGTGTCTCAGATCTCATGACGCTTCTCGTGTCTTCTCTGTGTCATTGCAGTGGATGATGTCCAGGTTTCCTGCTATCGGATATTAAACAGTTTGTACTCGCTTGGAACCAGTAAAAGTATTTATGTTGAGAGGTAAATCACAATCCAAATTGATTCATCCTAAACAAAGCGATTCATCCCAAACAAATTTGATTCATCCTAAACAAAGTAATTCATCCTGAACAAAGCGATTCATTTTAAACAAGTAGATTCATTCTAAACAAACTAATTTATTTTAAACAAAGCGATTCATCCTAAACAAGTAGACTCATTCTAATCAAATTGATTCATCCTAAACAAATTGATTCATCCTAAACCAATTGATTCATCCTAAACAAATAGACTCATGCTCATCAAATTAATTAATCTTAAACAGATAGACTTATTCTAACTAAATTGATTCAGCCTAAGCAAAGTGATTTATCCTGAACAAAGTGATTTATCCTAAACAAACTGATTCACCCTGAACAAATTGATTCATCCTAAACAAATAGTCTCATTCTAATCAAATCGATTCATCCTAAACAAATTGATTCATCCTAAACAAATTTGATTCACCCTAAACAAAGCGATTCATCCTAAAAAAGTAGACTAATTCCAATGAAATTGATTCATCCTAAACAAATAGACTCATTCCAATCAAATTGATTCATCCTAAACAAAGAGATTCATCCTAAACAAAGTGATTCATTTTAAACAAGTAGATTCATTCTAAACAAACTAATTCATTTTAAACAAAGCGATTCATCCTAAACAAATTGATTCATCCTAAACAAATTTGATTCATCCTAAACAAAGCGATTCATCCTAAAAAAGTAGACTAATTCCAATGAAATTGATTCATCCTAAACAAATAGACTCGTTCTAATCAAATTGATTCATCCTAAACAAAGAGATTCATCCTAAACAAAGTGATTCATTTTAAACAAGTAGATTCATTCTAAACAAACTAATTCATTTTAAACAAAGCGATTCATCCTAAACAAATTTGATTCATCTTAAACAAAGCGATTCATCCTAAAAAAGTAGACTAATTCCAATCAAATTGATTCATCCTAAACAAATAGACTCATTCCAATCAAATTGATTCATCCTAAACAAATAGACTCGTTCTAATCAAATTGATTCATCCCAAACAAATTTGATTCATCCTAAACAAAGTGATTCATTCTGAACAAAGCAATTCATTTTAAACAAAGTGATTAATCCTAAACAAAGTGATTCATCCTAAACTAATACACTAAATTCCAATCAAATTGATTCATCCTAAACCAATTGATTCATCCTAAACAAATAGACTCATTTTCATCAGATTAATTAATCTTAAACAGACTAATTCTAACCAAATTGATTCATCCTAATCATAGTGATTCATCCTAAAAAAGTAGACTAATTCCAATCAAATTGATTCATCCTGAACAAATTGATTCATCCTAAACAAATAGACTCATTCTAATCAAATTGATTCATCCTAAACAAATTTATTCATCCTAAACAAATAGACTCATTCACATCAAATTAATGAATCTTAAACAGATAGACTTATTCTAACCAAATTGATTCATCCTAAACAAAGTGATTTATCCTGAACAGATTGATTCACCCTGAACAAATTGATTCATCCTATACAAATAGACTCATTCTAATCAAATTGATTCATCCTAAACATAGTGATTCATCCTAAACAAAGTGATTCATCCTAAAAAAGTAGACTAATTCCAATCAAATTGATTCATCCTGAACAAAATGATTTATCCTAAACAAATTGATTCATCCTAAATAAATAGACTCGTTCTAATCAAATTGAATTATCCTAAACAAATAGACTCGTTCTAATCAAATTGATTCATCCTAAACATAGTGATTCATCCTAAACAAAGCGATTCATCCCAATTATATTGATTTATCTTAAACAACTAGATTCATTCCTAACAACTGTAATCATCCTACACAAACCGATTCATCCTAAACAAATCAATAAATTCCTAAACGAATCGATTAGTCCCTAAGCAGATGGACACATTCTGTGGTTTGTTAGTATTTGATGATGTGCATCATGTGTATCTGATTGCTCTGGCTCTGTTGTGTTCAGGCAGCGTCCGGCTCTCGGTGAGTGTCTGGCCGCGTTCTCGGGCGCGTTTCCCGTGGCCTTCCTCGAGCCCAATCTGAACAAACACAACACATACTCCATATACAACTGCAAAGGCTCCAGAGAGAGAGCAGGTACGACACAATCAAACATGAGACTAATTCAGATTCTGCCGTAGAGCAGCTCAACAGAAGACAATAGGTTCATTGCTCAGCTCGAGTCAGTTGTTGTGTTGTGCTGGAAGCGTTAGGTCTGCCGGCTCAGGTGGAGGAGGTGTGCGCGCTGGTGCCGTCTCTGGAGCGGGCGCTGCAGGAGATCATGGAGCTGGCCGAGTCGGGCATGCGCTACACGCAGATGCCGCACGTGATGGAGGTGCTGCTGCCCATGCTGTGCAGCTACATGTCGCACTGGTGGGAACACGGACCCGAGAGCGACCCGGAGCGCGCCGAGAGCTGCTGCACCTCGCTGACCTCGGAGCACATGAACACGCTGCTGGGAAACATCCTGAAGATCATCTACAACAACCTGGGCATCGACGAGGGAGCCTGGATGAAGAGACTGGCAGGTAATTCTGTGATTAAAGCTGTGTGAGCAAAAACATGCCATCTACTGGAAAACAAACACTTTTAAATGAAAACCGCCACTGCACACAACCTGTGTTTGTCTCAGTGTTTTCTCAGCCCATCATCGGTAAAGCCAAGTCTCAGCTGCTGAAGACTCACTTCCTGCCGCTGATGGAGAAGCTGAAGAAGAAGGCGGCGACGGTCCTGCAGGACGAGGAGCACATGAAGGCGGAGGGCCGGGGCGAGATGTCGGAGTCGGAGCTCCTCATCCTGGACGAGTTCACCATCCTCGTGCGAGACCTGTACGCCTTCTACCCGCTGCTCATACGCTTCGTCGACTACAACCGGTACGAGAGCGACGGGTGAGCTGCGGGTCGGGCTGTTACGGCGTTTGTGACGCGTGTTTGTTTGTTTTTCAGAGCGAAATGGCTGAAGGAACCGAACACTGAGGCGGAGGAGTTATTCCGTATGGTGGCCGAAGTCTTTATATTCTGGGCCAAATCACACGTGAGCACATATTTGAAACACTATCTTCGTTTGATCAAGTGTGTTTGAATCAGCTGATGTTTTTTTAGTGGATGCATGAGGTCAGTTCTGCTCAAGTTCTCTCAGAATCATAATAAAGTCATCATGAAAGGGAAGTTGCACTTATCTTTTCTTCACTATTGTTCTGTTTATCCAAGTGAAAATGCTTCTCAAACAAGAACAAATGTAGGGCGGGGCTTGATTTTTGTCTGTGAAGAATGGGCTATATGCACGGTTACTTCCTGGTTGTGGTTAAGCCAGCTCGGGCGTTTCCGGTGAACTGTTAGCTGTTCATTCTGTAGTCGCTGTACATCGACACAAAACCATCAATGGTTGACTTTTTAATGTTTTCATATTTTAATGCAGTTATCACATTTACCTCATTTGCCAATAAACCAGTTTTATTGATTGCAATAAAGACGAAGCTATTGGGAGCGTTTAAAATCGCTGTTATCTGTAATTAGACACACACACACATTATTTTCCAGCACTTCAAATGTTATTTTTAATGTGATGATCACAAACATTACTTGTTCATCCTTCTGAGATTGTCTTCATTGTAAAACCGAACGTTTCAAAATGTAGGAAATTCAACATTTGATAGAAAACACTTATTTAAAAATAAAAAAAGACAATAATTACCACTTTAACCAGCAGGTGGCGGCAAAGTAGCATTTATTTGCGCATATATCAGCCATTTCCTCTAATCGTTTCTGACTAAATATTAAACATTATAAAATAACTAGGTTTAAAAATACATTTTGTCAATGTGAAGTCTGAAATACTCAGAAAATCTGATGAAAAACAATAACTTTTCTTGTGAATGAATGACAGAAAGCGAGCGCCGCTCTCTCTTTATAATCACAGCAGCTGTCAGTCAATGATTTCAGCACACTTGTGAAAACACACATTTTATTCAATTAATCTAAAGTGCACAATAAATATTTAATTTTTGAAGCTTTTTTTCACATAAAAGTGTGAAAACTGATGGTGGAATTGAATTTAGTCGAGGAGGAACACTGAGGAACGTCTTTATTTATTTATTTTTTATGTCATCTTATGTTTGAATAAGTAAATTAATGCTGTGCCTGACTATTTAAGTGACTATATTCTGATTATAAACTAAGTATGACACTACTGATGCTCAACACACCAGCACATGACTCTCACCGGAAGTTTTCCAGCTGGCTTATATTACTGCGGAAGTTCTAAAGAACGCTCCGTGCATATAGTCCATTGATTGGATGGTTGTGGTTTGCTATTGGTGGATCTCATGTGAGTGACAGGTTGCCCCACCCTGTAATCATGTTACACACCCAATACTAACATTAATGAAGATCATCTGTGAAGGAGTGAAGTTCACTTACTCTGACATTGA
This sequence comes from Ancherythroculter nigrocauda, assembly GCA_036281575.1. NCBI lineage: Eukaryota > Metazoa > Chordata > Actinopteri > Cypriniformes > Xenocyprididae > Ancherythroculter > Ancherythroculter nigrocauda. Next base: position 1,126,098 of record VTFQ01000018.1, read on the forward strand.
GATATTCAGAGCGTCTGAAATCTTTGAATCCTTTGGATTTGACAGCAGTGAAAAAATGTGTATTTTTTCCTCTACAGAACTTTAAACGAGAAGAACAAAACTTTGTGGTTCAGAATGAAATCAACAACATGTCCTTTCTGATAACTGATACCAAATCTAAAATGTCCAAGGTATGATACACACACACACTCACACATGCTCACATACACACACACACACACTGATAAAGCATGGCTGTGTGCTCAGGGCGGTGTATCGGACCAAGAGAGGAAGAAGATGAAGAAGCGAGGGGATCGATATTCCCTCCAGACGTCTCTGATCGTCGCTGCTCTCAAGCGATTGCTTCCGGTCGGACTGAACATCTGTGCGCCGGGAGACCAGGAGCTGATCGGACTCGCCAAGAGCCGCTTCACACAGGTACACAAAAACACCCTTATTTCTGCTCGAGTTACTGACCCGGAAGAGCCGTTTGTGATGAAGCTGAACCTGTTTCACAGAAAGACACTGAGGACGAGGTCCGAGAGATCATTCGAAACAACCTCCACCTGCAGGGGAAGGTGAGCGACGCTCCGTCTGTTCTCCGTCTGTTCTCCATCTGACCCCTTCAGTCATGTTTGCATGTTCATGTGTTTCTGATCACAGCAGCACCAGTGATCAGAAATCATTTAAGGGTCAATGATGTGAGGCTCATTTTGTGTCCAGATCTGTTCAGTCATTCCAAAAAAACTTTGCAATTAAACACATTTTCCAAAAACTGCAATTAAAAAAAATCTCCATGAGTTGTAATGCTTAAATATTTACACATCATTAAATATAATTATTACTGTATTCCAAAAAAACATTAATTGCATTGGCATATCATTAAATGCAGTCATATTATTTTATTCGCAATTAAGCATTTTTTTAAATTATTGGCAATTAATGTGATATTTAAAAAAAATAAAATCATTATAATTTATAATGCATAATTTATTTATTTAAATACATGTTAAGTTAAATATTTACACCTCAATAAATATAATTTTTACTTTTCCAAAAAGTCATATTGTCATATTGTTATTTTATTGCAATTAAGCACATTTTTTAATTTAAAAAAAATTATAATGATGATATAAATTATATAAATTCAATATATATATATATTATCATCATTAATTATAATAATGTTTTTAAAATAATGTAAACAAAAATATTGCATTGTCATACTGCTTTATTGGCAATTAAGTATTTTTATTTTTTATTAAAAAAATTAATGATAACATAATTTATATAAATTCAATATATAATTTATAATGTCTATAATTAAAATGTGTGTGTGTATATATATATATATATATATATATATATATATATATATATAAAATTTTATCATCATTAATTATAATAATGTTTTTAAAATAATGTAAAAAAAAAGATATTGCATTGTCATATTATTTTATTTGCAATTATTCACATTTTCCAATTAAAAACATAATGATAATAAAATATATATAAATTCAATATATACTTTATAATGTATATAATTACAAAAAAAAATAAAAAAAATTAAATATTGTCATTATTTAATTGGCAACTAAGCACATTTTCAAAAATAAATAAATGAATGCAATTGAAAAAAAATCAATATATTTATTACACATTTAAATTATTGATCTATTTAATTACATATTTAAATGAAGTATTTGCACATCATTAAACAATAAAAAGAACTTGGATACTTCTTAGATGATGAACATATTTTCAGCTTCTGGATTGAAATTATTTTAATCTTTTGTTTAAAAGTGCAAAACCAAAATTAAAACAAATAAATATTAAATTTTCCAGATTTTCCCTTTTATTGTCCTGGACGTCCTCACGCATCATTGACCCTTGAACTGTTGCATGTGTGTAACTTCCCCTCCGTTTCGTCCCTCATGTGTCCATCTGCATGTGTCAGTACCGCGTTTTACACTTCAAAAAGCTGGTGAAGAGACTCATCATCATCTTAAAGTGGATAAAGAGTCGTCAGTGTAAAGCGGCGGGGCCAGAACCCGTCCCTCACAAGCGCGCGCCGCTGCACAAGCGCTCCGGCACCCTGGACGTCCCCCAGCGGAGCCGCCCGCCGCTGCTGAAGAAGGCCTCGTCTCTGGACTTCACCTGCAAACATGTCAAAGCTCCCGTGAAGCAGCTCGAGCCGCCGCAGGCCTCCAGACACGTGTTTACCTGCAATAAGCTGGTAAGCTTGTGATCAGACGGTCTTTATGAGCCTGAGAATCTGATCACACCGACGGTGAAGTCAGTGATGTTTAACAAGCGCTGGGAACTTGAGGTGACACGAGCTTAAGTGACAATTCAAGTTGAGTTTAAATTCCTCCTCAAGATCATGTTAGTTAACTAGATCTGTTTAATTATTTATTTAAATACATGTTATCTAGTTTAAATATTTACACTTCATTAAATATAATAATTATTATAATTGTATTCCAAAAAAACAACATTAATTGCATTGCCATATTTTACTGGCAGTCAATTGAATTAAATAAAATTGGCAATCAATAAAAAAAAATAATAATATAATTTATTTTTATTTTATTTTAATTTTATTATTAAAAATAATAATAATAATATAATTTATATAAATATTATAATTAAATATTTACACATCATTAAATATAATAATTACTTTATTAAAAAAAAAAATTGCATATATTATTGGTAATTATGCACATTTTTCTATTAAAATTGTTTCCAATTGCATATTTTCCATTTATTATTTCATTTACACATCATTAAATATAAAAATTATTATAATTTTATTCCAAAAAAACATTAATTGCATTGCCATATTTTATTGGCAATCAATTTAAAATAATAATGATGATATAATTTATATAATTTAATATATATATATATTTACAGTACAGTCCAAAAGTTTGGAACCACTAAGATTTTTAATGTTTTTAAAAGAAGTTTCGTCTGCTCACCAAGGCTACATTTATTTAATTAAAAATACAGTAAAAAACAGTAATATTGTGAAATATTATTACAATTTAAAATAACTGTGTACTGTTTAAATATATTTGACAAAGTAATTTATTCCTGTGATGCAAAGCTGAATTTTCAGCATCATTACTCCAGTCTTCAGTGTCACATGATCCTTCAGAAATCATTCTAATATGATGATTAGTTCCTCAAGAAATATTTGTTATTATTTTCAATGTTGAAAACAGTTGTGTACTTTTTTTTCAGGATTCCTTGATGAATAGAAAGTTCAAAAGAACAGCATTTATCTGAAATACAAAGCTTCTGTAGCATTATACACTACCGTTCAAAAGTTTGGGGTCAGTAAGAATTGTCATTTTTATTTTTTTTAAAAGAAATTAAAGAAATGAATACTTTTATTCAGCAAGGATGCATTAAATCAATCAAAAGTGGCAGTAAAGACATTTATAATGTTACAAAAGATTAGATTTCAGATAAACACTGTTCTTTTGAACTTTCTATTCATCAAATAATCCTGAAAAAAAATATTGTACACAAATATTTTGTACAATTGTACACATTAAATGTTTCTTGAGCAGCAGATCAGCATATTAGAATGATTTCTGAAGGATCATGTGACACTGAAGACTGGAGTAATGATGCTGAAAATTCAGCTTTGCATCACAGGAATAAATTACTTTGTCAAATATATTCAAATAGTACACAGTTATTTTAAATTGTAATAATATTTCACAATATTACTGTTTTTACTGTATTTTTAATTAAATAAATGTAGCCTTGGTGAGCAGACGAAACTTCTTTTAAAAACATTAAAAATCTTAGTGGTTCCAAACTTTTGGACTGTACTGTATATATATATATGTTTATTTATTTATGCAATAAATATATTATTATGCAATGCAATATATTATTTATTGAATTTTTTTTTTTTTTTTTATTGAAATGCATGTCATTTAAATTAAATATTTACACATCATTAAATATAATAATTACTTTATTCCAAAAAACATATATTTTATTGCCAATTATGCACATTTTCCAATTTAAAAATATTGATTTACAAATGTAAAAAAAATGACTAAAGCTTAAACTAAAATTTAAATGACAACAGAGAATATAAAAGCAAAAATCTATAATAATGTCTCAATGATACTAAAGTAACACACAGAAGATACAGTGAGTATGACTGACAGCACAGCGACTGTGAACCTGCAGCGTTTGCATGAAATCCTGCATTTGTGATTATAACACGCATGTTCCTCGTGTTCCTCATGTTTGTCATCCAGTGTCCCTCACTGCATGCTCACGTCGCGCTGCAGCTTCATCCTCTTCATCAGTGTCAGTGTCGTCTGTGTGTTTCTGCAGCTGGAGGATCCTGCGATCCGCTGGCAGATGGCGCTGTATAAAGACATGCCCAACCGCAGCGAGGACTCGTCGGACCCCGAGAAGACCGTCGACCGAGTGCTGAACATCGCACACGTGCTCTTCCACCTCGACCAGGTTAAACTTGAGCTCCACATAGAGCTGATTCAGTCTATATTCTACACTATCCATATGTAAATGAGCTCTCTTATGATCACAGTGTCATTCATCAAGACAGTTCCTGAATACTGAATAGGCGTTGATATGTAAATATGGGGGCGGGTCATATGTTAATGAGCTCAAGGTTACCATACAGTATGTCCAAATATCACTGACTTATTATTTTAAAAGATCAAGTTTTCCATCATATGTGGAATCTCTTATTTGCGCAATCATCTCAGAACATGTCGAGTCCGATTTATTTATATCTCTCTTTTCACTCACACATTCTTTCGAAGCAGCTTCACAGTAATAAACAGAAAATAACAGAATCGATGATGCAAACCTCATCAAATATGAGACATCAAGCACTGCAGTAAAGCAGCTCTACAGAAGTCGTCATTCAGATCAGTTCATATAGTGTATATGTGTTTGTTTGAGCAGGTTGAACATCCTCAGCGCAGTAAGAAGGCCGTGTGGCACAAGCTGCTGTCCAAACAGAGGAAGAGAGCCGTCGTGGCCTGTTTCAGGATGGCGCCGCTTTACAACCTGCCCAGGTGAAGATCTTCTGTTCTGCTGGATCTCTCAGTGATTCCTGAATGATCTGAGACGCTCTGATTCTCTGCTTTCCAGGCACAGAGCCGTGAACCTGTTCCTCCAGGGTTACGAGAAGTCCTGGATCGAGACGGAAGAGCACTATTTCGAGGACAAGCTGATTGAGGATTTGGCCGTATGTAGCGATTCCACACAACATCCGTTCATGTTTTCCCACGTCTTTTGATACGCACAGCAGGAGCTCTCAGTGTTTTCTGAGATGATTTCACTGGTTCACACACTTTTGTTTTTGGTTCAATGAGGAGCCAGAATGACTAGAACTAGGGATGCACGATATATCGGCCACCATATCGGTATTGACCGATATTGTTTTTTTTTAATGTTACCGTTATTGACCTGATAAGAAAATTAGGCCGATATATTAAAGCTAATAAAAAATGTATTATTTCCTTCAGCTTCATATATTTATTGGCCAATATATCAGTTATCGACTTTCAAATATAAAGAATTATCGATTATCGCTATTGGACAATATATCGGTTATCAACTTTCAAATATAAAGAATTATCGGTTATTGCTAACGGCCAATATATCGGTTATCGGCTTTCAAATATAAAGAATTATCGGTTATTGCTAACGGCCAATATATCGGTTATCGGCTTTCAAATATAAAGAATTATCGTTATCGCTATCGGCCAATATAATGGTTATCAACTTTCAAATATAAAGAATTATCGGTTATTGCTAACGGCCAATATATCGGTTATCGGCTTTCAAATATAAAGAATTATCGCTATCGGCCAATATATCGGTTCTGACTTTCAAATATAAAGAATTATAGTTATCGCTATCGGCCAATATATCGGTTATTGACTTTCAAATATAAAGAATTATCGGTTATCGCTATCGGCCAATATATCGGTTATCGACTTTCAAATATAAAGAATTATCGCTATCGGACAATATATCGGTTATCGACTTTCAAATATAAAGAATTATCGTTATCGCTATCGGACAATATATCGGTTATCGACATTCAAATATAAAGAATTATCGTTATCGGACAATATATCGGTTATTGACTTTCAAATATAAAGAATTATCATTATCGCTATCGGGCAATATATCGGTTATCGACTTTCAAATATAAAGAATTATCGTTATCATTATCGCTATCGGACAATATATCGGTTATCGACATTCAAATATAAAGAATTATCGTTATCGGACAATATATCGGTTATCGACTTTCAAATATAAAGAATTATTGGTTATCGCTATTGGCCAATATATCGGTTATCGACTTTCAAATATAAAGAATTATTGGTTATCGCTATTGGCCAATATATCGGTTATCGACTTTCAAATATAAAGAATTATCGATTAACGCTATCGGACAATATATTGGTTATCGACTTTCAAATATAAAGAATGATCGATTATCACTATCGGACAATATATTGGTTATCGACTTTCAAATATAAAGAATTATCGTTAGCGCTATCGGCCAATATATCGGTTATCGACTTTCAAATATGAAGAATTATCGTTATCGCCATCGGCCAATATATCGGTTATCGACTTTCAAATATAAAGAATTATCGTTTATCGCTATCGACCAATAAATTGATTATCAGCTTTCAAATATAAAGAATTATCGGTTATCGGCCAATATATCAGTTATGGGTTATCGACTTTCAACTATAAAGAATTATCGGTTATCGCTATCGCCCAAAATTTTCATATCAGTGTATCCCTAAGTAGAACCTAAAGTATCAATCCTTGAGTTCTTCAGTGTAAACCTGCATGAAAGACTAGTATTGAGTTCTGTTTATCCTCGTTTCTAGCTTGTCTTCTTAAACTAGCTTTCTAATAGAAGGCGCTCTAACTGTACGAACGCACATAAGTCTGCAGTGGTTTTGTTTCCTCACATTTGTAAACTGTGGTAGATGGACTGTATTTCATCTGGTGGTTGGCGTGTTTTAGCGTATCTGAGGGTCTTGCTTGAGGCTGTTTGGTGTTTTAGAAAGCAGGCGGAGAGGAGCCGTCAGAGGAGGACGAGATGACCAAACACATCGATCCCTTACACCAGCTCATACAACTCTTCAGCAGAACCGCGCTGACCGAGAAATGGTGGGTTTCCTTTCTCCTATTAATATAGTCCACAACACAATGATTTGTTGATAGATGCCACATGGATCTGTTGTTGTTTTGTTGTAGTAAACTAGAGGAGGATCATCTCTACATGGCTTACGCTGACATCATGGCCAAGGTACGACTAGTTTAGATCTGTTCTTAAGAACATGCTTTATAAGTGCTTCTGCTCAGATCAATGTGCTGTTTGATTGATCCCTCACAGAGCTGTCATGATGAAGAGGAAGACGATGAGGAAGAGGTGAAGAGTTTTGAGGTACGTGTCCGTCTGCCTGACTCTTTCTGTTGAAATGTGTTTGTTCGCCTAATCTAAGGTGGTTTCAGCGGGTCTTAAACAGATCTCTCAGCCTGACAAATGCACAAAAGACGCTCTATTCCCATCTGTCTGCAGGAGAAGGAGATGGAGAAGCAGAAGCTGCTGTATCAGCAGGCCAGACTTCACGACCGCGGCGCCGCAGAGATGGTGCTGCAGACCATCAGCGCCAGCAAAGGTCAGAAAACCACACGCCGTCCACAGAAACTTATGCGTGTTTGTGGTGATCATGGACTGATGGGAATGTGTGTGTTGTGCAGGAGAGATGGGGCCGATGGTGGCCTCCACGCTCAAGCTGGGAATCGCCATACTCAATGGAGGAAACTCCACAGTTCAGCAGGTACAATGTTTTTTATGATTTTGTTTTGTTGCTGTGCTCCTTGTTGTTGTCATTTGATGGTGTGGTGTTTGTCCCGCCCCTCCTCCACTGTGATTGGATGGCTGGGTAGAAAGTGACAGTGATGAGTGCCAAGTTTTACTCGGTTGAACATTTCTCAGCTTTTGACGTCCGGAAAAAAATGCTGAGCGCTCAGTGTGAAATAGACGTTCATATGGTGAAAAAAATATGCTGGCCTTAGGAAAAAATGCTTTGGTGGACACACGCCCTAATTGTAGTTGTGAAGTAATCAATTTAAAGGTGCCCTAGAACGTTTTTTCTCAAGATGTAATATAAGTCTAAGGTGTCCCCTGAATGTGTCTGTGAAGTTTCAGCTCAAAATACCCCATAGATTTTTTTTAAATTAATTTTTTAACTGCCTATTTTGAGGCATCATTAACTATGCGCTGATTCAGGCTGCGGCCCCTTTAAATCTCTCGCTCCCTGCCCCCCGAGCTCTCGACTATAATACAGTGCATTTACAAAGTTCACACAGCTAATATAACCCTCAAATGGATCTTTACAAGATGTCCGTCATGCATACTGCATGCATGCTTCGGATCATGTGAGTATAGTGTTTATTTGGATGTTTACATTTGATTCTGAATGAGTTTGATAGTACTCCGTGGCTAAAGCTAACATTACACACTGTTGGAGAGATTTATAAAGAATGAAGTTGTGTTTATGAATTATACAGATTGCAAGTGTTTAAAAATGAAAATAGAGACGGCTCTTGTCTCCGTGAATACAGTAAGAAACGATGGTAACTTTAACCACATTTAACAGTACATTAGCAACATGCTAACAAAACATTTAGAAAGACAGTTTACAAATATCACTAAAAATATCATGATATCATGGATCATGTCAGTTATTATTGCTCAATCTGCCATTTTTCGCTATTGTTCTTGCTTGCTTACCTAGTCTGATGATTCAGCTGTGCACAGATACAGATGTTAATGGCTGCCCTTGTGTAATGCCTTGAACATGAGCTGGCATATGCAAATATTGGGGGCGTACATATTAATGATCCCGACTGTTACGTAACAGTCGGTGTTATGTTGAGATTCGCCTGTTCTTCAGAGGTCTTTTAAACAAATGAGATTTACATAAGAAGGAGGAAACAATGGAGTTTGAAACTCAATGTATGTCTTTTCCATGTACTGAACTTGTTATTCAACTATGCCGAGGTAAATTCAATTTTTGATTCTAGGGCACCTTTAAACCATTTGCAAATAGTATTTTAAAATATGCACACATTCAAACTTATTCATATGTAGGGATGGATATCGAGAATTGGAATCGATTCCAATTTTGCTTATCAATTTAACTCTCTGACCCTCTTCGTTTAGGAGTCACACTCGCCTTCTTTACGGTCAAACGTGACCAAAGCCTTGAAAAGTAACTTTTTTATTTTTCAGGAAAACCAATGTAATATATTCTTGTTCAATAATATTTTTTGATTATTATATAAAATTTTGATGGTATTTTATGGTACTATGCAATATTTATACAATTTTTATTAGCTATTTTTCCCCATTGAAAATAACATATTTTTAAATTATTTTTCAATTAAAGCAGTATTCCATGTTAAAATAGAGACAAGGCATTTAAAATCCATTTTTTGAAGGTAGATTAGTGCCATTTGGTGAGAGTAAAAAAAGAAAATCGTATGCATGTTGTAACCACTAGAGCTCTATATAAAGTGGCTTATAAATTCTCTAGTGGTTTTTGGACACAAACACTTATTTTTATTAAGTTTTGGATTTGGATTTATACTTAGACATTCTCAAAGACTACTTTTTGTCAAGGTTTAGATTTTGTTTTGTTTGAAATGTTGATTTGAAGTGTCGGTTTTTGCATTAATTTTACTGCAGTAAAACCTGAACACAGAGGAGGTCATTTTGTCACACATAACATCAAAATGTGTAGTGCACTTTTTTCTGCACAGTGTCTGATTTGTAGTTTGACCAACAAAAAATTCTCTGAGTTTTTGTATTTTTTTGTATTTCCCATTCATTTCCTATATCGGTCATTTTTTACCAAAAAAAAGGTAAGTGTGACTATTTTTTTTTACGACTTTTTAACATGTCCGAATCATGTCCTTGATTTTTTTTGTGTGTTCATATTGCTAATGCGACAAAAGTCACCAAGTGTCATCTCATTCCAACAAAGCTATGATTTTTAACATTTCAAAATATTACATTTTTCGGTCAAAAATGACCGAAGAGGGCCCAAATGTTCCAACGATAATTCAGACGATACCCAAATGTTGACGTGATCGATCTGATTTTTGTTGTGCAGAAAATGCTGGACTACCTGAAAGACAAACGAGACGTTGGATTTTTCCAGAGTCTGGCGGGACTCATGCAGTCATGCAGGTACGACAATGACTGAACGTAACGATGATATAATAATGACTGATTATAGTTGTTTCTACAGCGCTTTATATGACAGATTGTTTCAAATCAGCTTCACAGTAACAGAATCAATGCAAACTTCATCGAATTCAGATTCTGCTCTACAGAAGACAATATCCAGATCAATTCAGTTCAATAACCATGTCGATGTTGCAAAGTTGATCAGTGATGATGTTTGTGCTTCAGTGTTCTGGATCTGAACGCGTTTGAGAGGCAGAATAAAGCCGAAGGTCTCGGGATGGTGACGGAGGAAGGATCAGGTATGATTTATATGAACACAAACACCTGATTTATAATCATGTGATTTTTTCAAGCATGAAATCGTCATGTTCATTCCACTTGATTTATCATGCCATTTCTGTGTTAATTTAGATTTTAAAATACAGTAATGCTACTTTTGTGTTGAGTGCACGTATCCCAGAATCCATTCTGAAGATGTCTCTGTCAAATTGAGTTATTTTATCCTTTTTCTTTACGTTTGTGTACGAGTGTATGATGAATGCTTGATATGGTCTTCAGCAGAAATCATTTTTTTCGCAAGGGTGCAATGAGAAAAAAGAGCACTCAACGGTGTGCGTGAGACACTCACCCTTCCCTAACATGTGCTGTCTTTGATAAGTGACAATTATTTTCAAACCTCATTTCATTTGAGTCTCAAAGATCAAGCATGAATTTTATATTCCTTGAGTTCTTTTTCAGGTTTCTTTATGTTTGCTGTGTTGTAACATGACTTTTAAAGGGATAGTTCACCCAAAAATGAACACACTGTCATTTACTCACCGTCGTGATGCTCCAAACCGGCAAGAGTGTCTTTCTTCAGTGGAATATTTATATATATATATATATATATATATATATATATATAATTTAGATGAACATTCTTGCATTATTTTATAGGAATATTTGAAGACTTCAGATGCAAAAGCCGTCTGAAATGTTCTTCTAAAATGAGCATTTTTATCAAACTTGTATGTTTATGTTCAGTTATTTCACTTTAATGGCAATGAAAATGACCTATTAATTGCCATTAACGTGAAATTACTGAATCTAAACATACGAGCTTGATAAAAATGCTCATTTTAGAAGAAAATTTCAGAAGGCTTTTGCATCTGAAGTCTTCATTTAGTTTGTTTTGGAGTAATTTTTTTATTGTTTTAGAATATATATTTATTTATATATAATATAAACTCATTATTGTACATGTTTTTGGAGCTCAACAGCATCTTTTGCCTTTTCTTTCACTGTAAAGAGCTTCATGAACATTCTGCGAATCATCTGTTCATGTTCCACTAATGAAAGAAGGTCCTGCAGGTCTGAACTGAAACGAAGGCGAGTAAATGACGGAAGGTTCATGTTCGTCTGCACTATTCCTTTAACCTGCACAAGTGTTTTTCTCTCTCTGACTCTTTATTTCTCTCTGAATTTTGCCTTTTTTTCTCATGATACCCTCTCTAAACAGTTCTGCACTTTATTCACTCAGGTTTGGATTCAATCAGCATCATTTCTGCTAAAGTCAGACACGGTTTCATCAAACCTGTAAGTTTAGTCCTAACCAGGCGCGGCACAAATCCACGAATCCGTCTGTTTCTGTTTGTGGCCCATGTATAACAATGCTGTGTTCTGATTGGCTGTGATCAGTGCAGACAGATCGGTTGTCGCGCCTGGTTAAAATCGCATCATGTGATTGTTCAGAATGGTGCTGATTGAATCCAAAATCAACAACGACTGACCTTGTGACCTGTATGACCTCTCACTTTTTTCTTTCCTTTTTTTCTTCTTCTTTTTTTTTTGGGGTTAACGTACCGTCTTCCCCTCTCTCAGTCATCACTCATGAGCGTGGTAATTATGCCTTCTGCCGTTTGCTGTGGTTTAGCTGTGTGTGACCCTGAGCCCAACACCTTCCCTCTGCCCTGCGTTTCCTGTCACATGCCCCGCCCCCTCTAGAGCTCTAGCCAATCACGCGCTGGCTTTGCTCTCAGGATTTAGAGATGAACAGGGACGCTGTTTTGGTTAGAGAGACACCGACACTCGTTTTGACCGATAGACGGCAGTGTTGACATGTAAAGTAAGTTCATATTTAAGGGTGTTTCTTCAACTATGGGCACATTTGCCAAATTAAACGTGTTTTATTTTATTTGTCTGCTAACTGTGTCCAGACGTGATCGCAGGAGAAATTTTCACTTTAGAAAAGTTGATTTCACTCTTAAATCTAATCTATTTAGATTATGATTATTTAGAGGAATATTCTTGTGTTATTTTATAGTATTTTTTTATTGTTTTAGAGTAAAATATATATTTTCGTTTTTTCAGATGTTATTTTATGTATATATATATATATATATATATATATATATATATATATAAACATATATTTAGAGGAATATTTTATTATTTTAGAGCATTATTTATTTTCTATTTTTTTATTTTTATTATTTTAGAGGAATATTTATTTTAATATTTATGTTTATTATCTTTTTAATCTTTTAATATTATCTTTTATGTTTATTATCTTTTTATGGTAATAATTGTTATTTTTGCTTGATTATTATTACTTTATTATTTTAAATGAATATTTATTTTGTTTTGGAGTATTTATATTGTATTTGTATTTATATTTTTATTATATTTATTATATTTAAAAGATATTTTTTTAGAGGACTATTTTTATTATTTTTGAGAATATTTTTTATTATTTTATGGTAATACTTTTTTTTGCAGAATTGTGTTTTATAATTTTATAGGAATATTTATTTTGTTTTGTAGTAATTGTTTTTGTAATTGTTTTTTTTATTTAGATGTCATATTTTTTATTCTATTTAGAGGATTATTTAGAGCATTATTTTTTATTATTTTAGAGATTTTTTTATTATTATTTTAGAGGTCTATTTTTATTATTATACATGAATATGTTTATTATTTTATAGTATTTTTTTTTTTTTTTTGCAGAATTTTGTTTTATTATTTTATAGTTTTGTATTATTTTAGAGGAATGTTTTATATTATTTTAGAAGAATTCTTTATTCTTTTAGATTAATATTTTTTTTTAACTTGTATAGGAATATTTTATATTAGAGCTTATTTTTACAATATTAGCAGGATAAAGATTACTTTTGATAAAGACAAAAGTAAAAAATATTGTTTATTCAAGGAATTGTTTTATTATTTTAAAATATTATTTTTATTATTTTAGAGGAATAATTATTATAATTTTAGGGTAATATTTTTATTATTTTAGAGTAATATTTTTATGATATTTTCTATATTTTTGAAAGTCTGGGATGAGGGTAAAACAAACAAATCTATACATAAAAGGCATTTGAAAAGTAGTAAAAATAATTTATTTTGTGACTAGTTTTTAGTATGAATCAGTGGCAGTAGTTGCAGAAACACCCGCTGATTGTTGCAGCCTATCAAAAGCAGACGTGCGCATCTGTGGGTGGATCTGTAGTCTGTAAGCTCCTCCCCTTCCTGCTCTCCTGTCAGGCTCTCAGTGGCGCAGCGGCTGGGTGTTCGGTTAGGAGCGTGTCTCTGTGGTTTGTTGTGGTCGAGCTGCTCTGAGAGGATGATGATGATGATGATGATGATGTTGGTCTCTCAGCAGCAGTCGCCTCAGTCTCTCCTTCCTCTTCCTCTTCCTCCCTGATGGGTCTGAGTTGGTGTTGTGTGCTGTCGTTCCTGTTGTTTCCTTCACTGTTCTTCTTTTTGTTTCTGGTCAGGCTGTTTCTTTGCTCCCACATGTTATTTTCAGAGTGATTGTTTTTGTTTTCTTGTGTTTTTCTGGAGATCAGTGTCGTGTTTTCTATCGTATCATCCATCTGCATTTCTGTCGACTGGTTTCGTCATGCTCCATCCCTTCAGTTTGGCGTTTTAATGCTGGTGGGAATGATGGACCAGAGGAAGTCTAACCAAACCACAGATAACTGTGATATTTCATATTGTGTATTTACATGTATTCTTATCATAATGTGTAGTAAATGCAAAATGTGGTGTAATTTTGTATCTTTGCATGCTGCATTGAGAGTTAGCTGTAATAATCTGAGCGTGGAGTTTCTGGTTGATCATCATACTGACGCTCAGCTGAAAGTGCGTTCGTCCTTCGATCTCAAACGACAGTCAGAAATCTCCTAAAAACTCGCATTTGCTCTGTTCCAAAGCTGAAACTGAGCGCTCTGCATAGACAGCAGCTCTGATTAGACTTTACCGTTTTTCATCATTTTTTAGTAATGAATGAATTATAATTATATTAATGATGAACGTTTCTCTCATTTTTTACTCCTCATAATGAAGAGTAAAGAGGCTGTATTCTCTGTGAAGGACACGTTTTCATAATTATTATTTTAGAGGAATCTTCTTTAAAGTAATATTTTCAAGCAACATTTTTTTTATTTAAATTTTTTTTTTGGAAAAAAATAATTTATTTTATTTTAGAGTAGTATTATTTTGATTGTATTTTTTGAGTATTGTTTTAGAGTAATAGTTTCTGTTGTATTTTTTATAATTTTTATTATTATTTTTATTATTTTAGAGTAGTATTTTTTTAATTAATAATTTTTTGGGAGTTTTTTGGGGAATTTCTATAGTCTTAGAATTTTTTTATTTAAGAGGAATATTTTTATTGTTACAGTTTTTTATTATTTTAGAGGAATATCTTTATTGTTATAATTTTTTTTTTATATTTGTATAGTAATTGTTTATTATTTTAGAGTAATTTTATATTATTTTAGAAAAATTGTTTTAAATTTTAGAGTAGTATTTTTTTTAATTAATAATTTTTTGGGAGTTTTTTTGGGAATTTCTATAGTCCTATTTTTTATTTAAGAGGAATATTTTTATTGTTATAGTTTTTTATTATTTTTGAGTATTTTTTATTATTCTACAAAGAAAATTTTTAAAAATATATAGTATTATTATTTTGAATTAATGATTTTTAAGAGATATTTTTGGAGTAATGTTTTAGAGTAATAGTTTCCATTGTCTTAGAGAAATATTAGAGAAGTATTTTTAGAGTATCTTTCTTTTCTTTTTCTTTTTTGTTTTTTTTTTTAGAATTTTTTTTTTTTTTTTTTAATTTTTAGAGTAGTATTATTTTGAATTAATTATTTTTTAAGAGATATTTTTGGAGTAATGTTTTAGAGTAATAATTTCTATTGTCTCAGACATTTTTTTGTATTATTTTAGAGGAATATTTTTATTGTTAGAAGTTTTTTTATTATTATTTTAGAGAGATCATTTATTTAAGAGTAATATTTTTTATTATATTAGAGCACTATTTTATTATTATTTTAGAGCACTGTTTTATAAAAAGATTTTAGAGTACTATTTTTTGTTTTGGAGGTTTTTGTGTGTGTGTGTGTGTGTTATTATTTTTATTTTAAAGGAATATTTTTATTATTTTGCAATATTTTGCAAGATGCAATGCTGCTTCAGAATTTGTCCAAAAAGAAACACAATGATGGTATCTTCCTTCCGGATTCACCTGTGCATCTTATCATGCTGTCTATGTAGGGAGCTCACTCAGTTTTGGCACAGAATCCCTCAGATACTGAAGGAAAGTTCAAGCACTTTCAGGTTGGCTTGTGAGAACAACATTTCTGTGTTTTTCTGGAGGTTATTCATAGTTGTGACACCGGTGTTTAGAGCACAGCTGCTCTTCCTCAAATACTGTGACATTCAGCAACATTTGCCATCATGTTCCTCCCGCGCGATCAGAGCCGCTCTCTGTCTGCAGACGTCTCACGGATCAGACGACACCCGTCAGATCTCTCCTGTCATCTTACAGTGTTTTATAGGAAGCTTGTGTCTTCGGTGTGATACCATGACTGATGATCCCAGCACATTTCCAAATATATTCCCCAAATATAAACATATTTTTATTGCATTCATTTAATCTTCAGTCCTCAATGTAATCTGAGATGAAGTGTAAATGCTGTACGACTGTAGGGATCTGACCTGTGACCTCTGACCTCAGACGTCTGAGGACGGGAGCTCATTTACAGTGTGTGTGTGTGTGTGTGTGTGTGTCAGTGTGTTCACACTTGTGATCACAGCGGCTCTAACGTCTGACTCTGCTGCCGCGCAGGTGAGAAGGTCATGCAAGATGACGAGTTCACCTGCGACCTCTTCCGCTTCCTCCAGCTGCTCTGTGAGGGACACAATTCAGGTGCGTCTCACCTGACCACTGAGGCTTCATGCCTACTAACTATCTGTGCTGCATAGTGTGTCATAGTGTTGGTATAGTGTGCTATATATTTTTATATATTTATATTATATTTATATTTGTTATATATATATATATATACAGGGAGTGCAGAATTATTAGGCAAGTTGATTTTCTGATCATATTTTTTTTCCAAGCACATTTTACCAATTCCAATCCACATCAATCTTAATAACTACTATTAATATTGTTTTTAATCATTTATAAGTGATATATAATTGTTCATGAAGGCTGGAAATGAAGAATGCCCTATATTCAGGTGTGCAGAATTATTAGGCAGGTTTTCTTTTACAGATAAAATGAGCCAAAAAAGAGATTTAACTCAGACTTAAAAGTCAAAAATTATTAAATACTCATGAGAAGGACGCAATACTAATGTAATACTAGAAATTGCAAAGAATAAGAATTTATCTTCCAGAATCTGGCAGTAAGGTGTGGGAGTTCACTTTTAGTCCATCTCTTATCCTGAAATGTCCATCTTGCAGAGATGGACTAAATGATCTTCCAAAACTTACTGCCAGATTCTGGAAGATAAATTCTTCAAACAGTGGTACAAGAGGATGTGGTGCTGGTCCTTCAGGAGTCACTCTCAAGCTGTCTGTCTATAAGGCCTATAAAAACCCAGTCTTCATGTATTTTATAACACTTCAGCTTGTGATTCTTATTAAGAGCGGGTCATTTTTTAGGATTCTTCACCTAACCTAAGTCTCTGAGATCCTGACACCTCACACTTCTGAAGACTCCAGGTAGGTTTCAGTACTGGGAAATGGTGGCGCTGGAGACTAAAGGGTTCCTGATGGTTTCACACTTAATTCTTCACCTTAATTCTTAATTATTTTGCAGTTAACGTGTCTTTTCTTCTCCAGCTGTTTTTGTATGACCCCGCTGACCCAATGAGCATTTCACTGTCCAATGGTCATGCTTTAACTTTGCAATTTCTAGTATTACATTAGTATTGCGTCCTTCTCATGAGTATTTAATAATTTTTGACTTTTCAGTCTGAGTTAAATCTCTTTTTTGGCTCATTTTATCTGTAAAAGAAAACCTGCCTAATAATTCTGCACACCTGAATATAGGGCATTCTTCATTTCCAGCCTTCATGAACAATTATATATCACTTATAAATGATTAAAAACAATATTAATAGTAGTTATTAAGATTGATGTGGATTGGAATTGGTAAAATGTGCTTGGAAAAAAAATATGATCAGAAAATCAACTTGCCTAATAATTCTGCACTCCCTGTACAGTACAGTCCAAAAGTTTGGAACCACTAAGATTTTTAATGTTTTTAAAAGAAGTTTCGTCTGCTCACCAAGGCTACATTTATTTAATTAAAAATACAGTAAAAAACAGTAATATTGTGAAATATTATTACAATTTAAAATAACTGTGTACTATTTAAATATATTTGACAAAGTAATTTATTCCTGTGATCAAAGCTGAATTTTCAGCATCGTTACTCCAGTCTTCAGTGTCACATGATCCTTCAGAAATCATTCTAATATGCTGATTTGCTGCTCAATAAACATTTATGATTATTTTCAATGTTGAAAACAGTTGTGTACTTTTTTTTCAGGATTCCTTGATGAATAGAAAGTTCAAAAGAACAGCATTTATCTGAAATACATAGCTTCTGTAGCATTATACACTACCGTTCAAAAGTTTGGGGTCAGTAAGAATTTTTATTTTTATTTTTTTGAAAAGAAATTAAAGAAATGAATACTTTTATTCAGCAAGGATGCATTAAATCAATCAAAAGTGGCAGTAAAGACATTTATAATGTTACAAAAGATTAGATTTCAGATAAACACTGTTCTTTTGAACTTTCTATTCATCAAATAATCCTGAAAAAAAATATTGTACACAAATATTTTGTACAATTGTACACATTAAATGTTTCTTGAGCAGCAGATCAGCATATTAGAATGATTTCTATAGGATCATGTGACATTGAAGACTGGAGTAATGATGCTGAAAATTCAGCTTTGATCACAGGAATAAATTACTTTGTCAAATATATTTAAATAGAAAACAGTTATTTTAAATTGTAATAATATTTCACAATATTACTGTTTTTTACTGTATTTTTAATCAAATAAATGTAGCCTTGGTGAGCAGACGAAACTTCTTTTAAAAACATTAAAAATCTTAGTGGTTCCAAACTTTTGGACTGTACTGTATATATATATATATATATATATAATATGTGTGTAATATTATTTATTTAAATATTTATTTTATATTATGTTACATAATTTTTTCTACTGTCCACATTACTGTACTGTTAGATGTATTATTTATTTAAATAAACTTTTATTTGGATATTTTAATCATTTTATTTATTTAAGTCAAATTTATTCATTTATTTATTTTAATCAGTTTTATTTTGCTTATTCACTTATTTATTTACAAATTTTATTTATTTATTTATGCCATGTATTTATTTAAATATTTTTTATTTAATCAGTTTCATTCATGTTATTAAATTTTTTTTTTATTTATTTACATAACATTTTGTTTATTGCTTTCATATCAAATTTATTATTTAAATCAATTTATATTTTATTATTTTTTTCAAACTTATTTAAATCATGTTTTTTTCTTTATTTAGTTTCTGTTGTTGCATTCTTTTCTACTTATAGTACTTATTTAAATAAAATTTTATTTATTCATCAATTTATTGTAATCAAATGTATATTATTTAAGTCATGTTTTATTTATTTCATCTTAATCAAATGTTTTTATTTATTAGGTTTATTTATTTTTACAGTTTTTCTCTATACTTTCCCCCAGACCTTTGCTGTAATCAATAATTTCATAATACTATGTATTTCTGAGTAAAAAAGCATTATGAAAAAATGTAGAATGAGATTTTGTCCATCAGGAGTTGATTAGATCATGAAAGGTAGGCGTTGCATACCTGCTAGTAACCACATTTACAGTGATTTGTTGACCTACAGTTATTAATCACGTCCTTCATGTACAGTATGATGTTGCTTCGCCTTTTTATATAACAATAATGACAACAATTGTGTGTCCGTGCATCAGATTTTCAGAACTACCTGCGAACGCAGACGGGTAACAACACGACGGTCAACATCATCATCTCGACGGTGGATTATCTGCTCCGAGTCCAGGTGAGCGGTTCCTCCGTGAACACCATCTCCATCACGTTCTGATAACACACATCTGACACACGTGTGCTCTACGCGTCCTCAGGAGTCCATCAGTGATTTCTACTGGTACTATTCTGGGAAAGACGTCATCGATGAACAAGGCCAGCGGAATTTCTCCAAAGCAATCAATGTAGCCAAACAAGTCTTCAACACTCTCACAGAGTACATTCAGGTACGGCCGATCTTCCACATGTGGAAAAAACGCAGACGGAATCCAGTCATCTCAATAATCGTTGTGTGGTTTCAGGGCCCTTGCACGGGGAATCAGCAGAGTCTGGCTCACAGTCGCCTGTGGGATGCAGTTGTTGGTTTCCTGCACGTTTTTGCACATATGCAGATGAAGCTGTCTCAGGTAAACATCTACCATGATGCTCAACAAACCCTCTAAAACCCCAGTTACCCCCAGTTTAGTTACTGTGATATTATTTATGCTGCAGGATTCAAGCCAAATCGAGCTGTTGAAGGAGCTCATGGATCTTCAGAAGGATATGGTTGTGATGCTCTTGTCCATGTTGGAGGGTCAGTTCACTTTGATTGAATGACTAGTTAGCAGTGTTAATTTTGACAGCAAATTTTGATTTAGTTGTAGTCATAGACTTTTGACTAAAATACCATTTATTTTTAGTCATATTTTAGTCATCTGAATTGTTTTAGTTTTAGTCACGTAAAATCTAATGGGTTTAGTTAAACTGTAATGCATAATTAAGAATTTATCCAAAATTAAATATAATTAATCCTGATTAAATAGCAGTGAATGCTTGTTTGATTAATATTCCGGGCATAGACGGCATTAGGTTTATTATGCTGCTGTCACTTTAAGACTGAATGCGTGAATCCAATACACTGATACACATCCGATATTCTCACAACTGTTTACTTTCTCTTAAAGGGGACCTATAATGCCCCTTTCACAAGATGTAATATAAGTTTCTCCAGAATGTGTCTGTGAAGTTTCAGCTCAAAATCCCCCACAGATCATTTATTACATCTTGTCAAATTCGCCCCTATTTGGGTGTGAGCAAAAACACGCCGTTTTTGTGTGTGTCCCTTTAAATGCAAATGAGCTGTTGCTCCCGCCCCCTTTCCAGAAGAGGGCGGAGCTTTAACAGCTCAACAACAACAAAGCTGGAGAATCTCACGCAGCCAAAATGAGGATTGTCAGTAACGGTGTTCATCCTTACATTGTTCAAACCGGAGTCGACACTGATGGAGAGACTCAGGAAGAAGCTACTTTTATGTAGTTGCTGTGGAGTTGATTCAACTCATCCACTAGCATGTGCCGTCATGTTCATCTTTTGTGTTGAATTGACCCTCGTTTGTGAAGCAGTCCGGCGTAAAATGACGACATGACAGCAACACTCTACTACAACAACTCTTCCTCTTCTCTAAAGCAGCCCAACATGGCCCCGCCCCCTTTGTTGCATATTCTCAGGGGCGGGGTTTATGTAAATTTTAGGGTTAGTGATGTCACTAACACAATGTCACGTGAATACTCTCCAAATACTCTCCAAATCTGACATAATTTTGTGTAATTGTCCATTCAGACTCGAAAGAGAGCTCAATTCAGTACTCGTCTGCTGTCTAGCTTTCTGGGTACGCGGCTGCGCACCTCGGGTGTGTGAGCACAGAAAACCATATCGAACAGAGCTCTCTTTTGTGTTGTCATGCTTTTTCAGATCTATCCATGTGTCTGCTTTTCTCTTTCTCCCAGACGTTTACATTTTTTAACATTTTATGAGCCATGCAACAAGTGTATGCCAACGTATGTCCCGCCAGGTAGATCAGCACGTTGCAGTTCAAATGTGCGCATCTACAGCTCAGGACATCAGTTCTGACTGGATCTTTTCCCAAATCAGCCCTCCCTAACATTTTCATCTCATTTTTATTAGTTGACGAAAATATCAGTAGATTTTTGTCATAGTTTTTGTCATTCAAAACATTCGAAAAATGTTGTTGACGAAAATTATTTGTCAACAAAATGAACACATTCACACACATTCACAACCAGGAAGATGAATTACCGTAATCATCTTCCCTTTGTTTTAGGAAATGTTGTGAATGGTACCATTGGAAAGCAGATGGTGGACATGTTGGTGGAGTCTTCAAACAACGTAGAGATGATTCTGAAGTTCTTTGACATGTTCCTCAAACTGAAAGATCTGACGTCATCAGATGCCTTCAAAGAGTACGACCCTGATGGCAAAGGCGTCATCTCCAAGAGGGATTTCCACAAGGCGATGGAGAGCCATAAACATTACACCCAATCTGAGACAGAATTCCTGCTCTCCTGTGCAGAAACAGATGAAAATGAGCTCTTGGATTACGAAGAGTTCGTTGAACGCTTCCACGAGCCGGCGAAGGACATCGGCTTCAACGTTGCCGTTCTCCTGACCAACCTCTCGGAGCATATGCCCCATGACTCTCGCCTCCAGACCTTCCTGGAGCTGGCCGAGAGCGTGCTGAACTACTTCCAGCCGTACCTGGGCCGCATCGAGATCATGGGCAGCGCCAAGCGGATCGAACGAGTGTACTTTGAGATCAGCGAGTCCAGTCGCACCCAGTGGGAGAAGCCACAGGTCAAGGAGTCCAAACGGCAGTTCATCTTCGATGTGGTGAACGAAGGTGGTGAGAAGGAGAAAATGGAGCTCTTCGTCAACTTCTGTGAAGACACCATCTTTGAGATGCAGTTGGCGGCGCAGATGTCCGACGCCGCTGAGCGTTCGGCTAGCAAAGAGGACAGCGAGAGGGAGAAACCCGATGAGGAGAGTCCCGAGATGGGCTTCTTCTCCGTCACCACCGTGCGAACAGCTCTCTTCGCTCTACGATACAACGTGATGCTCTTAATGAAGGTGCTGTCCATGAAAAGCCTCAAGAAGCAGGTAAAGAAAGCCAAGAAGATGACGGTAAAGGACATGGTGACCACGCTAGTGTCCTTCTATTGGAGCGTCCTGCTGGGTCTGCTGCACTTCGCCTTCAGCGTCGCTCGAGGATTCTTCCGGATCACATACAACAGCTTTCTCGGGGGGAGTCTGGTGGAGGGTGCCAAGACCATGAAGGTGTCGGAGCTCCTGGCCAACATGCCCGACCCGACTCAGGACGAAGTGAGGGGAGAGACGGAAGAGGGCGAGAAGAAACACCTTGACAAAACCTCACCCGAGGAAGACCTTGCCGATCTGACTGTGGCCACAGATGACACTGACGTCCTGTCCGATATATTCGGTTTGGATCTGAAGAGAGAGGGAGGGCAGTATAAACTGATGCCTCACAATCCAAATGCCAGCCTCACGGATTTGCTCAATACACCTGTCCCGCAGCCACCCACACCCTCACCTGAGCTCCGCAGACGACACCAGGTAATGGCTTTGATGGTGTTAGTGCGTAAATGGGTGTATGTCGCAGTCACCGTGATTTTGCCAAGTAAGACATGTTTCTGGAACAACATATTTTATTGATCCTGGAACAACATTCCCCAGACAGCAACATAGTGTCGGCCCACATCTGGCCCGTGTGGAATCCACACATACCAGATGTGGGCCGGATCTGGGCCAAGACTATGTTGCTGTCTGGGTCCTGTTTGAAAACATAGTCCCAACCCAATCCCTACCCTTAAATCTAACCCTAACCATAACTTATCCCTGAAATCAGTGGGAATTGATTGGTGAATAACACCAAATCCTCGTTTTAAACTTGACATAAACTGTAAATGTGTCCCTCAAATCTGATTGGTCGATTGGAACAAAGATGTTAATCCAGGAACATGTACTTGGTGAAATCAAATCACCAGATGTCTCAGGTCTGTTTCAATAATGACATGAATCTTTTGGGTTTTTAACTCCTTCACTGTTGGTTCTGTCAGACAAAGGGCTCGTCATCCTCAACTGACAACAATGAAGTTGCGGAGGAGACCAAATCAGTGCCTGAGAAAGCAGAGTAAGTCTTGCTGACATGGAAATGTGTTTGTTGACCGATAGCGTTTATGTCGTCACCATAATATTTGCATTCTGAGTTCTGACTCAACCCCTTTCTAAGAAGGGAAAATGGAGAGAAAGCACAGAAGAAGGACGAAGCGGTGAAGCGTAAGGTCAGACTGCACTACTCCAGAGCAGATGAGCCTGATCTGCAGGAGTCAGCCTTCTGGAAGAAAATCATCGCTTATCAACGCAAGCTGCTGGTCAGAGCCCCTGAGATCTCGTGTTTGTGTCTCATAATGTCATGCAGAATGTCAGATGGATCATAGAGCCACCCTCTCAGGAGGGAGTTGTTTGAGCGTGTGCTTTACACATGTGTGTGCTCTGATATGGTATCTCTTTCTCTTCTCCTGCAGAACTATTTTGCACGAAATTTCTACAACATGAGAATGTTGGCTTTGTTTGTGGCCTTTGCAATCAACTTCATTCTGCTGTTTTACAAGGTAATTCACACTTTAGCGTGTTTGCTAGTGAGTCATCTGAACAATCCCTTAAAGGGTTAGTTAACCCAAAAATGAAAATTATCCCATGATTTACTCACACTCAAGCCATCCTAGGAGTTATATTATAGGAGGCCTATTATGCCCCTTTCACAAGAAGTCTCTGGTGTCCCCAGAATGTGTCTGTGAAGTTTCAGCTCAAAATCCCCCACAGATAATTTATTATAGCTTGTCAAATTTGCCCCTATTTGGGTGTGAGCAAAAACACGCCGTTTTTGTGTGTGTCCCTTTAAATGCAAATGAGTTGCTCCCGCCCCCTTTCCAGAAGAGGGTGGAGCTTTAACAGCTCAACAACAACAAAGCTGGAGAATCTCACGCAGCCAAAATGACGACGGTGTTCTGCCTTACATTGTTCAAACCGGAGTCGACACTGATGGAGAGACTCAGGAAGAAGTTACAATTTTTAGACGTTTCTGAATGGTTAGTGGATAAATTGATGTAGTTGCTGTGGAGTTGAACATGGCCTCACCCCTTTTGTTGTGTGTTCCCGGGGGCGGGGTTTATGTAAATTTTAGGGTTAGTGATGTCACCAACCTGGGAAGAAGCTCGTTGTAGCCCCTACCAGCCGTTTGTTGGGATTTCTGTAAAAGAAAATATCTCCCTTTGCATTGAACTTTGAGCGTCATAACTTTGCAGATGTTGTTCATGCTCAAACAGCAACATTACACACTAACTAAAGTTAAAAACGTTAATTCATAATCAAGGACCCCTTTTTTTGGGCTTTAAAAACTCATGCACCATTCACTCCCATTATAAAGCTAGGAAGAGCCAGGATATTTTTTAATATAACTCTGATTGTGTTCGGCTGAAAGAAGAAGGTCATTTACACCTAGGATGGCTTGAGGTGAAGTTCATTTTTGGGTGAACTAACCATTTGACCCTCTGACTTACCCAGAGACCAGAATATCACCCAGTAGGGATGCACCTAGCAACCACTCAGAAAACCCTGGCAAACACCGATATCAACCACCCAGAACAACCACACACACTCACATATGAACACTTGATTTCCAGTGCAGTGTTTGTGTATCTGAGCTTTAGTTTCCTCCCTTGTGAAGGTGTCCACGTCCTCAGCCGTGACCGAGGGTAAGGAGGTGTTGTTCAGCGCGTCCTCGGACACCAGCGTGCGGTGGGACCCTCTGGCCGGCACCGGCACTCGCCCGGTCACTGTGCACTTTGTGCTGGAGGAGAGCAGCGGATACATGGAGCCCACCCTGCGGATCCTAGCCATCCTGCACACGGTCATCTCCTTCTTCTGTATCATCGGCTACTACTGCTTGAAGGTACGAGACAGCGGACATCTCTGATTGGATCAGTGCTTCTCAACCACTTCAGGAACCAGATTTTGCATCAAACCACTACTAGTGAACCAGAATTATTTACTGCATGAAAGTAAATTAAAACATCATCAAATGCAAAAACGCTGAAATTTGTTTATTTATTAGTGGTTTCTAAATGTCTCCTGAAGTTTGATCGTTTCATGCTCACAGCAGCTAATAATTCACCCAAAATCCAGAATAATTTACAGTTTGACAGACGATTGACCAACACAGCAAACACTGGCCTAAAAAGTCCTGATATTATTCACACAAGGCAACATTTTATTTAAACTGGACCTGGTTTCTAGACTGGGTAAACCCAGCCTGATCTGCCTGCGATTTGATTTCGCCTGGCAACTCAGTCTGGAAACCCGTACATTAATTTCTACTGCTTTTGTTACACTTTTGCGGGAACCAATCACAGACTGGCTTATCCACCTTGCTCGCTATTGGCGGGTAAAACACGATGACGATAGAGAAGCGATGGCAAGCACGACCGTCAATCCAATTCCTTTTAACCTCTCGACGATGCTGAATGACTTCTTTAGTTTAGCAAACAAATCGCTCGAGTTGGTGTAAATACCACTCACTTTCATGTTTATTTTGCACAACCTGCAAAAATCGCTCGATGCCATTGCTGCTTCTGCAAACCGCTGATCAATGCTACAAACCAATACAAAACCTGTCTGGAGTTTTCGCGTCGCTCTGCAAAGTACGTCACCCGGATCGTTGATCTTATTGGTTGAAGGACTATCCAATTGCGTGAATAATGCTCGTTGATCACACCTCTTGTGTAGAAAAGTAGAAAATACATAGCAGACTCCACAGACCAATGTTCAATTTTAAATTGAGCTTTGTCTGGTGATAGCCAGACAACCTGGTTTCATTAATTCCAATGAAATCCAGTTACTGAAACAATAAACCTGCCAGATTTAAATAAAGGATGAGATGCCCAGCAGTATCAGTTGAAGAGGGTTTTAATAAACGCTCCAATTATTATTTCTGAAATATGCCTTTAATAGAAAACAGAGCTGTGATGATTCATAATGCTTTATGAGGCTCCTCGTTAGCTCATATTGTGTTTCTCCTCAAGGTTCCTCTGGTGATTTTCAAGCGAGAGAAGGAAGTGGCCAGAAAGCTGGAGTTTGATGGCCTGTACATCACTGAACAGCCCTCAG
The DNA here is from genome assembly GCA_036281575.1 of Ancherythroculter nigrocauda. NCBI lineage: Eukaryota > Metazoa > Chordata > Actinopteri > Cypriniformes > Xenocyprididae > Ancherythroculter > Ancherythroculter nigrocauda. Next base: position 1,152,779 of record VTFQ01000018.1, read on the forward strand.
AAGATGATATTAAAGGCCAGTGGGACCGGCTGGTCATCAATACACAGTGAGTGACAGATGAGGTTCATGTTCTCGCCACAACTGCTTTCAATCAGGAACATTGCGGTAATGAGGTGACCTAATGAAAAATGCTAATGATGTAGGGCGGTCATTAGGACAGAGACATGCTATTGCATGATTTGACAGAATAACAAATCACGACGTGACAAAACTGCATTACTGCTATTATAATCAGTGACGTTTTCTGTGCTGGAAGCTCCTGTTATGACGTCAGTTTCTACTGTGCTGCTCCAGTCAGTTTATTTTCCCTGTACTTCTGAAATGAAGTCATTTTTTACCAGTATCATTTGTAAATATATTTAGTTGTTTGTTAACTAGTTAGTTAGCTAGCTGGTTTGTTAGTTGATAGTTAGTTGTTGTTTGTTTGTTTGTTTGTTAGCTAGCTGGTTAGTTAGTTAGTTGCTAACTAGTTAGATAGCTGGTTAGTTAGTTAGCTAGTTAGTTAGTTTGTTTGTTATTTAGTTAGTTAGTTAGCTAGTTGTTTGTTAGTGAGCTGGTTAGTTAGCTAGCTGGTTGGTTAGTTGATAGATAGTTAGTTGTTAGTTAGCTAGTTGTTTGTTTGTTTGTTTGTTTGTTTGTTTGTTTGTTAACTAGTTAGCTAGCTAGCTGGTTAGTTAGTTGATAGTTAGTTAGCTAGTTAGTTAGTTGTTTGTTTGTTTGTTTGTTTGTTTGTTTGTTTGTTTGTTAGCTAGCTGGTTAGTTAGTTAGTTGCTAACTAGTTAGATAGCTGGTTAGTTGATAGTTAGCTAGTTATTTGTTTGTTTGTTTGTTTGTTAGTGAGCTGGTTAGTTAGCTAGCTGGTTGGTTAGTTGATAGATAGTTAGTTAGCTAGTTGTTTGTTTGTTTGTTTGTTACTAGTTAGCTAGCTAGCTGGTTAGTTAGTTGATAGTTAGTTAGCTAGTTAGTTAGTTGTTTGTTTGTTTGTTTGTTTGCTGGTTAGTTAGTTAGTTGCTAACTAGTTAGATAGCTGGTTAGTTGATAGATAGTTAGTTAGTTAGTTAGTTGTTAGTTAGCTAGTTGTTTGTTTGTTTGTTACTAGTTAGCTAGCTAGCTGGTTAGTTAGTTGATAGTTAGTTAGCTAGTTAGTTAGTTGTTTGTTTGTTTGTTTGTTTGTTTGTTTGTTTGTTTGTTAGCTAGCTGGTTAGTTAGTTAGTTGCTAACTAGTTAGATAGCTGGTTAGTTGATAGTTAGCTAGTTAGTTGTTTGTTTGTTTGTTTGTTTGTTAGTAATTTAGTTAGTTAGCTAGTTGTTTGTTAGTGAGCTGGTGTGTTAGTTAGCTAGCTAGTTGGTTAGTTGATAGTTTAGTTAGTTAGTTAGTTAGTTGTTAGTTAGCTAGTTGTTTGTTTGTTGGTTAGTTAGCTAGCTAGCTGGTTGGTTGGTTAGTTATTTAGCTAGCTGGGTAGTTAGTTGATAGTTAGTTAGATCGCTGGTTAGTTAGTTAGTTGATAGTTAGCTAGCTAGCTAGCTATGTTTGTTTGTTTATCTAGTTACCTATCTGATTAGTTAGTTAGCTAGCTGGTTAGTTAGTTGATAGTTAGTTAGTTAGCTAGCTAGCTGGTTAGTTGGTAGTTAGTTAGCTAGTTGTTTGTTAGTGAGCTGGTTACTTAGCTAGCTAGTTGGTTAGTTGATAGTTAGTTAGTTAGTTAGCTAGTTGTTTGTTTGCTTGTTTGTTAGCTAGCTGGTTAGTTAGTTAGCTAGCTTGTTAGTTTTAATTTATTAGTTAGCTAGCTGGTTATTTAGTTGGTAGTTAGTTAGCTTGTTAGTTGTTTGTTTGTTTGTTTGTTTGTTTGTTTGTTTGTTAGCTAGCTGATTAGTTAGTTAGCTAGCTGGTTAATTGGTTGGTAGTTAGTTAGTTAGTTAGTTAGTTAGTTAGTTGTTAGTTAGCTAGTTGTTTGTTTGTTTGTTTGTTTGTTTGTTGGTTAGTTAGCTAGCTAGCTGGTTGGTTAGTTATTTAGCTAGCTGGGTAGTTAGTTGATAGTTAGTTAGATCGCTGGTTAGTTAGTTAGTTGATAGTTAGCTAGCTAGCTATGTTTGTTTGTTTATCTAGTTACCTATCTGATTAGTTAGTTAGCTAACTGGTTAGTTAGTTGATAGTTAGTTAGTTAGTTAGCTAGCTAGCTGGTTAGTTGGTAGTTAGTTAGCTAGTTGTTTGTTAGTGAGCT